>JBBBDQ010001411.1:25000-480000 GCA_037127315.1 Ascarosepion bandense | reverse complement strand
AATTAGATCATCTTGAAAGATCTCCCTCACAATTACCAGTCTAATGCGTAACGGCCTGGACGTCAGAGAGACCATTCGTCGCCTGCAAGAGGACCTTGAGAGCTAACCGGCATTCACGATAGAAGAATCACTCGTCTCGAGGTAAACGGTGGGCATCTTTCTCGCACGAGTGCACCATTCTTAGGAGAAGGAAATTGTCGCTGGAGACCTCCTTAAAGAATTCGCCATTCTCATCTGCTTGCGAACACATTTTGTCTAAGAACGCGATGTGAAGCTTATGTTGACGAATCTCAACTCAAGGCATACCCAGGCCGCCTTCAGAAAGCTGAAAGCAACAGATCACCTGACATACCATGTGAGCCTTGGTTCCCCACAAAAAGGAAAACAAGACCTGTCTAATTTTATTAATATATCATACAGCAGTGGAAGCACGGAGAGTCGGTAGAGGAGAACTGGATAGATGTGCGAAAGGAAATGTAATTCCGAGATCACAGACGACCTGCGGCCTCGGCTTTCTTCCACACCTTTGACCAATTTACTTCCAAGTGGAAATCAGAACCAAACTAGACACCGTGTATAATGAGCGGCCCGTTCGTGCAGAGGAACGTTCCAGGAAGAGAAACTTCCTTCTACGCGTCCAACTGCAAGACAACAGACTGATCGTGGTTGATCTTGGCTCCTGTCACAGTCTCGTACCATCTGATCTCTTTGCCGACTTCGTCAATCTCGGTTCTGCTCGACACAAGAACCCAGCGGCTTCAGCAGGCACGAAGTAGAGGAAGTTGACCAAATAGGCATCAAACTGAGCAGTGTCCAGTCCATGTTCCCTGATAAACAACACATGAATATAGTCACGAAAAGTCATATGCCTGAGATTGTAATCCCGGTTCGATTATCCGACAATGTGAAGCACGCGATATGCCCATTGATAGCATTTCTTATTTCCTCTACACACAGATCAGCGGCTATATTCTTACCTTCCGGAGACAATATTTTAAAAATCTAGCCCTAACTACAAGAGCTTGGTCCTTCTTGATAATCAAGGAGGCCAGCTCCGACCTAGCTAAGGCTACGTTTCCACTATCACGGGATTTAGTCGACCGATAAACTTTCGCCTCTCATGTCGTTTGTGCTGCTTACATTAAGACGACAACTACATTCAGCAGCGAACATCCTCAGTTTAGACTTCAAGGAATCCCACCAGTTCTTCCTGACTACAACCCGTTAATTTCCGCTCAAGCATCAATAGCAACTGGTCTTGAAAATTTTGCTTATCAAACAATGACGTGTACATTTTTAGTAGCCAGCCAGTTTAATCTCAGGCTTATCTAAGTTTACATGAACTCGGACGACCCTCAGATCTGTGCAAACTATAGAATTAAAAGTTGAACATGACAAAGAAGCCTCTCCTATCAGTGAAAACAAAATAAATCCAAACACTGTTATAATTTAAGGGAAGACGTGTACCAGGTGACAGAAGTACAAGTCGAAAAAGTCCTATCACATATACGGAAAATGTGGAGGGCCCTAAAAGTTTCCTCGATGCCAAGAGAGAAATAACTGTTGTCACATCAAAATAAGATTCCCAGAAATATGGGAAATGTTGCGAGAGGTTAATGATACCTTCGCAAGAGTCCCACCCCTTTCATATTTTAATGAAAATGATAAATAATTTGTTCGCGGAGGGCCATTTTATGTTCACCCTTCTCTATATAGCGCACTCAAATTAACATTCCCCCGAGACATGGGCGAACTGTCCCTTGACGGCTCTATCAAGAGTGAGATAGGAGCTGGCTCAATGGGACAGTATGTCGGTGTCCTGCCTCTTGATATGTTTAATGCAGGACCCCAAACTGATGATAACTCTGGTTGGCTAGTATATATACCGGGGGCTTGAGTTCGCGATCTTCAGCGCCTTCGTGTGGGTATATATCGTACAGAAGAGACCCATTTTTCAAAGTTCATAAATTGTCCAAGTTTTAATTCTATAGTGTGCACAGATATTAGGGTCGTCTAAGTTTACATGAACTCGGACGACCCTAAGGTCTGTGCAAACTATTGAATTAAAACTTGAACAATTTATGAGCTCTATATCGACTCGAATTATAACAATTCCACAGCAAATCCAGTGAGTGTTCGTTTCGGTACCTATCGACAAGATCGAACATGTCGATAAAGCCCCTAAATAGCTCCAGGTTGTTAGTACATGATATGTTCCTTCTGCGATCTATATCGAGGTCAAGTACGGCGTTCTAATCGCCCGCTAAAACTACTCGACGAAATATCGTCAAAAACCTCTCGATCAGCCCAAACAATGCAGGATGGTTCGTATGATCACAGGGCGCGTAAACTCCAAATAGAGGAAGAGACTTAAGCTTTATGGGAATATCCAGCAGGCAAAGTCTAACCATCGGATCTGCGAAGACAAGAGCACTCGCGGCATCAAAAGTGTTGCTCACTATCCAGGAAACAACTATCGAGCGTCCATCAAATCATGCTGAAAAAGGATTAAACCCCCTAAACCGTAAATCCTCACGCTCGCGATTCGAAAAATGGATCTCTTCTATACAATATACACGCACACGAAGACGATGAAGAACAAAATTTAGAAGCGCTCTGCGAGTTTCTGAAATCAAGCCCCGGGTATATATATCAACCTCATCTCAGAAATATAGACAAATAGAATGATCTATTATTAAACGTCGTACAAATGGCAACAAAGATGAACACAATAGTCCTAGTAATATAAATACTGTAAATACTACATCATTTCAGAAATATAGACAAATAGTATGTTCTATTTTTAAACGTCGTAAAAATGGCAACAAAGATGAGGACAATAGTCCGAATAATGTAAATAGTGTAAATACTACCTCATCTCAGAAATATAGACAAATAGAATGATCTATTATGAAATGTCGTACAAATGGCAACAAAGATGAGAACAATAGTCCGAATAATTTATTAGTGTAAATACAACTCATCTTAGTAATATAGACAAATAGAATGATCTATTATTAAACGTCATACAAATGGCAACAAAGATGAGGACAATAATCCGAATAATGAAAATAGTGCAAATACTACCTCATCTTAGAAATATAAACAAATAGAATGATCTCTTATAAAAAATCGTACAAATTTCAACAAAGATGAAAACATTTCTCCTAATAATGTAAATACTGTAAATAATTCCTCATCTCAGAATTATAGACAAATAGAATGATCTATTATTAAACGTCGTACAAATGGCAACAAAGGTAAGGACAATAGTCCGAATAATGTAAATACTGTAAATACTAACCCATCTCACAGAGACAAAAATGATCGATTATTAAACGTTGTACAAATGGCAACAAAGATGAGGACAAAAGTCAGAATAATGTAAATATTGTAAATTCTACCTCATCTCAGAAATATAGGCACATACATAAAAACTAGAACAAACGAACTAGATTTTCTTGATGTCATCTTCAACCTAAAAAGTACGTATAAATCATTCAGAAAACCTAATGATAACCTACACATACTGTTGGGACGCCCGCGCCTATTCGGCTATAATGGACTATTCCATGACTATGTAAAGTAATGGTGGCATCTACGTAGGAGAGTGGGCCGAGCAGCCGATCGACAAGTCAGTCATAGACTTCCGGTGACGACCCGGAAGTACCCATTGCTCATACTACGTCTTACGATGATTGAGACGATTAACCCTTATTCTTGTATTGGATACTAATAACCTTTGTAAATACTATTTTCACGGAATACAACAATCAACCTATTCCTGTTGTTGAGTTATTTATTCTTACTCACGACATAACACATACATACAAACGACTTGTCATCAATAATAAAGCAGATCCCACAATCAATTAGCCACAAGTTTTACAACAATTCTTACAATAAATTCATATTTAACGAAGCTAAGAAACACTATTAAACAAAACTGGTAAGGGATTTCAAACAACGCTTACATTCACACGACACAGCACATAATTCCAACAGATCCGGCAGGCAGATGTTCCGTGCTGCACGTTACCGCAAACGATAAGTATCTTCGTCTCATTAGGGTTTATGCGCCCAATGACCATGCGAAGCAGCCTGCTTTGTCTCTGCAGATCGCAGCGTTTTTGATGACATCTCGTCAGGTAAATTTAATGGGCAATTCACCCGTACATAAATCGCATAAAGGATGTATCAGGTATTAACAACCAGGACGTAAAGCCACTTAGGAACATTATCAACAACTTCGATCTTGTCGATAAGTGTCGAAATTAGCACCCCGGGATTTAATGTGTACTAATAGGGGTGGCTTGGTTTCGGCAGTGCGTTCTAGCTTCAACGACCAAGTTCTAGTTAAGAGTGAAGATCGATGTATGGTTCTTAGGTTATCCAAGTTTCCATTCTATAGTTTACACAGATTATAGGCTCGTCCGGATTCGTGTATAATTAGATAAGCCTAAGATATGATTTGTTGATTCTGAAAATTGAACTCATCATTGTTTGATGAGCTAGATACTCGGTACCAGTTGCTACTACTTCTAAAGCAGGAATTGACGCGTACTGTGGATGCAAAACGTGGCAGGCGTCCTAGAAGTCTAAAATTAGGTCGTATACTGCTGAATATATTCGTGGAATCAATAATAGCAACACAAAGAGCATGTGAAGCGAAAGTTAATCGATTTAATCCCGTGTTAGTTAAAACGTAGACTTAGCTTGAGCGGAGCTGGCCTCTTGGTTTATCAAGAAGTATCATGTTCTTGCAGTTAGAGCTAGCTTAAAAATAATGTCTCCGGTGGCAAAGAATATGGCTGTTGAATTTAGGTACGTTACAATGATGAATATGCGGACCATGACTACAAACGCAGGCACATAACAGGCATTTCATGACTACATTCAGGAAGTTTTATCAGGAAACTTGGTCAGTTTGGTCGACCTCCCCACTAAAGCCCCTAAGTTCGAGGTTCCTTCTACGGAGTCTCAGAGTTGAAGGCATTCGATAGGGTTGACTATCGTCTTCTGGAGGCTGTTCTTTCCGCTGTCGGTTTCAGGCCGTAATTTTACACCTGGATCCGATTTCTGTATGACCCGGGGTGCTGAGGAAAATAAATGGGGTACGATCGGAACATTTCATATTGTCCCGTACAATTCGTCAAGGTTGTTCACTTTTGCCTCTGCTTAAGTTCTTGCGATGGAACATTTCCTTCGGAAGTTGAAGGCGAATTCGTTCTTACGTGGAATCGCCTTACAAGGTGCTACCATCTCTGCCAGGTACTCCAACCTATGCTGACTTCGTTTCGGTTCTTGTGTCCAGCAGAACCGAGATTGGCAAAGTCATCAAAGAAATTAGAGAGTGCGAGACGTGACTGTAGTCAAGATCAACTGCGATAAATCTATTGGATTGCGTTTGAGCGCGTGGAAATTAGTTTCTCTTCTTGACTGAACAGGCTACTCAAGATACTTGACATCTGGTTCGGTTTTGATCTACAGTTGGAAATGAAATGGGTGGAGGTGAGAGAGAAGGCCAAGGTTGCTGGTTGTCTGTGATCTCGGAAGAATCTTTCTTTAAAGTGTGTGGCCAGCGGTGTGTGTTTCGCACATTCACCGAATTCTCTTTTATCGACTCTTTTATCGACTCACATGCCATACTATTGACATTAGTGTAAGGGAACTAACCCTTTTTGGACTATAATGAACTCTTCCTATTATTATGAATACCGACAGAATATGCCTCTCGGGGTTGAGTTGAGTTGAGTTGAGTCACCCCGGTCTAATACTTGGCAGTCTGACTGACGTGTAACACACTTTTTATGTGTTCTCTCGTTAAATATATATGTTTCACTAATACTCGAGTTCGTGTTTTTCTTCCGAACCTATTCTGGGTCCACAACAGATAGATAGATAACAGACTTAGATAGATAGATAGATAGATAGATAGATAGATAGATAGATAGATAGATAGATAGATAGATAGTGTTATGGGACCTACCATTTTGGACTATAATGAACTCTTCCTATTATTATGAATACCGGGAGAATATGTCTCTCGGAGGTTGAGTTGAGTTGAGTTGGGTTGAGTCACCCCGGTCTAATACGTGGCTGTCCGACTGAGGTGTAACATACTTTGTATTTGTTCTCTTGTTAAATATATATGTTTCACTTATACCCGAGTTGGTGTTTTTTTTTACTGACCTATCCTGGAACCTCAATTAGTCAGGGCCTTTTTCTTGTTCTTGCTTGGAAGCAAGTCTCCCTCAAGATGTGTCGGTCTGTCTGTGACCTCCACCCATCTGATGGTGGTATGCCTAGCGTTGAGATTCGTTAACATCCGCTTTGCATCGCGTTCTTAAACCGAACAGGATGAAATAATACCTAGCTAGCGATGCGAAAGGCTCTCTAATTTGGCAAAAAGCTTTCTTCAGCGGGGCTTGGGCTGTTCACCCAACTACGTCCGTTGCGGTGAGTCGGTAGTGGCGACTCTGATTCACGCCTTCTTTCACTGCAAGGTCGCAGTCCCGTTGTGCAAGTGGGTTGAATGCTTGATGGTTCGCATGATGCGAGGAAAGTTCTTTGTCCTTGTGTCCGTTTCTGTTTGTAGCAATGTCCTGTTGTCCTTGACTATGGCTGAGTAATATGTGTTTGTGTGCTTACTAAGTATTTTGCGAGTTGTGATATGGACCACGCTCAGAAAGCTCTCTATGGAGACGAAACATTTTCCTCTTCCTAACTGATTTTATTCTTCTGTAAGCATCAGCTTTCAATGGTTCCCAACTCCGGTGTAAATTACCCCACTGGGGTAGTGAGCCCATATTTTGTGGGTAATGGATGTTTGGTTTGGGAAGAGGCAATCAGCTTATAATTTCACACTGTGCCAAATTATTAACGAGACATTTCAAGGAAAATTTCCCCCTACCCTAGTCTCTCTTAAAGTATCTTTCTTTCAAGCCTTGTGGAATAAAAATCAAAATCTCTCCACTTTTTAGACACCAGATCTTAGAACAGTGATCATAACCAAATTTTGGTAATTGTTGTCACTAATATAGTTACCTATATTATGGGTAATTTGTTGATCGGCTTAATGGATAATAGTGAAATTGTAATTTGGGGTAATCGCAGAAAAAATGTTGGGAACCGATGGAAAGTCAAGATCAGGACGGAAAGACGACGACTCTCCTCATCAGAATTTGGCAAAAGATGGATAAGTCTTGCGCATATCTGTCGAGTGAAAGGAGCCGACTATCAAATTTTTGTTTCATTCTTAATTTCTTTCTTTCTATTCTTATTTTTTATTCTCAATTACGTTCTTAATTTTTTCTTTCTTTTTTATTCGTTTTTAAGTACTTTCTTTTTATCATATTTTTTTATTCTCAATTCCTTTCTTTATATTTCATTCTTCATTTCCCTTTTTCTTTTTTCTATGAGATTTTCCTTTTTATTCTTAATTTATTACAGTATTTTTCATTACTAATTTTATTTATTATAAATTTCTTCTTTTTTTATGGTATGTTCTTTACTATTCTAACCTTTTTTTTTCTTAATTTCTTTTTCCTTCCTAATTTCTATTTTTTTTTTATTTCTTTTCTTTTTTTATCATTTCCTCTTGCATTTTTAATTACATTCTATTTCATCATTAATTTCTGTTTTAATATTAATTTCATATTTTCCATTATTGTCTATGATTGCAAATTTATTTTTTCATTTTTCAATTTTTATTCTTAATATCTTTCTTTTCATTTCATTCTTGTTATTCTTAATTTTATTTTTTCATATTTTTTTATTCTTTATTTTTTTTCATTCTGAATTTCATTTTTATTCCTAATTTCTCTCTTTTTCATTCTTAATTTATTTTTTATTATTTATTTTTTTTAATCTTATTTTCTTTCTTTTTCATTTTTAATTTAATTCTTTTTGTCATATTTTTAATACTAATTTCTTTCTTTTTAATTCCTAATTTCATTTTATTCTTAATTTCTTCATCATATATTCTTTATTATTCTTAATCAATTTATTGAACAGGTGAAGAGGCTCATCCCTTGTTTCCTGTTTAGGATGCGGTTTCCGGTTTTTCTCTTTTCTAATCTTCTCACTGTTTTTTTTTCAATTGGAGTAGATAGACTAAACTATCGCCCGGTTCACACTCCACCCACATCTATTGAACAGGTGAAGAGGCTCATCCCTTGTTTCCTGTTTAGGATGCGGTTTCCGGTTTTTCTCTTTTCTAATCTTCTCACTGTTTTTTTTCAATTGGAGTAGATAGACTAAACTATCGCCCGGTTCACACTCCACCCACATCTATTGAACAGGTGAAGAGGCTCATCCCTTGTTTCCTGTTTAGGATGCGGCTTCCGGTTTTTCTCTTTTCTAATCTCCTCACTGTTTTTTTTCAATTGGAGTAGATAGACTAAACTATCGCCCGGTTCACACTCCACCTACATCTATTGAACAGGTGAAGAGGCTCATCCCTTGTTTTCTGTTTAGGATGCGGTTTCCGGTTTTCTCTTTTCTAATCTTCTCACTCTTATGTAGCCCCCTGCACATCAGTGGCGTTACCGCCTTGCTTGGGATGATATGATTAAAAAAAAATATTATTTTTTCATTCTTAATTTCTGTATTATTCTTAATTTATTTCATTCTTTTTGCCATAGTTCATTTTATACATCATTTCTTTCTTTCTTTTTGTCATATTTTATATTTATTCTTAATTTTTTCTTTTTTCATTCCTAATCTCTTTTTTAAACTCAATTTTTTACTTTTTTGTTTCTATCATATTTTTTATTATTGTCTTTTATTCTTCTTTTTTCCTTTTTTTCCTTTTTTTTCATTCATTCTATTTATACTTTTCTTTTAATACTTCTTCCTATTTTCTTCCTTCATTTTTTTCCTTTCATTTACTTTCTATTCATCTTCATTCGTGTCATATTTTATTCCTTTCAAAATACAAACTTCCCGCCCCCATTTTTCTTCTATCCCTTTGGATCAAAAACCATTTTCTCCTTCCTTCTCCCAACTGAATATATCCCCTATTTTCTTCTTTTCTGTCTATTTTCCTTCTTAAATATTATAAATCACTAACCGCCTCCTACATTTATTTTCGCTGCTATCTCACGTCTTTGCCTTTGAGCAACCAAGACAACTCCTCTCATATTTTATCTTTCATTCATCTCCTGAAATCGTCAAATCCAATCTGACACGATTTATTACTCCTTTTCCAATTTGCTTTCTCTCTTATTTCGCACTATACACTTTCTCTTTTTCTTTTCTTCTGGTTATTTTTTAATACATTACTTCTCTTTCTTTTTACCTCTACCTCTCAATCAATAAATTGTAAACGCAGTGTGATCGATCCCGACTTGGCAGCTCGGATACAGTCACTTTCTCACCGGCACAATGTGGCTTCCCTTTGTCTATTCTACAAATACTTTCACGGCTTCTGCTCAGATGAACTTAGCTCACTAGTACGCCATATACATGAACTTACTCGAGCCACAAGATTAGCAACTAGGTCCCACCCTTTTAGTGTGAAACCAATAAATTGTAAACACAATTTCTACTCCAGCTTCTTTTCTCGCACTTCCCGCCAGTGGAATTCCCTTCCATTTACTTGTTTCCCCGACAGCTACAATCTCCAAGAATTTAAATGTAAAGTCAATAGTCATCTCCTATCTCACTAACCTGCATCCTCTCTCTCATGGAATTCCCTTCCATTTACTTGCTTCCCTGACAGCTACAATCTCCAAGAATTTAAATGTAAAGTCAATAATCAGCTCCTATCTCACTAACCTGCATCCTCTCTCTCATGGAATTCCCTTCCATTTACTTGCTTCCCTGACAGCTACAATCTCCAAGAATTTAAATGTAAAGTCAATAGTCATCTCCTTTCTCACTAACTTTCATCCTCTCTCTCATGCTTTTTTCTTCGTCCACCCTACTCTCATCAGTATTCTATTCCTTCTCCTATTCTGTTCCTGACACCCCCTGCAACCTCTCACTCCTTCTCATAACATTCCTCCTATGTAACCCCCTGCACAGCAGTGGCAGTAAAATACCTTGCTTGGGGCGACACGATTATAAAAAAGAATAAATCTCGCTTGCCTTTAATTCTCTTTATATATATATATATATATATATATATATATATATATATATATATATATATATATATATATATATTATGCATACCCCTTATTTTTTTCTCTTGAATGCGTGCTAACATTAATTTTGATTAATCTGTGAGATAGGAAAGTAAGAATTAAAATCAACCTTCTTCACTTTAACAAAATTCACAATGAAATCCTGGTTTTTCCCAAATAGAAAAAGGATTGACCATGTGCTTAAAGAAAAAGTTCAAAATGGATTTCGGAAGTAGATGTTCAACTGATTTTCTGAACAATGGTAGCGAGAAACATACTTAGCGATCCAGTGTAAAAAATCCAATTATAATAAAAAAAAACAGATCAGCGCCAGTCAGTCAGTCAGTCAGATGGGAGCAACGAAAGAGACACAACTAAAATGTAACTTCAGCTTCAAGTCGACTCGGACATAAGATCACGTCGTGGTCACCAGTGAAGCCGTAAAGAGTTTGGTAATGTATGACACAAGGCCAAATTAAATAAACATTTACCATCACCCTACGGCTTCAAATCGTCTCGAAGGAAGTTTTAAAGCGAACGCAATAATTGAATGTCTTTTGGAAATGTTCACAGACTGGACTAGCAAAAGAGGCATTCCAAAAGTTGAGGAAAGTTCTGAGAAACGGAAAAATACCTTTAGAAACAAAGAATTTTATCTGTTACGACTATTAACAGTGGATGGAAACTATGACTCCGAAATCCGAACACGAACTGGACTAACGAAAGTTGCATTCCAAAATTTGAGTGAAGGTTTGAGAAACGGAGAAATATAGTTAGAACTAAAGAAGTTTATCTGTTAAGACTTTTATCAAAGGACGGAAATTATGACACTGAATTCCGAAGACACGTTGGTCTAAAAATAGAGGCATTCCTAAAGTAAATCGAAGGTCTGAGAAACGAAAAAATATTGTTATAACGGAAGAATTTTATCTGTTACTTCTTTTTAAAATCATATCGCCCCATGCAAGGCATTTTACTGCCACCGTTTTGCAGGGGGTTACATAGGAGAAAAGTTATGAGAAAGAGTGACAGGTTATGTAAAGGGTGTCAAGAAGTGGGTAAGAGAAAGATGACTGTGGCCATAAAATGGGGGATCAATTTATATATTGATTGTAATGTAGAATTGATCTCCCACTTTATATTCGCATTATAATAGTACAGAAATGTTTTTTTTAAATAATCATATCGCCCCAAGCAAGGCATTTTACTGCCACAGTTTTGTAGAGAGTTACATAGGAGGAAAGTTATGAGAAAGAGTGACAGGTTATAGGGGGCGTCAGGAAGAGGGTAAGAGAAGGATGAGAATAGGGATGGGAGTGGAGTGGACGGAGAAAGGAGCATGAGAGAGAGGAAGCAGGTTAGTGAAATAGGAGATGACTATTGGCTTTACATTTAAATTATTAGAGATTGTAACTGTCAGGGAAGCAAGTAAATGGAAGGGAATTCTACAGGCGGGAAATGCGAGAAAAGAAGCTGCAGGAGTAGAATTTGCGCTTAAAATTTATTGTTTGTTTTTTAGTAAAAGAGTGGGATCTAGTTGCTTATCTTGTGGCTCGAGTAAATTTATGTATAGGGGATACCAGAGAGCTGAACAGAAGCCGTGAAAGTATTTGTAGAAGAGACACAGGGAAGCCTCATTGCGCCGGTGAGAGAGTAATTGCATCTGAGCTTCCAAGTGGGAATCTATCACATTGGATTTTGTCATAGGACACCTAGGTGGACAGCAGGAGCACCCGACCCAGTATGACAGCAGTATTCAATGCATGGGCGGATGGTAAATTTATATATGTGCAGGATTGTTTCAGGCGGAAAAAAACAACTTCCTGGCCCTACACAAAGAACCGACTTTCTTAGCAGAGGATTTAGCTATGGATTTTATATAGTCATTCCACTTGAGGTCCGTTGTGAGAGTTAAGCCGAGGTGACACAGTGTTTTGCTTTCAGGATTAAAAATGTGACGAAGCACTGGAATAGCATAAGCTGCGTTCTAAAAGCTAAACAAAATCCTACAGCACAAACGCTGGTGTCCATCAGGGCTCTATCCTGGGCCCGACGCTCTTCCTTATTTTCATAAATGACTTCCCAGACGAGATCAAAAGCCAAGTAGGCATTTACGCAGATGACACCACAATTTACTCCCGCATCAGAAAGAAACCCGTCGTGGCGGACAAACATAATCTCGCTGCTGACCTTGAGAGGAATCTACATTCTGTGGTGAATTGGGGTAAGAAGTGGCTTGTCAATTTCAATGTGTCTAAGACCAAGCTGTTGTCTATCAATCATCACAGGCAATCTCTCCTGCCTCCCATAAGCATGGACCAAGCGAGTCTCCCTGAAAGCAATACACTACGCCTCCTCGGCCTTACCCTCTCTTCTGATCTAAATGAAACCGCTATATTGAGTCCATAGCTAAATCCACTGCTAAGAAGTTTGGGTCACTGTATCGGGCCAGTATGCTTTTCCCGCCTGAATCCATTCTGCATATATACAAATCAACCATTCTTCCGTGCATGGAATACTGCTGTCATATATGGTCAGGGGCCCCTGCTGTTCATCTCAGTGTTCTCGACAGGCTCCAAAGGAGAATCAGTAATGTGATAGGTACCGACTTGGCGGCTCGACTACAGCCACTTCCCCACCGACGAGATGTGGACTCCCTTTATCTGTTCTATAAATACTTTCATGGCTTTTGCTCCAACGAATTTAAGTCACTGGTGCCTCTGCAACAGGTGTTTACTCGTGCAACCAGACTGGCAACTGGGTTCCACCCATTCATAGTTAGATTAATCAAATGCAGACGACAATTCTACTCCTGCAGCTTCTTCTCTCGCACTTCGCGCCTGTGAAACTCGCTTCCTTATTCTTGCTTTCCTGACGGCTACAACCTCCATGAATTTAAATGCAATGTCAATACTCATCTCTTAACCACTTGACTCTAGTTCATTCTTCACCACCCTGACCCTAGTTCTTTCTTCATCACCTTGTATATCCTTTCCTTTCTCTCCACCTCTGCAATTATCATCACACCTGTATTCCTTCCCTAATCTTGCTCCTTTCTAACTGGTTCGTCTTTCTCTTCACTCTCTTCTATCTAATTTTTACTCTTATGTAGCCCCCTGCACATCAGTGGCGTTACCGCCTTGCTCGGTGTGATATGATTTTAAAAAAAAGCAAATAAGATAACTGTCCCCAGGCAAATAAAAAATGAATACAAGTCTAAATAAATAAATGAGTAAATAAATAAATTATTAAACAAATTAACAAACTAAGAATCCAAATATAACCACAAGTAATTGTTATAATAATCAACATTCTTGGAATAGATTTACAAAATCTAACGGTAGAGGTCACGTTACCTTGGCTTCCTTACGGGTATTTCGGGTATTGCAACATCAGATCCGTTCTGCCAGGCATGCCGACCTGTTAACAAGCCGCCTCTCCGCTTAATTCGCTCCATGATGTAATTTTAATTATTATATCAAGGAGATATGGCATCGAGATTTGCAATAGCCTATCAGATTTTGTTTGTCTCTTGTCTACAGTTTTAAGAACATTTGCGTATTTTGCGATCGCCTTACAGCTGTGTTCCTCCTACACCTACGCCAACGTTATGCTAAGTCCTTTACATTTACTTAAAAAAAGAAATTCCACGTGACATTAAATGGCGTATTGTATTATATTCTCCTTGATGTCCATGAATTCACCTACTAACATATGAGCGTTGTGGTGCAGTGGATATCGGCTCGGAACGAGAAATCGAGGAGACGAGTTCGAACTCCAGTTCAATTCATTGCATTCACTTACGCGCAAACAACCTTGGGAAAGGTATTAATCCGTCTCTTCCCTCCAGTTATGGGTTACATAACAGGACAGATTGGGTTCTATAGCCTTGGCTAGCAACCTACTGCGAGAAAATCTTCTGCCCACTCAGTCATGTCTCTTTGGAGACCTGATTGCCCAAAGCGTGTATCACGTATGGCACTTAACTGACTAAATATAAAAGTTGAAAACATGACTTAGGCTTCTGGTGGGCATAAAATAAGGGATCAGTTTTATATTGTTATGAAGTAATAAACTGATCCCCCACTAATTACTACTTAATAATATAATACATCTCTTCCCCTTCTAGCTATGAGTCAAATAACAGGACAGATTGAGTTCAAAGACTTGACTGGCAACCAGTCTACCGCAGAAAGCAATGGCAACCTACTGCGGGATAATCATTTGCCAAGTCAGTTATGTCTTTTTCGAGACATGATCGCCCCGGCGTGTATCACGTATGGCACTTAACTGACTGAAGTTTGTGAATGCTATTCCGCAGACCTTTATTGTTACTGAAAGTCAAACCCATTAGCAGGGTATGTTCTCAAAAATAATAGTTTTCTCAGCGTTAATCTTTCTGCGTTGATGTGGAGTAAATAGTACACCCCCCGTAAAACAATGTCGCGACCTACTGGTGGGTCGCAATTGGTATGTGCTTTTTTATGTGCCGTGTCACTTCAGGACGTAGGCGATCATCCTCGTGTCCCTTGTTGCTCTAAACATTTTTTCTCTTGGTATCCCACCCAAACCCGCTATGGAATTCATTTGCTTAAGCCCATCAAATATGCTTCGCGCTGCTTTCTCTTGTCTCACTTTCTCTCTGTCCGTCCTGTGTGTATTAGACTCCAAACACTCCTTTCTCTTTACGTGTCCCAGAAACCCTAGCTGTCTTTTCCTGATGCTAAGTATGAGTTTTCTTCTTGTTTACATCCTCTTCAAAACCTTGTTATTGATCACGTGTTCGGTCTATGGTATCTTCAGCATTCTGCTTTAGAAACACATTTCTGGATAATGCATTAGCATCGATTACTTAACAACTAAGTTAACTTGGCATAAAAAAAATAATAAACATATCAAATCTAAACTACACTATTTTAGCCGGACTTACAAATGTTCAATACCGGGCTCCCAATGTTCTGATGCCTAACCGGTATCCAAATGCCACCCTAAGTCAGCACCTTTTACTCGACTGATGCGTGCTAAACTTGTTCATTTTTTGCCAAATTCTGATAAAGAGAATCGTTGACTGATTAAAGAACAAAATCAGTTGGAAAGAGGTAAACTTGTAGTGAACAAAACAAATTCTAGATTTAAAAATTCAAATGCTGAGCACTGAGTCATTGATTTTGTTAGAAATAAACGACTTTTCTCAAGTTTACGAAACATTTGCTTAGCATACACAAAACTCGCGAAATTTCACACCTCGAGGCGAAATGTTTTTCGGTCAATAGAAAACTAGGAAACATCTAAAAACAAAATAGAAAGGCCAGAATCACATCCGGGAGTGAATTTCTAAATGACCTACAAACGATATAAAAAACGGGACAAGACGACCGTCGCACGTGAGTTATGATGACGAGAGTAATTAACATGTCCCTTGACAAATGTCAAGTGATCGCTATTATTGTCTCTATCTTTCTCTCTCACCTCTCATCTCGTTCCTTTTCACCATTAACCCTGAGCGATAATTTCAAAGACAATCCTAACAATAAACGGCCATACATACATACATACATACATACATACATACATACATACATGCATACATACGTTCCTGCCTATGTACACATAAACTCATTCTTGCAAGGACTACTACGAACTCTTGATACCCTTAACTTCTTAATACTGTTTCTTACTGAATATTAATTTCTACCAATTCATATTATCTTTTCTTTTAATAAATTTCTATCTCAACATACAAAAGTTATACTTTTATTCTTTCATACATTTCAGTCTCAGAAAATGTTTAAATATTGAATTTTTTCAATTTTTTTTTTTTTTTGTCAGTCGTAAAGCTAAGGGGTTAATCGATAGGACTGCGCTAAAAAAAGTTAAAAGAAAAATGAAAAACAACGAAATTAAACGTGGTGGTATTCTGCTTCAGGTCCGTCGGAATCTGAGTGCTGACTGGCATTCACAAGAAATGAATCACTCGCCTCGGGGTAAACCCTGGGCTTCCTCTTGGGACGAGTTAGCACTTCTCATAGACAAGACTTTCTTACTGACGTCCTCTTGACACCATTCATTATAACATCACTTCAAACATATTTTGTCTATGAATGCGATGAATATATATATATACTTTCAGGACAGATGCATTAATGAGAGAAACTGATGAGATCACAGACTTCAGTCGCTACCTTTTTTTTTTTTTTTTTTTTTTTTAATCATTTCACCCCGAGCAAGGCAGAAACGCCACTGATGTGCAGGGGGTTACATAAATGTAGAAAGATTAATTAGAAAAGAGTGAAGAGTTCAAGCTAGTTAGAAAGGAACAATAGAAAGCTGAGAAAGCAGGTGCAATGACAGGTACATGGGCGGAGAGAACGTGAAGATTATACAGGGGAGGGGAGAGAGCTAGAGGCCAGTGGTTAGTAGGTGAGTATTAACTTTGCTTTTAAATTTCTGGAGGTCGTAGCCGTCAGGAAAGCAAGAATACGGGAGTGAGTTCCACAGGCGGGAAGTGCGAGAGAGGAAGCTGCAGGAGTAGAATTGTCGTCTGCGTTTGGCTAACCTGACTGTGAATGGGTGGGACCCAGTTGCCAGTCTGGTTGAACGGGTAAACACCTGTTGAGGAGGCATCAGTGACTTAAGCTCATCCGAACAGAAGCCATGAAAGTATTTATAGAAGAGACAGAGGGAGGCCACATTTCGACGATGGGAAAGTGGCTGCAGACGAGTCGCCAGATCAGTACCTATCACATTACAGACTCTCCTTTGGAGCTTGTCAAGAACACTGAGGAGAACGGCAGGGGCACCTGACCATAAATGGCAGCAGTACTCCATGCACGGACGGATGGTTGACTTGTATATATGCAGGATGGATTCAGGTGGAAAAAACATCCTGGATCGGCATAGTGACCCAATCTTCTTAGCAGTAGATTTTGCTATGGATTCAATATAGTGCTTCCATTTGAGGTCTACAACGTTTTGGATCGTTTTTCAGTTCAGATGAATTAAAAACCAATCACCTTATTCTTGTTGATTTGAAACTGACCCAGTTTTTAATTTCCAACTATTATAAAAACTTATTCGAGACTGTTCCACAAATGACAAAATGAACTTTACGAAAAAAATGAATTAGATATTATGTTAATAATACTAATGAATATTTTATTTTATTTCAAATATTAATATTCATTTCTCAACAGCATATTAGTATAAGGAATACATTCATCAGTCAGTCAGTTAAGTGCCATACGTGATACACGCTTTGGGCGGTCATGTCTCGAAAGAGACATGACTGACTGGGCAGAAGATTATCCCGCAGTAGGTTGCCATTGCTTTCTGCGGTAGACTAGTTGCCGACCAAGGCTATAGAACCCAATATGTCCTGTTATTTGACTCATAGGTAAACGGAAAAGAAATCTATTATATTATTATGTTATAATTAGAGGGGGATCGGTTTCCTATTGTTATGAAGTAATAAACTGATCCCCCACTTTTTGACCAATATAAGCCTTAATATTTTAACTATTATATTCTGTCAGTCAGTTAAGTGCCATACGTGATACACGCTTGGGCGATCATGTCTCGGAAGAGAGATGACTGACTGGCAGAACATTATCCCGATGTAGGTTGCCATTGCTTTCTGCGGTAGACTGGTTGCCGACGAAGGCTACAGAACCCAATCTGTCTTGTTATTTAACCCATAACTGGAGGGAAGAGACGGATTAATACCTTTCCCAAGAGTATTTGCGCGTAAGTGAATGCAAGGAATTTGACTGGAATTCGAATTCGGCTTCCCGATTTCTCGTTCCGAGCCGATATCCACTGCACCACGACGCACATCCACATTCATAACCAGTACAAAAAACTAGAATCGCCTATAAAATATAAGGGAAATAACTCTTTAAAATTATATTAGAATAGCTTCCCTTTGTAAGTAAAAATATTTGATGAATTTATTTTTGATTATTTAGATTTTATTACTCCCAAAGCCACTTAACAGCTGAGTAGAAAAAATTAAATTAAATCAAATTTTAAAAAATTAAAATAAGAATAACAATAATAAGGTCCTAATTTTGATTGATTGATTCTTCTACGACTTATCATATTTTTGCAAGTTATTAAAAGCCAGAAAATATTTTTAGATTGTAAGAAGTTGTTTTATATTTTTTTTTACATAATAATGATTTAGAAATAAAATGGTTACATACAAAATTTAATACATATAATTGCGTGATTAGGTAAGTAAGTATATGTGTTTCCCCAAGTGTATATGTGTGTGTGTCACAATGTTGTTTGGACTGACGCACAATGGGATACAATTCATTTCAGTGACAAGTCCAAGTTGACTATATTTGGTTCTGAGTGCAAAACTTACGCATGCCGTAGAACAGTTCAAAGCCTGTCTTCTCAATGTGTCAAGAAAACCGTTAAGTTTGGTGGCGGCAGTGTGATGGTGTGGGGAATGATTTCATCTGCAAGAATTGGCCCTATCATCCGCGTACATGGCAATATCAATGCTGAGATTTACAAAAGGCTTCTTTGGCAGCATGTGGTACTAAGATTACACCATAATCTTTATGAATCTCCTATTTTCATGCAGGACAATGCTACTCGCCACAAGAAGATGTAATGGATAATGACTCAGACGTGTTAATCGGAGAGCCGAGTTCGAATTCCTGTCGGGTTCGTTATATTCACTTACTCGCAAATATCGTTCGGAAAAGTATCAGTTCATTTCTTTTGCATCAGTTATGACTTAATCAGTCAGACTTCGTAGAATATATCTTCTGGTAAGAAATCATTTTCCAATATTCATATGTTAAAAATTTCAAGAAATCTCTACAAAGTGAAAAGAAATCATTTCCTTTGCAATTTTTTTACAATTAGGTGAAGTAGAAGTCAAACAAGAAGAAACATTAATTGCAATCTTAACAAAATTCAGCATTTCGACGAAACGTATTAGAGTTTGAGTTTTGTTTAACGACAGATCAACCTCTGTGTTTCATTTAATGTCAAAATGTTTGGTTTTAAGGTATTTTTAATAGTCGGTTATAGTGAGAATATTGATTTTGAAGAATCTTTTTATTTTTTATTTTAGAAAACTGAAGACGTTTTCTAGTTTTGTATTCAAAATTGTATTGCTGGTAATAATTTTTTCCCTTCAAAAATGTATTATGGAAATGTTTAATTTTTCCTTCAAAAAAGTCTTATTATGAAACCCTAACCCCTCCTGGTCTCAAAATTATGTTGCGTGCGCTAACTGGCCGTAAGTTAGTCGCGCCTGAGTCAGCAGCTGTTCGCTTCCGTTCTGCCCCAGGTGATCGAAGATGTCAAATGATAAGTCAAAAATCTTTTACGTCCCCTGCCACGTTGTGATTTCTGACCTCAGCTGAAATTACCGATCTGCAAAAAAGGGACGGTTTTCTTTGTACTACCTTCTCAACAACTTAAATCAAGAGGTGGTTGGGTGCACATGCAGAAATAAGAGAAACGGACAAGAAAAGAGAAAAAAAAACAGCCTTGCTGTTTTTTTTTCTCAAAAATTTTCACTCTCCAGTAACTGCAAGGAGCGAAAGAAATGCTCTTTCTGTCTGCACAGGCTCGGTCGCTGCATTTTCAGGCAAATAGCCTCTAGGACCCGTAGATGATATGTTGAGCGAGCGCTGTGCAAGACAGAAAACCAACTGTCCTCGTACGAAGATGCACATGCAGGATTGACCAGCAAGTGTTGGCCGATCGCTGAATCCAGAACAGCTTGGGTTGTTCTTATAGTACTGATAGGGCTGCCAGAACGTATATTCGCAGGGACGTGTTGCGAGACCCGCGTCTCCAACCTAAGACTGGGCTGTTCTCGGTCTTTTTGTGTCGATATCAAAGTGTAGTATCTGTTCTGTAGATACTGTCGGTCTGGAACGTATCGTGTTGGTTCGTGTCGGGTCGTGTTCATCAGCGTTCGTTCGGGTTCGTAAGTCGGGGAGAGTTTGCGGCGATCGTGTACCTCCTTCGGCAGGAGAACAATGGCCACGCATAGGCCAAAAAGTCCGGTTCCTTCCGCAACGGCGTTATGTGGAGTGGAAGAAGGGGATCTTCGGGGAACGGTTGTTGAGGTAGAAGGCGCTTTACTTCAGGAAAGTGGAAGCCAATCGCTAACTTCGTCGTAGGTTCCTTCCACCTCGGCGTGGTGTATGAAGGAGAGAGAGTGACAGGTCGCGCTATCACCAGTAGAAGGAACGCCCATGTCGGTATTGGAAAGAGATAAGTTCGGTAGCCCCATTTCGCAGGTCTCGACAAGGCCAGAATCGCCCATCCCTTCAACCTCTGGTTGGAGGGGTTGGAACGTGAGAAAGGGTGAGCAATACTAACAAGGTCTCCGCGAGAAATATGATAAGTACATCTCAGGTACAGAGTTGCTGTCGGTACCCGAAACGTTGTCGGCGATCGAGCCAAGGATTATCTCACTTTTAACAAAAGACCCAAAAACACAGAAGTTTGTGGGGGTTAGTAGAGAGAGTATCGAAGATGCCATAGAGACCTTGAAGATCAAAGCTAAAGCTGTTGCGAGGAGGAACCATGCCATGTGGGTTGTTCTGTTTGGTACGGCTGAGGAGGCAAAGCAGTTGGCGGGAACATCACTTGCGACCAAAAACCTGAGGTTACAAACTGAGTATATGGGAACCAGGAAAACAAAGGTTACCCTGCATGGGGTCCCAATGGACATCACCGAGGACCACATTGGAGCGTTCTTTTCCAAATACGGACGAGTGGCAGAGGTAACCTCTGTGCTATCAAAATCGGGTTTTTTTAACCGGAGATATTACCCTGCAGGTGACGGTGACAAGAAAGGATTTCTCTGACATCCCCAATATCCTCACCTGCAGGGGGCGCTCCATCTATGTAGTTGTGGAGGGCAGGAGTCCGTTTTGCTGGGTATGTGGGGCATCTGAGCACGTCGCTAAGGCTTGCCCGACGAAAAACCCAGCCCCGAAGACGCAGCCGGTACAGCAAGCAGCGGAGAAAACAGGAGCAAATCTGCAAGCTATGGTGAAACAGGGAGAATGGCAGACGGCAGGCAAAAAGAAGCCCGAAGCACTGCCGCAACAGGAAAAGTTGAATCCACCACTTCCACCACCAAAGTCACCTCTACTGCCAAAATCACCAGCCAAGCAGGACGTCCCACAAGGCAAATCGAAAACATCTCCCCTAAAACCTCCTCAGAAGGAAAAACATACGGAGAAAATACCAGCTAAGCCAGTTGAAGAGGAAATGGAAACTCAAAGGTCATCTTCGCTTAAACAAGGAAGAGAAGACGAAGAACAACCAGAGAAACCCAAGAGCCTGCGCAAAAGCAGAAGTATGGAAAAGTCTTCACCACCACCAAGAGCTTCGTCGGTGCCGTTGTCGCCGGAGAAGCCTACCTACGCCCAGGAATCCCAGAGTCTTCCTTCGTGCCATCAAAAACCTTCCCAACCCCCTACCTTTAAGCTGACCCCTGTGACATCGTTAACTCCCACCCCTTCTCCCACGCCCACTCCCACGCCTACCCCTACTAGTGTTAAAAAGAAGAAAGGGCTTCCCCAAGGTAAAGACCTAATGAAAGTGGATGAGGAACTGCGTAAAATGTGGTCGGCACAAAGGCGCAATTTACTGAAGCCACTTTTAAAAATGACTTCGGTGAATAACTTGTCTACAGAGGACCCGATGAACTTTCCCCAGGCCCCAGGCGTTTTTACCCTCATTCGAAGTACTGGGGGTAATCTGCGGGTCTGGGACCACATCAACCAAACAGAAAAACTTTATTATAAAATTACATTGTTTTGGAGTAATACTCCAGAATTGAAAAAAATGTCTGTAAACTGTACAGGGAGGTTCCCCGTTTTAGTCCATCCCTCTTTATATAGGGTGCTAAAACTAAGGTACCCCACGGACGTCGGCGGTATTGTCCTAGACGGACGGATTACGTCCGATGTAGGTACAGGGTCCCTAGGACAGTCCGTCGGGGTCCTAACTGCCAAAGATTTCTTACCCGTATGTGACTAGATTAATTTTCTTTCTTATATTTTTCAGGTTTAAAAGACGTCTATCAAGATAGCCAGTTTGAATGCGAGGGGCCTGAGGGATCGGGTTAAGGCAGCCCGCCTGTTTCGTGACCTCTTGTCCTTCGGCGTGGATGTGGCCGCGATCCAAGAGACTCACTTAGTTTGCGACGTCGATTCTTGTGTGCTGTCTAACGACTTTGTCGTTTATTCAGCATATGGGAACCGGCAAGCCAGAGGTGTTTCTTTGCTGATCAAGCGTACCCTGGACGCGAGGGTCGACCCTGTCCATGTCGGTGCCGAGGGCCGGTTGATCGTGGCCGATATTGCAGTGAAAAGCAAATCGTTTAGTCTGATTACGGTTTATGCGCCCAACGATCAAGAAGGAGCGTGTCGACTTTTTCCGTCTGTTGGAGCCCTACCTGGTCGATCCCAAGCGACTAGTCCTAGTGGGGGACTGGAATGCCATCCTGGACCCCAAGTGGGATAAAGGGTGGGGCGCTAGCGGGAGGAGTTGTGATCGCAGCCTGGTCGATCTGATCGACGAATTTGGTCTCGTCGATAGATACCGGGTCGATCAGCCGAGTGGGAGCATGTGGACGTGGACGCATAGTTGGCCTTCTACCAAGGTATCTTCGTACCTTGATAGAATGTTAGTGAGAGAAGCCGAAACAGATTTCCTAGAATGTCCGACGTTTCACTGTTTAGGCTATACGGACCACAAATTCGTTTGTGCCCGTGTGGCGTTAGAAATTAGGCCTAGAATGGCTGGTTTCTGGAAGTTCAACCAGTCCTTACTGGACAGGCGGGACTTCCGGCGCCAGCTAATTATCGTAGTTCAGCGGGCGTTAGCTGAGGGAGTCATCGGGAATAAGTGGTGGGATAGACTTAAAGATAGGATTAGGTCTTTCACCACTGAATACAGCCAACGGCTCAACCTAGATAAGGCTGCCAAGGTGAAGACGCTTAGAGCTAATTTCTCCCGGGCGGAGGCTGGTGGAGATCCCCTAAAGATAGCCTTAGGTAGGGAGGCCCTTGAGCGGTCGACTAGCGATCGTTACATGGGTCAAGTAATTAGACATAAGTTAAGCATGATGTCTTCCGAAGCTGTGAACATGGGCGCGGATCTGCGCAAGGAAGAAGATCGTCGAGGCGGCGACCGGTACATTCGCGAGGTACGAGACCCGGAGGGACACACTCTTAGGTCGACTGATGACATGTGTGAAGCGTTTCGTCAGCACTTCGAACGCCGGTTCACCAAGGAGCCTGGTCTCTGCGAAGCAGAGTTTCACAACTATTTGGCTGACTTCCCCCGGCTCGTGCCGGCTGATGCGTCTAGTTGCGAGGGAGAGATTACGGAGGACGAAGTCTACGCGGCATTGAAGAGTGTCAACAGTGGCAAGTCGCCAGGTTTGGATGGTTTGCCCTATGAATTGTACTCGAGGCTGTCGGACCTTTTTGTCCCGATCTTGAACGGAAAGCTGTCGATCGCTTTTGCGCTGTCTAGGTCGGTTCGACAGGGTTGTCCACTGTCGTCCTTACTTTATGTCTTGGTGTTGGAGCCCCTCCTTCGCCGGCTAAGGGACAGGACGTGCAGTCCGGCCCTACGTGGAATCGCAATCCCTGGTGGTGCTCGAGCAAGGGTTTCCGCGTAAGCCAATGGCGTAACGACTTTTGTGTCCTCTCGCGCTTGAACGGTACGCTTGAACGGTACGAAAAGGTGACAGGGGCCAAGATTAACCGCGACAAGTCTTCCGGCTTGCGGTTATGTGCCTGGAAGGGATCTTCCCTCCCGGGGCCCTTCGACTGGACGGACGGTCCCGCCCGCATTCTTGGGGTGTGATTCGGGCCGGACTTACAGTTGAAGAAGAATTGGTCTGATGTACAGGCAAAGGTTGGCGCGTCGGTCGAAACTTGGCGTCGAAGGCGGTTGTCCTTAAACGGTCTGGCGCACGTGTGTGTTACATCTTCCCCATGATTCTTTACCGGTTGTCTGTACTTCTACTTTGTAGCGAGCGTGAGGAGGCGATCGAGCGTCTGCTATTCTCCCTTCTGTGAAGAGGACGCAGACATCACGTCGACAAACGTGTCTGCTACCAACGTCCGTCTCAAGGGGTTCTGGTAATGCCGCACTTGGCGAGTCACAAACACGCCTCGCGGTTGGCATTTCTCAGACGTGCGTTATTGGAAGACTCTTTGCTTACGGGGGTAGTGAGGGACTCGTTCCCTAGCCTTACAATCACTCCCCTGATCTCGAGGCGCTGCCGTAAGCTTAGTGACCTTTCTCGGCCTAGGAGACACTTCTATCATGGATTAGTGGCGGGTGTCGCGAAGGATCGATTGAGGCAGAAGCTCGGCTTGACGGAGGAGGAGTATCGCTCTTTCTGGCCTTGGGCGCCAGGATCGGATTGGCTCAGCAACTCTGAGTTTTCTCTGACCTGGCGATTGGTTCGGTATGGCTTGTCTCTCAATGACATGCGTTTCATAATGGGCGTGGCGGATTTGACAGATTGTGAGCGTTGTGAGCTTGGTCTTAAGGAGACGTCTTCGGACGCCTACTACCATTGTTCGCCCGTTGTGGGCTCGTGTCGGCGAGTTGACTGCTCGTATCGAGACGCGAGAATTCGTGCTCATTGATCGTGCATACTCCTGTGACAATGTGTTGCCCCCGTACTCTGGAGTGAAGCGAATGGTGTTTCTATCGCTACTGGCCACGGCTCGAATGGTGATATGGACGACGCGATTGGAGGAAGTCTTGCGGGGCGGCCGTCTTTCGCATCAGGATCTAATCCGATATTTTGAGCATCAACTCAAAATGAAGATTAGAACTGATCGGAAACGGTTGGCTCCGACAGAGTTCAGCAAAAGGTGGGTAAATGTGGCGAGCCTGGTTCGCGTGACTGGGGCTAGCCTTGATTTCCCCTTTTAGATCTAGTAGTCACATCGGGTTGGATTCCTCTGGAACCCTCCCCTTGATTAAGATAAGTTCCTTCTTGTGTACCTAGTTAATGTGAGTGAGTGTGGTTCCCGGCCTGTTCCCGGCGTTTGTCTTTTGTTATGTTTCAGTTCGAGATTCCCAGTTTCCGTTTTTAATTTTGTCCCGTTTTTGATCTCGTCTGAGGCAGTATTATTCTTTCCCCAGTCCAATGTATTTTCTCCTCTCCACTCCCTGTAGAAAGAAAGCCTCTTGATTTCGTCCTCTAGACAGAATACAGCGGCCTCTTTGTTTTGAGGGTGGGCTGGGTCCTACTAACACAAAGTTGTTGCTATATTTAGTTAGAAAATCTTTTGTTTTGGGGTTTTTTGTTTCATGTTTCCCACCCTCCTCATGCCATGTCATGTAAATTTTTATGTATATTTTTGTAATTATTGTAAATTGTGAAATTTTTATGTACATTTGGGGCGTTTTTAGGTACTCTGTATGCCGTACGGTATTTTGGTGAACGATAGGTATGAGTGTTGATGGACAAGTTTTTATGGTGCTTGAGAAAAATTTTAACGTATGTCTGGGTCGTGAATCGGATTAATTAGGTATAGGATAGAGTACTGCAAGACCAACCCAAGTTTTGTTCCCCCTCCCCGTTCGGCCTCGTGCCATAAGCACGATTTGAAGCTAAATAAAGTCTCCAACCTAAGACTGGTTCGTCCTATGTATGCCGCATTACAACAGCATTTAAATTGATAAACAATTGAACTTTTTCGAAAATAGGACAACCTGTCCTTGACGAAGGATGGAAAAACAGGTCTAGTATGGAAAACAACACGCAATTGCGCTGAATAATAACAAGACGAAACACACGCCGAAACTTTGTCAGTAACAGTTTGACATTTCCTGCCAAGCCAGGGTACTTTTATGTATAAAGGACAACTACTCGGTCCTTCGACTTTTGGTTCCTTAAACCGTTTGATCTTGCGATCAATAACACGTTTAATCACATTGGTTGGATACCCATTAGCCTCAAAGTTACTTTGCAAGCGCAATAGTTCACTGCTCAAGTATATAGGGGAACAAATATTGAGGGCACGGTGAACCAATGTTTCTATAAAAACCGATTTTGCGGGACTTTGGAACTAAAGAGTTCCAATTTGTATACAAACCGGTAAAAGTTCTTCATTAAAGTTTATTTTTAAACGTATTACACTTTCTCCCAATACTGTGAGTAATTCCCCTGTTGATATTGTCTTCGTTCAGCCCTTTTCATATTTTTGCCAAAGAAGCCCTTGAAAAAGTGTTGGCCAAAAGGTTCTTCGGGTTTTGGGATAAGTATGACGTCTTTTCTTCTTTTTAGAGCAATTTGTGGTTTCTATGGGTACCGTTCTTTATTCACACACACACACACACACACACACACACACACACACACACACACACACACACACATATATATATATATATATATATATATATATTAATCATATCACCCCAAGCAAGGCGGTAACGCTACTGATGTGCAGGGGGCTATGTAAGAGTGAAAAGGTCGGAAAAGAGAAAGCCGGAAACCACATCCTAAACAGGAAACAAGGGATGAGCCTCTTCACCTGTTCAATAGACGTGGGTGGAGTGTGAACCGGGCGATAGTTTAGTCTATCTACTCCAATTGAAAAAAAAAAAAAGATTAAGAAGATTGGAAAAGAGAATATATATACATATATATATTCTTTGATTGAAGCCTTCCGGTTCCGAAGAGGCTGCAAATCATTTGTAATAAAAAAAATTAACTTGAGAGAGAGAGAGAGAGAGAGAGATTATAGATATCTATTTCAACATACATACAAGAATTTTGAATAATACATAACATACATACAAAGAAGATTTTGACAGTATATCAAACTTTCTGTAGCAAAATGCTTTTGAAATTTGGGTTTAAAGTTTTTGAAAATTCCTTGAAAAAAACGTGTAGAAAATTGAGAGCCGAAACGCACTGAAATGGCTATAAAAATAGCTAGGAAATCACCAAAAAGCAGCTAAAAGTTGTGAAAACGTTCGTAATGTATACCTTTAAAACGCCATTTTGCGGGTAAAGGAGCCACGAGGCGCAGTCTGCGAGGGCGGAGCGATGTCTCTAAGCACGGCACTGGTTTCTGGCCCATATTCTTTGAGACAACATCGCTTTCTATTGAGTGTAATTCCTCTTCTTGTCATTTTTTAAAATCATATCACCACAAGCAAGGCGATAACGCCACTGATGCGCAGGGGGCTACGTAAGGGTAAAAAGATTGGAAAAGAGAAAACCGGAAACTGCATCCTAAACAGGAAACAAGGGATGAGCCTCTTCACCTGTTCAATAGAAGTGGGTGGAGTGTGAACCGGGCGATAGTTTAGTCTATCTACTCCAATTGAAAAAAAATAAAAAAAGAAAAGAGTGAAAAGATTGGAAAAGAGAAAACCGGAAACCGCATCCTAAACAGAAAACAAGGGATGAGCCTCTTCACCTGTTCAATAGATGTGGGTGGAGTGTGAACCGGGCGATAGTTTAGTCTATCTACTCCAATTGAAAAAAAATAAAAAAAGAAAAGAGTGAAAAGATTGGAAAAGAGAAAACCGGAAACCGCATCCTAAACAGAAAACAAGGGATGAGACTCTTCACCTGTTCAATAGATGTGGGTGGAGTGTGAACCGAGCGATAGTTTAGTCTATCTGGTCTAATGTTTATTATTATTCTTATTGATATACTTCACGTCGTAGTCACCGCAGGGGTTGAATTAAAAGTTATGGTAGAGAAGGAATGATGACGATAATAGTGATAATCCTGCCATCGTGGTAATTACTGTTATTATTTATTCTTGAAAACGGAAAGACGGAGGTATCTGCGTTGGTAGGAGCAGAAAGAGTAATAACAGTAGGACTAAACCGTTGTTTTTATCTTGAAAGTTTACGGGGATGGCAGATATGCAATAAGTATAATCACAATCATATTTAAAAGTGTCAGCAAATCCAGGTCAGTCAACTGGATACCAGTCAATGATTTTTGTTAGTCCGGCACAGTTGCCCTCAGTTGATCCCAATTCTTTGAAGCTAGGCTGTCGTATTTGTTTAAAAGCTTCACTACCATTAATTTTTAGATAAAATATAAACATTAGTTGTTCGTCATTTTTCCCTGAAATATTTATACAAATCTTTTATTCGTGAAAGACATCGTTTCAGAAAATAATTACATTTTGTTGAATAAGCAGGAATTTCAAACCGAAATTGATAAAATTCCCGATAACAATAAGACACATGAGAAAAACAGAGCACAAAAAATGCGGAGGCAGAAAGATTTCATTAGAAAAGAGTAATAGACTATGGCATTCACTTTCGCACAAATACCCTTGAGAAAGGTATTAATCTGTCTCTTCCCTCCAGTTATGGGTTAAACAACAGGAAATATTGGTTGGCAACCAGTCTACCGCAGAAAGCAATGGCAACCTACTGCGGGATAATCTTCTGTCCAGTCTATCGAGACATTATCGCCCAAGAGTGTTTAACGTATGGCACTTTACTGACTGAATAGAATGTTTATGTGATATCAGTCTTCTTTATGGCAGAGAATGTTGGACAATCTTCCCAAAGATGAAGAAGAGACTCGACGCAACAGACACAAATAAAAGAGTCATAGACTGTTATGTGATATCTGTCTTCCTATATGGCAGCAAATGCTGGAGAATCTTTTCAATAATGAAGGCAACAGACACAAAGAAAAGAATGATAGATCGTTTTGTGATATTTGTCTTTCGATATGGCAGCAAATGCTGGATGATCTAATCAAAAATGATAAGCCGACTTGAAGCAACAGAAATGTAGTTCTACAGAAGGATGCTGAGGATAACACAAACCGGAGTAACGACAGGGTCTTGGATAGAATGCATGGTAGTTAAAGGTAAAGTACATAGTTTCCAATCTTTGTAACAACTGTCTTCCATCGTTCCACATGATGGTTGAAGTATTTTCGTAGAAACTTTGTGCTTTTTTACGGAGTAAGAAGGTTGTGAAGTAGTTTTCTCCAAACATTCTTCTTCTTCCATGTGCCTGATTCTTTTAGGACGTAGGCAATCATGGCCTTCCACGTTTTCCTATCCCTGGGGAATAATTTGTCATTTAAATTAATCTGCAGAGACAGAAAGAAATGAAGAGTTCGGAGGAGTCAAGTCAGCAGACTACGATGGAAGCTTTTCATACATTCATACTACTGCAAGACGTCTTTTGCAACGTGTTGTTTTTTTTTAATCATATAATCATAAAATGGGGGATCAATTTATATATTGAATGTAATGTAGAATTGATCCTCCACTTTATATCCACATCATAATAGTATAGAATTATTTTTTTATGATCATATCGCCCCAAGCAAGGCATTTTACTGCCACTGTTTTGCAAGGCGGTACATAGGAGAAAAGTTATGAGAAAGAGTGACAGGTTATATAGGGGGGTGTCAGGAAGTGGGTAAGAGAAAGAGGACTGTGGCAATAAAGTGGGGGATCAATTTATATATTGATTGTAATGTAAAATTGATCCCCCCTTTATATCTACATTATGATAGTATAGAATTATTTTTTATAACCATATCGCCCCAAGCAAGGCATTTTACTGCCACAGTTTTGCAGGGGGCTTACATAGGAGGAAAGTATTGAGACGTAGTGACAGGTTATAGGGGGTGTCAGAAAGGGGGTGAGAGAAGGATGAGAATACTGATGAGAGTCCAGTGGACCGAGAAAAGAGCATGAGAGAGAGGACGCAAGTTAGTGAGATAGGAAATGACTATTGATTTTACATTTAAATTCTTGGAGATTGTAGCTCTCGGGGAAACAAGTATATAGAAAGCAATTCCACAGGCAGGAAGTGCGAGAAAAGAAGCTGATTGAGTAGAATTTGCGTTTACATGTGCTCTTGCGTTGTCCTGGTCGGAAACGACACATTTCGATTTGCCAAAGTCGGTCGTTTTTCTTGAACCCCTGTCTCTTCAAATAGCGAAAGCTAGTTGATACATCAATTTTCCAAATCTTAGCAATATATTCCGTTCAAATCTTCGCCACGATTCCTAGCATAGCGTCTTTATTGCCTAAATCGGGGCTTAAAATCACCCTAACTAAATATGCGAAATCACACCCCGAAGAGTTTTGGCACTGAATGATTTTACCATAGTTCCAACCCAGAAATTTATATTATCGTATGATATCGGTAAAGTGCAATTTTTCAGCCTCTATAAACCATTCATTTGTGAACAAAACGTCAACGTTTAACATCATCTTAATCACAACTGAATCTTGAACACATCAGAAATCAGCACCAAAACAAAACACTAGTGTTAAGATATGGTTATAACAACAATTATAATATTAAAATCTTTTGAGCCTGCCATCCACTCTTTATGTTGACAGGGAGATGGTTGGTAGGACTTAATCTATATTGATGCCAAAATTTTCAGATGATAGTCGATATTAATCTTAATCAGATCTGAGAACATAGCCTCTCTATAAAACCAAACAGACTGCTAGGTTTTAATCAAATATTCAGCTATCGCTGAACCGGATACATTAACGCGCGTAAGTAAATTGTGCAATTTTGTGAATTTTGACTGGAAGGTATCGGCTATACCGTATTTCCAGCATTTGACTTGTTCCCCCTATATAGTCACCATCTCACTGACGCCCGAATTTATAAATTACAGAACTAACATGAATTTCATTTATTAAAACTTATCGTAATTTTGTGAATAACATGGGAAAGGCATGAAACTAATTTTCTCTAGGCTCATTTGCTATCGACATACAGTCAGTCAGTTAAATGCCATACGTGATACACGCTTGGGCGATCATGTCTCGAAAGAGACATGACTGACTGGGCAGAAGATTATCCCGCAGTAGGTTGCTATTGCTTTCCGCGGTAGACTGGTTGCCAGCCAAGGCTATAGAGCCCAATCTGTCCTGTTATTTAACCCATAACTGGAAGGAAGAGACAGATTAATACCTTTCCCAAGGGTATTTGCGCGTAAGTGAATGCAATGAATTCAACTGGAATTCGAACTCGGCTCCCCGATTTCTCGTTCCAAGCCGATATCCACTATTGACATACACCTGACAAAATATCTTGTTAGTCGCACGTCAAAATGTTTGAAGGGAAAAAATTGATGACTCGCCTAAGTTGTAACTGGAAAAAAGGCTGTTATATCCATTATCAGTTTTGACAGGGTTTAGTCATTCGTTGTTTGCTTTTCCTAATATGCGGACGCTTGTTTAAAAGGAAGTGAATAACAACATTCGTGTGTTTTCTTATCTTTTGCGTGTGTTCGGACGAGACGAGTGAAAAGAGAAATCCTACATAATCTCCGACTAATAGTTGGCCTTTTTAGCCATTCAAAATTATCCCTAAACGGAGGTCACTGAGTACACATTACACCGAAATTAATTAACGAGTCAGCGCACATACCGAATGTGTGAGTGGTGGCTAAGTAGTTAGAGCATTGGACGAAAGGCTAAAAACAATAATAGATTTAATCTTTAAGTAAAATCTACTTTATTTTTACAATTATTATGAATGTCAGAAGGATTGTACTAGAAAATAAGTAAGATCGCCCGGTTCACACTCCACCCATGTCTATTGAACAGGTTAAGAGACATCCCTTGTTCCCTGTTTAGGATGTGGTTTCCGGCTTTTCTCTTTTCCAATCTTCTCATTTTGGTTTCTTTCATTTTTTTTTTCAATTGGAGTAGATAGATCTATCTATCGCCCGGTTCACACTCCACCCATGTCTATTGAACAGGTTAAGAGACTCATCCCTTGTTTCCTGTTTAGGATGTGGTTTCCGGCTTTTCTCTTTTCCAATCTTCTCATTTTGGTTTCTTTCATTTCTTTTTTCAATTGGAATAGATAGATCTATCTATCGCCCGGTTCACACTCCACCCATGTCTATTGAACAGGTTAAGAGACTCATCCCTTGTTCCCTGTTTAGGATGTGGTTTCCGGCTTTTCTCTTTTCCAATCTTCTCATTTTGGTTTCTTTCATTTTTTTTTTCAATTGGAGTAGATAGATCTATCTATCGCCCGGTTCACACTCCACCCACGTCTATTGAACAGGTTAAGAGGCTCATCCCTTGTTCCCTGTTTAGGATGTGGTTTCCGGTTTTCTCTTTTCCAATCTTCTCATTTTGGTTTCTTTCATTTTTTTTTTCAATTGGAGTAGATAGATATATCTATCGCCCGGTTCACACTCCACCCACGTCTATTGAACAGGTTAAGAGGCTCATCCTTTGTTCCCTGTTTAGGATGTGGTTTCCGGCTTTTCTCTTTTCCAATCTTCTCATTTTGGTTTCTTTCATTTTTTTTTTCAATTGGAGTAGATAGATCTATCTATCGCCCGGTTCACACTCCACCCACGTCTATTGAACAGGTTAAGAGGCTCATCCCTTGTTCCCTGTTTAGGATGTGGTTTCCGGTTTTCTCTTTTCCAATCTTCTCATTTTGGTTTCTTTCATTTTTTTTTTTCAATTGGAGTAGATAGATATATCTATCGCCCGGTTCACACTCCACCCACGTCTATTGAACAGGTTAAGAGGCTCATCCCTTGTTCCCTGTTTAGGATGTGGTTTCCGGCTTTCTCTTTTCCAATCTTTTCACTATTACATAGCCCCCTGCACATCAGTGGCGTTACCGCCTTGCTCGGGGTGATACGATTAAAAAAAAAAAATTATTTTCTTTCTTCTTTACTTTCTTCTTTTCAAATGCCTTGAAGCAAATGAGTCATTTAGGCGTTAAAGAAGACAATCCTTCATCAGATCCTACATACTGGGGCTACAGAGCTTTAATTTAAAAAATCACATCAGCTGAAGCTGCCTTACATACGTTTTTCAGCGCAGTTCTATCGATTGTTAATTAAACTTTCCAATTATAAAAAAAAAATTGAAATTTACAATATTTAAACAAATTTGGGGGGTCAGTTTCTCATACAACCTTATAGTAAATCGATCCTTCATTTTCAACCCACCATAAGGTTGTATGAGAAACTGGACCACCCACTAAAATTGTTTAAATATTGAAATTTTTTGCAAATGTTTTTGTCATTCGTAAAGTTTAAGAAGTAAAAGATAACATTGCCCTAAAAAAAGACCAAAACATTTGATAGTGAACAAATCTACAGATGGCGGTAATGTCGTACCGGTGACTGGTTTCAAAATGGAAGCTCGATTTACTATAACGTTCTATGAGAAACTAATCCCCCTCAAAAAATGTTTGAATATTGAAATTTTTTAATTTTTCTTTTTTTTTTTTTTTGTCAATCGTAAAGCTAAGGGGGTAATCGATAGGACTGCGCTGAAAAAAGTAAAAAAAAAAAAAAAGAGAAAAACAACGAAATTAAACATGGTGGTAGTCTGCTTCAAGTCCGCTAATTTTTTTTTCTGGTCGCTTACATTGTCATGATGACATTGATGACTAATTAGCCCAATTCCGTCATGGAAAAACCGATTGCACTGAATGCATTTGGAATACGAGGTCGATTTTGAAAGCACTCAAAGAACGCAAACCTCCGCCAAAGCAATACCGAAATCATTAGCATCAGATTATCAGCGATTAGTAAGAGATAATTATTCAAATGAGAATAGCTACAACGACCGTTCCCAAGAGTGAAAATAAAAAAAAAATGAACTCGACCGCTCTCAAAATTTAAATGTAAAATTAAAATGGACCCTGAAAGGTAACAACAGGTCTATCTCATTTGCACTCAAAGCTTTCAAAGAATGGAACAGTCAAAGTATAATAAATTTAAAAATACAGAGTCAGTCTTTCATTGAAAAATTAAGTGAAGCATTGCATGCTTCCGTTCGTCTGATTATGAAACTAAATTACGAATTTTCAGTTATTTTAGCAATAATATTAAGGGTCAGGTAGATTTCGCTGATAGCGAATGCTAGACGATCTCCTCAGGATAAAAGAGAGACTCAAAGCAACAGAAATGTAGCTCTACAGAAGGATGCTGAGGATATCATGGACCGAACATGTGAGCAACAACAAGAGTCTGGAGAGGATGTTGGTTGGTTGGTTTGTTTTTATGGCATATCGACCTCGGCGGGTCATTTATTGCCAACTAAATTTTTATTTATTTATTGCTGGTAATACCTTTTTCTTTCAACAATTTATTGTTGTGTTTATATAAGTTTTGTGTCTAGTAAGACTTTTTTCTTTTCGTGTATTAAGATTTATTGAGATTTGTTTTTTTTTAAGGGCAGGGTCCCTAAGTCCTATCATGTTATTTAATCCATAACTGGAGGGAATGGACGGATTAATACCTTTCCCAAGGGTACCAGTGCTTAAGTGAATGCAGGGTATTCAACTGGAATTCGAACTCGGCTCACCGATGTCTCTTTCCGAGCCGATATCCACTGCACCACAACGCACATCCGTCACTAAACGCTTAGAGCACCTGGTATTCCCAAGCGGTCACCCTTGGAGAAGATGTAAACGAAAAGGTAAATTATACATAACACCAGGAAGAGACAGCTGATGCTTCTGGGAAACATAATGAGGGCGGAAGGTTTAGAGAATATAATACTCACGGGACGGATAGAGGAAAAGAGAGACAGAGGACAGCAACGCGAGATGTACTTGATAGGCTTGAGCGGGTGGGTGGCTGGGCGAGTTCTGAGAGGAAAAATATTAAAAGCGACAAGAGATAGGGTACGTGGAAAGCTTACGGTCATATCCTGTTGATTACACCGGTTCTCATTTGATCACCGAAGTTAAGCAACGTTGAGCCTGGTCAGTACTTAGATGGGTGACTGCTTGGGAATGCCAGGTGCTGTAAGCGTTTATTGGCTTACGGCAATATCACGTTGAATACACCGGTTCTCGCTCGATCACCGAAGTTAAGTAACGTTGAGCCTGGTCAGTACTTAGATGGGTGACCGCTTGGGAATGCCAGGAGCTGTAAGTGTTTCTTGACGGATGTGCGTTGTGGTGCATTGGATATCGGCTACGAAAGAGAAATCGGGGAGCCGAGTTCGAATTTCACTTGAATGCCCTGCGTTCACTTACGCGATATATAGTAGTAATACCACGATTAGTTATCTCCCTTGAACCTTGCAAGTTACTTGTTCTGGTATTAAACTCACAACTCTTTGGGTCAAGTCACAGGAACAAACCAACGTCTATATCAACTGGACCATATGTCCTTAAGGCCAAAAACAACTGAAGTTCTGGGACTTATGAACCTAATGTCCAGTAACCCATTTTATCAGCGAATATAGACTGTTTTGACCCAAAGAGTTTTGAGTTCAATACCAGGCTACAGCAGTGGTGAACTAGTAACTTGCAGGACTTGATTGTGATAACTCATGACTTCAAATCGAGGCTTTACGTAAGGAATGTGAATGATATACTCCAGTAATTGTAATAAAGTGCTTGGTTCGAAATTCCTAGCACCTGAAGAATGCCGGAGCATACATCGGCCGAACCATCGTACAAATGGCAACAAAGATGAGGATAATAGTTTAGTTTTGTTCAATTAGAAAATCCTAGCATGTACTTGTATGTATTTTGCAAAGATTTTTGTTGAGGAGAAATTTTTTGCAGTCATACTTTTAGGTTATATTTTTAGATGTATTTTTGAATATATATATATATATATATATATAAATTAATAATTGTAAATAGAATAAAATTATTATGTCAGATTTTATCCCCTTTTTTAGGTTCTCCAGCGAATATATGATGTTAGTATATATATAAATTTATAAGTTGATAGACAAGTTCTTTTGGCTAATGAGCATATTGCAAGAACTGATTGGGTCGTGAATTTGATTTTTTTTTTAATCATTTCACCCCAAGCAAGGCATTCCACTGCCACTACTGTGCATGGGGTTACATAGGGGAAACTGATGAGAAAGAGTGGTTAGATATAGGAAATGTCAGAAGGGGGGCGATAGACGGGTAAGGATACCGAGGATGAAGGTTGGGTAGATGGGAAGAGTGTTTGAGAGAATGGATGCGAGTTAGTGTGTTAGGAGGTGTCTATTGACCTTACATTTAAACTCCTAGGTCTAAGATAAAATCCTTGCCAGGATTACTCACTGACGGCCACAATCTCAACAATGTAAAATTGCTGATAGCAGACACGGAAAGGAAAATACAGTACCTTCTACAGAAAGTAGCAAAAGAAAGTGAGAAAATGACTGGTCATAAACTTCAAGAAAATTGAATGTATGGTCATCAGCAAAAAAAAAAAAATGAAAACTACAGGTAGGAGAAACTAAAATAAAACAAGAAATTTAAATACTTGGGAAGCGTGCTGACAGGGAATGTAAAGTGCGATGTTGAGATCCAAAGAGGCACTGACATGACAAAGGGCACATTTGAAAAGCTAACCAGAGTCCTGAAGGACAGGAAATTATAATTGGAAACAAAGAAATGAGTGCTGGATTGCTATATGATATATGTCCTTGTGTATGTCAATCTCCTCATAGATGAAGGAGAGGCTTAAGCAGCAGAAATGTGGTTTTACAGAAGGATGCTTAAGATGCCATGGACTGAGCACGTGACTATCGACGAGGTGTTGGGGAGAATGGAAACGAGAAGAAAACTTATACTTAACATAAGGAAGAGACAGATGAAGTTTCTGGTACATGTAATGAGGAAGGAGGGCCTGGAGAATTTAATACTCACAGGATTGATAGAAGGACAGAGAGACAGCACGAGATCTACTTGATAGGCCTAAGCAAACGGATGGTCGAGCGGGGTTTGGGATATCTATCCAAAGGAAGGATTTTGAGAGCGACAAGAGACAGAGGCAAGTGGAAGTCCATGATCGCCTACGTCCTGAAAGCGATTCGACACATGAAGAAAAAGAAAGTCTAGGATAGAAAGTGTTGACTGAACTCGCCTCACTCCCATTCCACTTTCGGCTTTGTGTCGCAATTATTGTACTTCGCAATAATAAATAATCGTCCCCTTACATTGATACCCTCCACCCACTGAATCGAATGAATGAGTAAATCTGTTACCCAACCCATACCTTCTTTCCGGGGGTTAATAAATATTAAGAAAATACAGGTAAATATTCTTACTTTTTAGTATTGTTGTTTTTTTTTTTTATCTATATATTTTATTCTTACGAGATATTCCCTTTGAAAGAAACCAACCAATCAACACATACACGTCCATGCGCGTGCGCCCGCACACACACACACACACACACTTTTTTATCATTTTAAATATTCTTTTTAATGGATACCTATATTTGAGTAGACGCTCTGTTTATTTTTTTAAACATTATATCTATTTCGCCTAGCGTAGCAATATCGGATTAATAAATTAAATTCATTACTTTTGTTTATATATATATATATATATATACATATTTGTATATATTATTGTATATATATATATATATATATATATATATATATATATATATATATATATATATATATACAAATATATACATATTTGTATATATATATATGTGTATATATATATATGTATATATATTTATATATATATACTTATATATACATATATATATATATATATAAAGAGAGAGAGAGAGATAGAGATTACGTTCAACCATGAAACAGACTGTCACCATTCGGTGTTGACCTCAGTGACCACTTTTGTATTTACATACGCTCTATTCCAGGCTTTTGAGCTCTTTTGCCCATAAATATCAGTCAGTTAAGTGCCATTCGTGATACACGCTTTGGGCGATCATGTCTCGAAAGAGACATGACTGACTGGGCAAAGGATTATCCCGCAGTAGGTTGCTATTGCTTTCTGCGGTAGACTGGTTGCCAGCCAAGGCTATAAAACCCAATATGTCCTGTTATTTGAGTCATAGGTAAAGGGAAAAGAAATCTATTATATTATTATGTAGTACTTAGTGGGGGATCGGTTTCCTATTGTTATGAAGTAATAAACTGATCCCCACTTTATGACCAATATAAGCCTTAATCATTATTCAAACTATTATATTCAGTCAGTCAGTTAAGTGCCATACGTGATACACGCTTTGGGCGATCATGTCTCGAAAGAGACATGACTGACTGGGCAGAAGATTATCCCGCAGTAGGTTGCTATTGCTTTCTGCGGTAGACTGGTTGCCAGCCAAGGCTATAGAGCACAATCTGTCCTGTTATTTAACCCATAACTGGAAGGAAGAGATGGACTAATCCCAAGGGTATTTGCGCGTAAGTGAATGCAATGAATTCAACTAGTATTCATATAAAATACTACTTTTATTGTGACCTAATTGTGTACAGTCATGCAATACAGGTGTACAATTCAACTAGAAAATCGGTTCAGCCGTTTCGGTGTCTATAGGTAACGGACCCCCACACAGACACACACACAAAGTTCTATTTATAAATAAGTTTATATTAGATTGGACGTCATTCTCGTGTACTTTTTCAGGTTTAAGGTGTAGATCTAAAAGTGATAGCTTTTAAAAGAAGTCCGACGTTTGAAACACGTGTAAAAAGAAAGAAAAAAACAACAAAAAAAAAAAAGAAATCACTGAGCCAGACTTTTCAGTAGTTAGTAAATGTAATTTATTTCTCTTGTATTTTTTGTTAATTGGTCGCTCTTAATCTATGCAGCTTCGTCTCAATTTTCTTAAGGTACAATTTATCTAAATCTAAACTTATTTATAAATGGAATTTGTCCGTGTGTGTGTGTGTGTGTGTGTGTGTCCGTTACCTATAGACTCCGGAACGGCTGAACCGATTTTATTGAAAATTTACAGTTGTACTATAAGCGTCTGCGAGTGTTCTTCGCTAGGTTTTGTGTCGAGGTACCGAAAATCGATAATCGAAAAAATCGGGTTATAGAAGGAGTGGTCCGATTTTAATCAAATTTGATACACTCATAGACAAAGACATAAGAAATGATATTCAGAAGTTTCAAGGTTGCAGTTCTTACAATAGTGCAGAAAATCGATAATATATATATATAAAGGCAAGATGTTTGTGTGTGTGTGTCTGTTTATCTGCCTGTATGTCTGTATTTTTTCAGCCCTTTTATTTTAGTTTTTGCTTCGGATTTGGCTCTAAGTAAGTATAATTGTAGTTCTTAGTCTCAGCTATGATATCATTTACTAAGAGGACTTATTTAGCCTTCAAAATTTAGTTTACGACGAAAAAGATTTATTTGATATCGATACCAGAAAATCAAAATTTGACTTACATCCATTCATTTTTCTTTCAGTCTACGATTTTGCTTTAACTGGAAACAAATATTACTTTTTAGTCTTTTGTGTCATCGTCCAAAGAGTCTGAGCTCCAGGACCATGGATTAGTTTTAAAGATTTTATTACACCCGAGCAACGCCGGACTATACTGCTAGTATAAAATACAAATTTATTGTAATCTTATTATGTACAATAGGATATCATATGCAATATTGGTGAACAATTCAACTAGAAAAATGATACCTAAATCCAAATTAAAGATATGTCAGATCATTACATCTTAAATACGTTAGCGGGAATTTTTAAAACTAACTTGAGATTTTTCTTGTTAAACAGTTTAATAATCTTAACGCATTCAACATTATGGCTTAAAAATAGTAAATTTTATATAGTGTTTTCTAGAAAGTTAGCACCAGTAAAATAAATGCAAGGATTTTGACAAAAAAAAAATATAAATAAAGAAACCAGAATTACGTCAAAATCCACTAAACACGTGTAGTAAAAAGAACGGAAGAAAAAAAAAAAAAAGAAAAAAGAAAAAAGAAATCATTGTGCTGGATTTTTGAATAATTAGTTAATTTGAATTTTTTTCTTGCATTTCCTTGTTTTTTTTTTATCGTTCTTTATCTCAGCATCTTCCGAATAATATCACTTGTGTCAGTTAGACACGGACACAAACGCACGCACACAGACACACAAACACTCACACCGTATCGTCGATAATAGATTGAAACTAAAGGCAAAAGCATACACCTCTTATGTTACACAACACCCAGATAGTTAGGTACTTAAAGACACACGCAAGCGCAGACACACAAACAAACACACGCACGCCCACAATACATGTACACACACACACAGTGAGTGAAAAACAGGTGCTTTCACTCGCACTTTCCTCAAACTATGATGTGCCCTGACATCAGGTCGTAACAGTTTACGGCAGTAGCAGTTGGGATCCACGCGGTATATGTCTGTGTCATTTAAATCAATGTCGGGCCGGAGATGACTTCGGTACGACTTATTACGGCGGGTGTTTTTTTAGCTGGCCGTCTTTTTCAAGGATGGATTAATATATCTTCTGGGCCGTAACAAAAGAAAAGAAAAAAAAGGCATTTACTCCTTCAAAGAAATCAACAAAAAAAATATTTTATTTTATTTTATTACGGATTTTATTCTATAAGACAAGCAAAAACGAAAAAGAAAAAGAGAAAACAACGTGGGGTGGTCGACTAAGGAGATGGTCAACCGGTTATGGACTGTCTTCCCGCTGCTTGTAATAATGGCAGCGGCGGCCATGTTGACAGTGGTCGGTGGAGCGTTTGTGAACAGTCCAAAGTGCACGAGGCAGGAGATCATGTCCTGTGTTTTTCCCGTGTGGAAAACACTTAAGATAAAATATGATCTTTTTCGGAGCACTTCCCGGCTGGAATTTACCGAGTCAGACTTCGGCAATGTGTGCGCCACTCTCCTTTCTCGAATCTACCCATGCATGCAAAAACTGGACTCGACTTGTGACGGCTACACCCTGCACGCACTTCGCTCTCTGAATAACACATTCAAGTACATGTGTAATTTAGGATGGGGAGAGTACCAGGAGTTCCGGGTCTGTTACACTAATACTACTGACCCGATCGTGCGGAACAAAGTACGACAGTGCTACCAGAAATCAGGGTTAGCGCATCGTGACTTTTTTGATTCAGAAAAAGACTTGTATCAGGCCTACCAAACAGACTGGTGGTACAGAAACCGAAGGGACGAATTCTACCACGAGCACGTCGACCAAGACCACCCGAGACCTCGGCGACCACCTCACAGCAACGACGACCACTACGATTACGAACATCGACAGCAGACCGAAGAACGCGCGTACCCAGGACATTACAACTACTATTATTTGCAACATCCGGCATTCAGAGTTCTACCTTTCGGCTATCTTCCACAATTTGATGAATTCGGACGTTACAATATCCACCCTGAGGATTTCTACAACTACCGGGACCTCTACCACAGGAATTTCTACGACTTCGGCCATATGTATCCCTTCCCATACGGGTACCCGTACGGGCCACACTTACCCCCCTACGGTCAGTTTTATCACCATCCGTACCCGTGGAACCACCCGGCTTACATCATATTACACCAGCAGCCTCGCTACAGCGCTCAAGCGAGTCATTGGAACAAAGACCATGACGGAAGGGGTTGTACTAATACGGTTCATCATGTTGATAGCAAAGATGAAGGCGACTATGGCAGAGATGACCATGTTAATGATGGTTACGTACGTCTCAGAAATTACAATTACGACACATGCAAAGGTTTCGAAATGATGCTGCACTGTGTGAGTGAGTTTAAAAACCACTGCAGCAAGGAAGGTGAGAGATGGTTTATAAAATTGAATGATATGATTTACCAAATGGGGTGTCTGTTCCTCTTTTGCCGTTATTGAATTCAAAAGCATTATACACAATTTCGTTTTACTTTAGATCTATAATTCTTATTACCTCCCTTTAATTCCTCCTCGCCTTAGTTTAAGTTTACGCCTTTATATATATAGAATGAAACTATAATTATAAAGTGTGCTTTTATGAAGCAAAAATTTCAGTGAAATAGGTTGGAAATGTTCCAAGTTTTCATTTGACATAAACAAAAAAAAAATACGAACTTCAAGCAAAATAAAAATAATACAGGGAAAGAGAGCGTTAATTTTATACTAACGCCGGGAGGAAGTGGGGAAATCATAGCTTAAAAGCTGCTCTTGGGCAAGTTCGGACTAACATATTTATCCTCATCTTTTTATGTATATATTTATGTATCAACAGTGAGTATTGAAATAGACTTACCGCTGCTTGATAGGAAAACAATTATTTTAGTATTTTCTTTTTAATTTTTTAATTTTTTTTGTAAACGGGATTATAAAAGTCCCACATGCGAGTAAAAACGAAAAGACATACATATAAATTTGGAATTTATTTATTTCAAAATTTAAAAGGTCATTGTTTCGAATTAAAAGCATTGCGGTGGTTTTATTTATTTATTAGTTAATATGTTCTAGACATTCACTTCTCTATTGCATCCTTGTTGTATAAAAGAAATTTTTTATATTTTAAACAAAATTTTAATGGAATTAAAATCAACATTTTGGCTTTAAAAATCTAGATGTTAATTCAAGTAGATTTTTCTTATTTAACTTATACGAATTTCATAATTATAGACAAAAAGTACTTATATATATATATATATATATATATATATATATATAATTTGGAAAATGAGTTATTTCTGAAACCTAGGTTTCAACATTTCGGTATCTTCAGGGGAATTATAATAACTGATGTTCAAACGTTTTTCAAATGTACAACAGGGATTTTACGAACGCGCAAATGGAATTTTTAAACAACCGAATATTTTTAAAAATTAGGAAGGAATTACTTAAGGATCGTAAAACATTTTCATTTCAGATTGGTATTATCCTAAGATATATTTATAGGTGTGATTTCATCTAGACATTACTTATGATCTTTTATTTAGTTTTATTTAGTTTTTTTTATTTATTCTGGAACAATATTATGGTTAATTTTCCTTCTTTTATGGCATATGTCAGACAAATAAATGGCAAACATTGTGTCTGCTTATTTTTAATAAAATCCGTTCATACTCACGGATAATCTTTCGCGTATTTTATCTGAAAGATTGACATCTTTCAGTTATAATACGCGAAAGAAATGTGCTCTAAAGTTGACATATGTTATTATCATTCATTTCTCAAGATACCCAAGTACTTACAATCTCTTTCAGAGATCATCATCAGGGGTGTGAATTATGGTTATATTTAAAGTAGAAAAAAATTTACAGTAATTTTTAGCAACACATTTTTGCGATTATTTTTTGTTAACATAAATCATACCCCTGAAGATGATCTCGGAAGAAAATTGAAAGTAATTGGGTACCTTGAGAAATGAATGATAATAATACCTGTCAACATTAGAGCTCATTTCTGACATCTATCAATAATAATAACACGAAATATTATCCGAGAGTATGAACGGATTATATTAAAAATAAGCAAACATAATGTTTGCTTTTTATTTAATCTGACATGTCTAAAAGAAGATTTGCTGCCTAAATACACACACACACACACACACACACACACACACACACTCATATATATATATATATATATATATATATATATATATATATATATATCCGAGTGAGTATAGAACGAGGAGTGAAAAGAATTTTTTTTCCCGTCCAAAACATTAATGTAAAGCAGTGCTCGATATATGATGTATAGACCTGTGAATATTTATTATAAATTATGTTTTAGAACATGTACATAATTTTTTCTATATATGTCCTCTTCTCTACAATCATATGTTTGTTTCAATGTTGGGACTCCAACATATCATCATATTCCTTCTCCCGATGATATGTTGGAGTCCCAACATTGAAACAAACATATGATTGTAGAGAAGAGGACACTTATAGAAAAAATTATGTACATGTTCTAAAACATAATTTATAATATATATATATATATATATATATATATATATATATATAATAAGAGAAGAGGACACTTATAGAAAAAATTATGTACATGTTCTAAAACATAATTTATAATATATATATATATATATATATATATATATATATACGGGAAAATAATATTAACAAATCAGGGACTGATTTCGTTTGGAACGAGACAAGATAATATATTTTCATTCAGATTAAAATCTGTACAAATTTTTAAAGAAAGTTTAGCAAAACTTATTATTATATTTTGCATCAAAATCAGTTTAATTTTAATTTAATTAATTTAATTTAATTAATTTAATTTAATTTAATTAATTTAATTTAATTTAATTAATTTAATTTAATTTTAATTTAATTAAGATTTTCCTAAATTAATGAATAATTATAATTTTGAAAACTTCAAAAATTCACTAGGATAAAACAAAAATGTAATCAGAAAAGCTTTCAAAAATTAAATAATTTCAGCCTTAAAATAATTCGTTTTAAATAAATACGAAATCATGTAATTAAAATTAATGTAAGAATAAAATTACATTCGAATTGTGTTTTATTCCCTAATTAATCAGTTGATTCTAAGCGTTTCATGCAGAAATTTCGCAAACTATTTGAAAGTTCGCCGACAAAGGCCACCAAACGACGGTTACACGCTTCTGTTCAAAAGATAGATTCTGTCATTTTAACATATGGACGATTATTTCACAGGTCGAATCTATCTATCTATCTATCTATCTATCTATCTATCTATCTATCTATCTATCTATCTTAACGCGGGAGCCTATTGTATTATGTTTGATGTCAAATTCCTTTGCTAACCAATACACCAGTCTACATTCTCCGGTTACAATCATGTGCTCAGTTACTTGATCTTGGATATAACAAAAAGTTCAATTAATTATATAGATTCTTTTGCTGTGACCGTAATTATTTGCGACTGTAATTATACGCATTAGATAGATAGATAGATAGATAGATAGATAGATAGATAGATAGATATGATGAAATAGAATAGACTAGAAATAGATAGATAGATAGATAGATAGATAGATAGATAGATAGATAATGAACAGACTGAAATAGATAGATAGATAGATAGATACATAGATAGATAGATAATGAACAGACTGAAATAGATAGATAGATAGATAGATAGATAGATAGATAGATAAATGAACAGACTGAAATAGATAGATAGATAGATAGATAATGAACAGACTGAAATAGATAGTTAGATAGATAGATAGATAAAGATAGATAGATATGAACAGACTGAAATAGATAGATAGATAGATAGATAATGAACAGACTGAAATAGATAGATAGATAGATAGATAGATAATGAACAGACTGAAATAGATAGATAGATAGATAGATAGATAATGAACAGACTGAAATAGATAGATAGATAGATAGATAGATAATGAACAGACTGAAATAGATAGATAGATAGATAGATAGATAGATAGATAGATAATGAACAGACTGAAATAGATAGATAGATAGATAATGAACAGACTGAAATAGATAGATAGATAGATAGATAGATAGATAATGAACAGACTGAAATAGATAGATAGATAGATAATGAACAGACTGAAATAGATAGATAGATAGATAGATAGATAATGAACAGACTGAAATAGATAGATAGATAGATAGATAGATAGATAGATAATGAACAGACTGAAATAGATAGATAGATAGATAGATAATGAACAGACTTAGATAGATAGATAGATAATGAACAGACTTAGATAGATAGATAATGAACAGACTGAAATAGATAGATAGATAGATAGATAGATAATGAACAGACTTAGATAGATAGATAGATAAAGAACAGACTTACATAGATAGATAGATAGATAGATAGATAGATAGATAAATAGATAGATAGATAGAGAGACAGAGAATTAGATAGATAGATAGATAGATAGATAGATAGACAATGGAGAGACTGGTGATAGAAAGATAGATAGATAGATAGATAAATGACTTAGATAGATAGATAGATAATGGAGAGACTTAGATAGATAGATAGATAGATAGATAGATAGATAGATAGATAGATAGTTTGGTGGAACAGAGACTTAGATAGATAGATAGATAGATAGATAATGAACAGACTTATAGATAGATAGATAGATAGATAATAGAAGCTAGATAGATAGATGGATAGATAGATAGATAATGAATGAATGGATAGATAGATGGATAGATAGATAGATAATGAATGAATGAAATAGATAGATAGATAGATAGATAATGAACAGACTAAAATAGATAGATAGATAGATAGATAGATAGATAGATAATGAACAGACTGAAATAGATAGATAGATAGATAGATAGATAGATAGATAGATAGATAATGAATGAATGAAATAGATAGATAGATAGATAGATAGATAGATAATGAATGAATGAAATAGATAGATAGATAGATAGATAGATAGATAGATAGATAATGAAACAGACTGAAATAGATAGATAGATAGATAGATAGATAGATAGATAGATAGATAGATAGATAGATAATGAACAGACTGAAATAGATAGATAGATAGATAGATAGATAATGAATGAATGAAATAGATAGATAGATAGATAGATAGATAGATAATGAATGAATGAAATAGATAGATAGATAGATAGATAGATAATGAACAGACTGAAATAGATAGATAGATAGATAGATAGATAGATAGATAATGAACAGACTAAATAGATAGATAGATGGACAGACGAACAGACAGATAGATAGATAGATAGATAAATACGTACGTAATAAATAGATAGATAGATAGATAGATAGATAATGAACAGAGAGAGAGATAGATAGATAGATAGATAGATAATGAACAGACTGGGTAATAGATAGATAGATAGATAGATAGATAGATAATGAACAGACTGAAATAGATAGATAGATAGATAGATAGATAGAATGAATGAATAGATAGATAGATAGATAGATAGATAAATGAACAGACTGAAATAGATAGATAGATAGATAGATAGATAATGAATGAATGAAATAGATAGATAGATAGATAGATAATGAATGACTGAAATAGATAGATAGATAGATAGATAATGAACAGACTGTGTGATAGATAGATAGATAGATAGATAGATAGATAATGAAATAGACTGAAATAGATAGATAGATAGATAGATAGATAGATAGATAGATAGATAATGAACAGACTGAAATAGATAGATAGATAGATAGATAGATAATGAACAGACTGAAACAGATAGATAGATAGATAGATAGATAGATAGATAATGAAATAGAATGAAATAGATAGATAGATAAATAAATAGACTGAATAGATAGATAGATAAATGAATGACTGAAACAGATAGATAGATAGATAGATAATGAACAGAGTGGGATAAATAGATATTTGATGTTGGTTGTGGACACGTTCGTGTCCACAAGCAACAACCAATATTGCCTGATGACAAGATAGATATCTCGAAACATAGAAATTTTCGTGTCGCAATGTACTTTTAATATATATATATATATATATATATATATATATATATATATATATATATTAATCACTTCACCCCAAGCAAGGCATTCCACTGCCACTGTTGCACAGGAGGTTACATAGGGTAAAGTGATGAGAAAGAGTGTTTAGTTATAGGAAATGTCGGGAGAAGGATGATAGATGGATGAGGATACTGAGGATGGGGTTGGGGTAAGTGGGAAGAGAGTTTGAGAGAATGGATGCGAGTTAGTGTGTTAAGACGTGTCTATTGACCTTGCATTTAAATTCCTGGGGATTGTAGATGTCGGGGAAGCAAGTATATGGAATGGAATTCTACAGGCAGGAAGTCCGTGAAAAGAGGCTGTTAGAGTGGAAATTGCGGTTACATTACATCTGCTTCACTGTAAAATGGTGGGACCTCGTTGCTAATCTACTATCTCGTGCAAATTCATACCTAGGAGGCACCAGTGATCTAAGTTCATCGGAGCAGAAGCCGTGGAAGTATTTATAGAATAGGCAAAAGGAAGCCACATCATGCCAGTGAGAGAGTGACTGCCGCTGGGCTGCCAAGTTGGTATCAGTCACATTACAGATTCCTCGTTGGTTTTTGTCAAGGACCCCGAGGAGAATAGCAGGGGCACCCGACCAGATGTGGCATCAGTATTCAATAGAATAGAAAAATAAATGAAAAATGGTAAATAATTTCGTGTGATGCGCTTCTGCCTTTTGAACTTCATCCGACTAAAGTGATGTTTACTTTAATAAGATTACATTACACATACGTATAAAGGAGAGGGGACTTCGAAAATATTTAGTTGTTTTCTGTTTTTTAAATATGCTTAGGTACATAAACTGGCAGATTTCATTCAGTTTATTTTCATTTCTATTTGTGTTTTTATCACTTTCTTTATTAGCAAGCAAACATTTTGATAATAGAAGATCTTCCAAGGATTAATATTTTAAAAACCTGGACGTAAATTTACTGGGAATGTTCTAGCGTTTAAAGCACTTCCTATACATTCTCGTCTTTGCGGATTACTCCCTCTCTTTTCATTAAAGCAGCAGTTTTTTAATCAAAATTATAATCAAACTCATTGCGACGAGAAGCTAATTCATTAAGATTGTTGTTTTTGTAAAACATCGCTTTTGTATTTGTCTACACTTTTGAGATGAGGTAGTATTTACACTATTTGCATTGTTCGGATTATTGTCCTCATCTTTATTGCCATGTGTATGACGTTGTATGCTCCGGCCTTCTTCAAATGCTAGGAATTTCGAACCAAACCCTTTATTATGATCGCACATGAAATTAGATAGGAGTACGGTTCGAAATTACTAGCACCTGAAGAAGGCCGGAGCCTACAACGGCCGAAATGTCATAAAAATGGCAGTAAAAATGAGGACAATAGCCCGAATATATCTAATAGTGTGTTGTTATTGTGCATAAAATTACTTGAGATTTGTTTTCTGAAGAATTTTAAAAACGCCCCTGATGATTGAATAATACATGAAACTCAGAATCGTCCCATCGACGTATGAAATATATATATATATATATATATATATATATTTCCTATTTTACATAGATAGATAGATAGATAGATAGATAGATAGATTGTCATCCGTAGACAGATCTGTTTCGCTGTATCACAGCTCATCAGTACGGTTAGACTCCGATTTCTTTTAACCCAGGATTGAAACCCGACTGAATTGGCATCAGTTGGCGATTCTACCTCTGGGCTAGGGGCAGCTAGAAGAAGGCAGACTTTTAACATGTAAACACACACCAGTAGCTAAGAGTGTTCTAATTCATTAGATAGATAGATAGATAGATAGATAGATAGATAGAGATAGAGAGAGAGAATAATCTCTATGTGTGAGTGTGCGGTGTGCCTTTGTGTATATGTGCCGTCCGTCTGTGTGCCCGCGTGTGTGTGTCAGAGAGAGAGAGAGAAAGAGAGAGAGTGTGTGGTACTAGAAATGTCTTTGAAAATGTCACGGTTTTCCTATATTAATATTCTGGTGAACCTAAATATCTATGTTAATGGTTGAATAAACTCAGCGAGTTCTTTAACAATAAAATATCCGTAGAAATTCCATTTCGCTGAAACAACAGTTAAATACTTCTTTCTTTCCATTTCTCGATGAAACGAATGAGCGTTTTTTCCCTTCTTTCCACTCGATCAAGTCCATTATCTAAGCGGTATTGGCAGGGCGTAAGGATCGTGCGAATTAACGATTTAACTGTTCCAGCAATAGTTGTAGGTTCAATAGAAAATCAGTCAGAAAAAATGAAGAAGACCGACAACAAAGAGAAGACCTGAGAAATAATCGACCCTCCTAAAAGTCAAATTTCTACAAACGTCCACAATTTCCGACTTTCCCGCCATTTTTCCTACGCTTAAAAATTTGTTCTTTTTTTATTTCGTTTTAAATACTCACATTTTCATGTTTTTTAACTATCAACATCACCAGTTACAATGATAAAAAGACAATTTTCGTTTTTAGTGAAAGAATTTCACCGTCTTCATTTTCGACCACAGTTAAAATAGTTTGTATCTTGTCGACTATTTCCGTTGGTAGTGAGAACAATGGAATAAAAAAATGGACTGTATTTCAAGGATTTGGAAATAACTTCCATTTTTTTTTATTTAGTTAGTTTAGTTCTTTTAAATTTTTGACTCCAAATGTTTGTTAAAATTTAAGTTTAGTTAGAGTATTTATAAAAAGACAGTCATATGTTTATTGAAACTGTAGAAATTAAAGAAAACTTTTGATGCTCTTCATTACATTAGAAAATATTTCATATTGTTTAGGGTCAATGTCTTTTAAGATAATGTTGTTGGCGATACGGTTGGCGATAGGGTTAATTCATTCACTGTCATACGAAGAATGGGTTCGTCTCATTGCTTGTTGATTTTGCTTTTGGTATTACTGGGAATCCCTTGAAGGATTTTTGGTTGGATATTTTAAATAGTTATAATCATGTTTTCAAATATATGCCTCAGCCTTTTTTTTTCAATAAATGTTCGTTTTAATTCCCTTCGCATTTCCCCTTCAAATTTATCCAAAATAGCATTATCTCTGTGCAAATGGATATACTGAACTCAAATCAACTGTTAGTTAGTGAAGAAACTTACCTTTTTGTATGTAAATGTCCATAAAATACAAACTATATCTTGCACTTTTTCTCTCCCGTAACTCTCACGAATTCATGTAATTAACTGCAGAATGACATACTGCGCATGTAAACAAATTTTCGCAGAAATTTTGGTGATGTTTCTTCATTTACTGATACTTCCGGCGATGTACTTCCGGTAATGAAAGCAATGTATATTGTATTTTTACGCTTATTACTTTCATTAGCGGAAGAACATCACCGGAAGTTTTAGCAAAGGAAGAAAATCGACCAAAATTCCAAACAAAATTTCTGCCTACGTAGAACGTCATTCTGCAGTTAATTACATGACTTCGTGAGAGTTACAGGAGAGACAAAGTGCGAGATATAGTTCGTTTGTTTTTATGAACTTTCAAAGCAAAAAAGGTAAGTTTCTTCAATAACTAATTGTTGAATTGAGTTCAGCATATACATTTGCACAGAAATAATGCTATTTTGGATAAATTTGAAGGGGGGAAAGCGAAGGGAATTATAACGAACTTTTTTCATTTTGCCGGTTGTATGCTATACTGTTGAACTAAAAATAACACTGTCGAGTTACTGGTTAAATTTGTCGAGGCGTAATAAGAATAAAATAAGGCACACAATATGAGGAAATATTTACGAGTAAAAAAATAGTCCGTAAGTCGGGAAGATATATTTGATCAAAAATTTATATTAAAGAAAAATCTGTGCTCGAAATTGAAGATGTTATTTATATATAAGTCCATTAAGCTCGGTTTTTAAGATGGTAATTGATTTTATTTCTTATAAAAATGGGAAACATTATTTTACTTATTATATAGTGAATAAATAAGATTAATATGGAAAAATCTGTTGAATACGAGACAGAACTTTCAGAAAGTTTGGAATAAAACGATGAATATATTTTAAAAATCACTCATACGCAAAACTTGATTTCTCTTCAATGTATACCATAGATTTCGATGACTGATCACTTCATTTTAAAAAGAAAAATCGGTTTAAATTTATCACCACTCAATATCGCAAGATGGGTAATATTGCTGTCTGTAATCTATTCATGAGAAATAAAACACTTGTTTAAAATTGAAAATTTAACCAAATTTTATTCTGATAATATAAGAAAAATAAATCACGTATAATTAGTATATATTTGAAAAAATACTTACATAATTCGCAAGAGTCAAGTTTCGATTTATCAAATAATATCCATAATATAACTTTCCATTTTTGAAATTCGCGCATTTCCCTCTATGTGATTAATTGAAGTCGACGTTGAAGTCAACACCAAGCAATTGGCAACGTGCTAGCCATGTCCTAATGATTTCGTTCAGGCATGAAACAGATTGTCGACGTTGCGTTTTAACATCAATGCTCACACACACACACATACACACACACACACACACACACACACACACACACACACACACACATATATATATATATATATATATATATATATATATATATATATGTATTGTGTTTTTAGGCATTAAGTTTTCTTGAAGACAATACCATCATTTATTGTGGATTAACCTACGCTACGCCACTCTACTCTACCTACCTACCTACCTACCTACCTACCTACCTACCTACCTACCTACCTACCTTCCTATTTACCTATCCGGATAGTGAATTAAGAAATTTAGATTCTTGAAGCAGATTTCCTGTACGTTTTGCCTGAAAGGAGTTCAGGCAGCTTCCGAAGATTTTCCTGGTCTCTAAATCAAACAGCATAAAATGTCTGTCATTATTGATTATATATATATATATATATATATATATATATATATATATAGAGATGTCGCATCTTTATATTATAAATATTAATTTGTATGCACGTATTTTTTTCTGCACAATGTAAATACATTAAAAAACTAATCCGGTACTCTCCGGCAATACCCTACTATATAATCAGCCTTTGTTGATTTGAAATGCAAATGCAGCTTCTGTCCAATCTTGGAGTTTATATATATATATATATATATATATATATATATATATATATATATTCTGATGTACAAAATTTAAATTTAGCGATGTTTGTAGAAAAAAGTTGGTCATAATATCTTGTCATGCGACTTCGATATATTCTACCTTAAGCGTATTTTAATCTTTTAGATATTTTTCGAGTAGATCTTCATACTTTCTCAACTTAATTTTATAGACCAACCTGATATTTCTTCCAATGGAACCGTTAATTCTTTGAATATTTTGTTCAATGCTATTTTTTTTAGCTAAATGCCATGATATACCTCATTCAATTGTTTCATTTGCGGACAGGATATTCTGTTGTACATGAAATTGCAAAAGCCACGAATCTTTTTAAAAATTCGAGTGATGACCCTTACTTGGTATTTTTATTAGTTCTGCTAATGTTCTGCTTTGTAAAGAAGTGCCCCCGTTTTAACAACTGTTTTCATAATTGCTTTCAGTACCTCAGCACCTGTCTGAACTTAATTGGAGAGCTGAGATAATAAATAAACTGAAATTTGAATTCAGCTGTCCGATTACTCAAGCCGGACCACTATCTACTTAGTTAGGTCAGTTAATAGGTAAATATTTACTAGTTTATCAACTGCTGGTGCCACACATACTATTTTTAGAGTCGAAACTTTCTTTTACGCATATTAATTTGCGTACATTTTTTTTACTTCCGCACAATGTAAATACATTAAAAATAACCGGGTATTTTCCGACGATACCTCTCGATATCACCAGCATTTTTGGATTTTGCGGGCAAATGCAGCTTCTCTCTATTCTTCGATTAAAATTAAATATATATTCTGATGTAGAATATTTAACTTTAGCTATGTATGTCTAACCAGGATAGTTATATTATCTCGAAGTGTGATTTCGATATAAGGTACGTTAGTTAAAATTCATGAAGGAAGATGACATTTTCTTCAAATGGAACCTCTAATTCTTTGAATATTTTGTTTTATTGTTTGTTCAACTAAATGCCATGATATACCTGATTCAATCGTTTCATTTGCGAATAGGATATTCTGTTGTACACGAAAGTCACGAAAGTCACGAACCTTTTTAAAAATTTGAATGATGCCCCTTAATTGCGATTTTATTCGTTCTGCCAATGTTCTGCTTTGTAAAGAAGTACCCCGTTTTCATAATTGCTTTAAGTACCTCGGATGTGCGTTGTGGTTCAGTGAATATCGGCTCGGAACGAGAAGCCGGGGAGCCGAGTTCGAATTCCAGTTGAATCCATTGTATTCACTTACGCGCAAATACCCTTGGGAAAGGTATTAATCCGTCTCTTCCTTCCAGTTATGGGTTAAATAGCAGGACAGATTGAGTTCTATAGCCTTGGTCGGCAACCAGTCTACCGCAGAAAGCAAAAGCAACCTACTGCGGGATAATCTTCTGCCCAGTCAGTCATGTCTTTTTCGAGACATGATCGCCCAAGCGTGTATCACGTATGGCACTTAAGTGACTGACTGAATGTAATAGTTGGATAAATGATTAAGGCTTATATTGGTCATAAAGTGGGGGATCAGTTTATTACTTCATAACAATAGGAAACCGATCCCCTACTAATTACTACATAATAATATAATAGATTTCTTTTCCCTTTACCTATGAGTCAAATAACAGGACAGATTGGGTTCTAAAGCCTTGGTCGGCAACCAGTCTACCGCAGAAAGCAATGGCAACCTACTGCGGGATAATCTTCTGCCCAGTCAGTCATGTCTCTTTCGAGACATGATCGCCCAAGCGTGTATCGCGTATGGCACTTAACTGACTGACCTCAGCACCTGTCTGAACTTAATTGGAGAGCTGCGATTTTCGTATCGCATTAAATATCAGGGAAAAACCCTCAGACATGCAGCAGTAGTCAAGAAACCAACGCAACTACAGCGATCCTGAGTCGCGTACTGGTTATACCATGATGACGATAATTACTAACTTCAGACCGTAGTGTTGGCCAATTCATTAAAAGTTTTACAAATATGATTCTTTGAAACTCTTTAGCTTCTGGGTCATTGGCCAAGCTTTCTTCATGAGAATTCGCTACCGAAACTATAATAACATATCTTTCGTTAAATCAGAAAATACACGATTTCCATTTATAAACAATTCAGGATTTTACTCGGGTAAATTATTTTTTGCGCAGGAATATATACTCAAGTTGCTTTAATGATTATTTGTTTGGGTGTAGTAAATAGATAAGAGTATGATTTAAGTGTAACTTTTTTTTATTTTTTTTTAATCATTTCACCCCGAGCAAGGCGGAAATGCCACTGATGTGCAGGGGGCTACATAAATGTAAAAAGATTAATTAGAAAAGAGTGAGGAGTACAAACTAGTTAGAAAGGAACAATAGAAAGCAGGTGCGATGACAGATACATAGGTGGAGAGAAAGGGAAGGTTATACAGGGGTGGGGAGAGAGCTAGAGTCCAGTGGTTAGTAGATGAGTATTGACTTTGCATTTAAATTTCTGGAGGTTGTAGCCGTCAGGAAAGCAAGAATATGGGAGCGAGTTCCACAGGCGGGAAGTGCGAGAGAAGAAGCTGCAGGAGTAGAATTGTCGTCTGCATTTGGCTAACCTGACTGTGAATGGGTAGGACCCAGTTGCCAGTCTGGTTGCACGAGTAAACACCTGTTGAGGAGGCATCAGTGACTTAAGCTCGTCCGAGCAGAAGCCATGAAAGTATTTATAGAACAGACAAAGGGAGGCCACATTTCGACGATGGGCAAGTGGCTGCAGTCGAGCCGCCAGATCAGTACCTATCACATTACAGACTCTCCTTTGGAGCTTGTCAAGAACACTGAGGAGAACGGCAGGGGCACCTGACTATAAATGGCAGCAGTACTCCATGCACGGACGTATGGTTGAGCATTAAGTATTAATGCAGGATGGATTCAGGTGGGAAAAACATCCTGGATCGACATAGTGACCCAACCTTCTTAGCAGTAAATGACAATTAGTAAAACTCTTTGATACAGTAGAAAGTAACGGGCTTCGATTTTTTTGTTTTAGTTTTAATTTATTTTTTTTTGTTTTATGTCTGTCTTTCTTTTTTATCTTTATTTTTTTTACTTGCTTAAGTCACATTGACGTCTGAAATAGTGTAGATTAGAAGTTAGTCAAACTTGAATATGTTTGTTTGTAAACGAGTTGCTTTATAAAAACCCGTGAAAAAGTTTTTCCTGAATTTTGTCGAAAACTGTAACGTGTCATTTTAACTCGTATTAAAAAAAAAAAAAAACTTGATAAGTATGTTAGTCCGAACGAACACTTTTAGTATTTAAGCAATGGCCCCTTAAAATGCACATTAAAATGTATTTATTTAAGCAAAAGCTCTTTAAAATCAATATTGAAATGTATAAATTTTTTGCGTGTATATCTGTGAGTTTTAACGCTTCTTTGAATCATTATCATCATAAAACATTATCATATTCGGCTAATGAACAACAACAACAACAACAATGGCTTAAATACAAGAAATGTTTGTCGAATTTCTACATCACGTGACAAATAAATGTGCTCGAAATCCCACTTACATACATACATAAATATATTGATGTTTATTTTCTTATATGAAACACGTGATTATATTCACATTCATTGTTGACAAGATGCATCAGCCCGCAACACAACAAAGTCACCTGTAAATAAAAAAAACATTACAGCGGAGGTTATTACATTTGTGTGCTTGTAAAATCCTTAATGCCGGTTTGGTAACAATATCTACCTCAACACGAATGAGATGACAGTATCCTTGTAATGAAAAGTTTTATTACGGGTTCAGGTTCAGTTGTTGTGATTGATAACATGGCACAACTTCATTCATGCTACAGAAGGAGAGTAATCTCTCTCTCTCTCTCTCTCTCTCTATATATATATATATATATATATATATATATCTGTGTGTATGTGGGTGTGTGTCCGTGATGGGTTTTTGTGTGTTTATTACTCTCTTTCTCTCTCTCTCTCTTTATATATATATATATATATATATATATATATATATATATATATATATGCATCTATATAACCACTATATTTATATAAAAAGAAAAAATATAAATATGATTATAACTTTTCTGTCTATCTATATTTCTCTATATCAATCAATCGATCAATATATACATACATATATATATATATATATATATATATATATATATATATATATATTGATTGATATATGGTAATATCTATATATGTATGTATATGTATCTATATATTACGGAAATTAACGGAGATTAACGAAACTTGGTTATAAACAATAGACAATTTGAAATGAGTTGTTTGAACATTATTTTTGATCGATACTCGTATTTAAGTAGATATTCTGTTTATAATCAAACAGTATATATATTTATTTCTACCGGTCTGATTATTTACGATGAGTTTTTGTTACGAAAATGTGTTGCGAAATTTTTTTTTACGAAAATCCTACCGAATGACACACCTTTTCGTAACAAAAATTTATCTTAAATAATCAGGCCGGTAGAAATAAATATATAAGTTTGATCATAAACAGAATATCTACTTAAATACGAGTACCGATCAAAAATAATGTTCAAATAAATCATTTCAATATATATATATATATATATATATATATATATATATATATATATATATATATATATACGTGAAAAAAGATATATAAAATTTAATATATCAAGTATATTTTTAGGTGACAAAGTAAAAAAATTGTGATGATATCCTAAAGAATGAATCGTCTCATAGGAAAACTTTTTCCACTTTGCCATAGTTTTTTTTTATTTATCTTTATTGTTATTTATTTATTTATTTTTTATTCAATATACAGGATGACTGAAAAGTAACTCCCTATTTTATGTATGGGTGACCAGCCAGGAGTCCCGACTTAAAATCCTGTGACTTTATTATTTGGGGTTGATTAAAAGGCCATGTCTACTATACAAAACCAAGGTTTTGGAAGAACTTGTTAATCGGATAAAAGTCTTCTATACCACAAGAGTTACTTGTAAAATTATTTGACGCGATTCCTGGGTGGTTCGAGTAACTGGTAGCGAAATCTGGTACCCATATCAAGTTTTAAATGAAACCTCACACCAAACGCTTTCCTCTCATATTAATTTCTTTAAAAAAAATTATAGTTAATAAATAAATTATAAGTAGTTTTAAATGGGGAGTTATTTTCAATCACTCTGTATCTATGTCTCTCTCTCTCTCTCTCTCTCTATATATATATATATATATATATATCTATATATATCTATATATATATATATATATATATATATATATATATTACAAGGGTCGCACCAAAGTAATTGTTTCATTTTAAGTTCCCAACTTGAATGACGCAACAGTCATATTTTATTTGATAGATGAAGATTGATTTTAAACAAAATGATTTAAAATAAATCGGAATTTTTGAAAGGAAACTCAAAACTGAAACTGATGACAATAACAGCAACTAGAAAACATTTTTTTCTTAATTATCAACTTATATAATTTTACATATGTGTGTGTGTATGTATATGTAAACTTATATACGTTTGCGTTTCTATTAATATTTACATGTATTCTTCCATATACACTACCAGCCATAACTATTAGGCAACCCATTTTTTTTTAAAGAAATGATGCATTTTATACTATTTTTACTATTTATTGACAGATGAAAATAGAATGGTTTTTTTGTTATTAATATTTTGAAAAATTTTGCAAGGCAAGGAAGCAAAGATGAACTCGTGCGAATCATCCTAAATTTTTTTCATTCTTTCATTGATGAAACTGCAACATAGGTAATTATTTGATATTTATAAATTCACTTGATGCACATATTATTGTGCATTATTAACAAAAGAACCATTCTATTTTCATTTACAATTATTCATTTGGCAATAAATATTAAAAAATAGTATGAAATACATCATTCATTTCTTTTAAAACACTGAGGAGGCTTAATAATTCTGGCTGGTAGTGTAGATCCATATTACTTTTATTAACAGCCATCTATTAAGGTTAATGCTTTTATGCCTGGTGACTCCTACACCAACATTCAACGACTTTGACAATTGAAACTGAACATGTTCAAGTGATTTCCTGATATCCGAGATTTAAATGTTTAGTTTACTGTGAGGGTCATTTTCAATAAGCATAACAAATGGGGGAGGGAAGACATATTTGCATATAAAATTAAAGAACTAGAATTATTTTATTCATATTTAAATGAAAGAATTGACTTACTAGAATATACTACAGTATCCAACCATTATTTCTGCCAACATTTCTCTCTCTGCATTTCTCTCTTCATATATATATATATATATATATATATATATATATATATATATATATATATATTGAGTTCCTATCTATCTATCTATCTATCTATCTATCTATCTATCTATCTTACAACCGTGGTAATTAGCTATTTACCTAGCTATACGTCTACCTGTTTAACTCTATCTATCTATCTTACAACCGTGGTAATTAGCTATTTACCTAGCTATACGTCTACCTGTTTAACTCTATCTATCTATCTATCTATCTATCTATCTATCTATCTATCTATCTATCTATCTAGCCTGTTCTATCTATCTATCTATCTATCTATCTATCTATCTATCTATCTATCTATCTATCTATCTATCTATCTATCTAATCTGTCTACCTGTCATATCTATCTATCTATCTATCTATCTATCTATCTATCTAAGCCTGTTCATATCTATCTATCTATCTATCTATCTATCTATCTATCTATCTATCTATCTATCTATCTATCACACTTGTTCTCACCTCTCTTTATATTGAAAACTACTTGAAATGTTTAAAATGATCGTTCAGCTTCTCCCCACAAAAAAATAAGAATGCCCCCCTCCAAACATCTTTAATGCTTTATAATACTTTCTGAAACGTATGGCTAGATAACGTTAAACTCGTCCAGGCAAATCTCGCTTCACCACTCTCACACTCACTTATAATGAGTCAGCCAAAACAAACCATTTAACTACGTTAATTGCCAGGAATTTGTTTGTCCATACCTTCTTCTTGCACTGGACATCGGAAGTGAGTACCTGAAACATCTCAAGGGGGTCAATTTGGTCACTGTTTCTTTTTTGTTATGTTTTTTACAAAACACGCTTTCTTAATATGCTATTGCTTCTCCAGTAAATTCCATGTGTTTTTAAATAATCAAATTAGACATAGATTTTTAATATTATTATAGTATTTATTTTAATCTACGTTTGATCGTCTTACGGCCATATCACGTTGAATATATCGGTTCTCGCTCGATCACTGAAGTTAAACAACGTTGAGCCTGGTCAGTACTTAGATGGGTGACCGTTTGGGAATATCTGGTGCTATAAGCATACAGTGACAGATGTGCGTTGTGGTGCAGTGGATATCGGCTCAGAAAGAGAAATCGGTGGGCCGAGTTCGAATTCCAGTTGAATACCCTGCATTCACTTAAGCACTGGTACTCTTGGGAAAGGTATTAATCCGTCTCTTCCCTGGGTTAAATAACAAGGGTAGGATTTAGGGACCCTGCCCTTAAAAACAAATCCCAATGAATCTTGATACTCGAAAAGAAAAAAGTATTACTAGACTCAAAACTTATATAAAAACAATAAATTGTTGAAAGAAAAAGATATTACCAGCAATAAATAAATAAAATTTAGTTGGCAATAGATGACCCGCCGAGGTTGATATGCTATAAAAACAAAACATTTGATAATTTGCACGCTAAATTTGTGTAAACTTTTTATCAGATTAAAAGGCTTAACATTAATATTTGAGAATCCAACTACTATTTACTGACAGGGTTTTGCTTGTGGGAAGCTATTTGGCTCAAGAGTACTTTATTTTGTAACCCACATGGAACCCACATTATAAGAAAAAAGCCAAATTCTAAATATAACAGCATGTATCTTTGTCAATATTGAATAAATTTGCATATTGGCCAGCACTATTGATGTCAGGGCTTTTATGAAAAAAAAAAAAAAAGTAACTTCATTGAGTTCCCCGCACTTGAATTTCGCTATAATTTAAAAACGAACTGATTCAAAAGCGTTTGACCCTCTATGGCTAAATGATATTACTATTAAATTTGGCTGTGATCAAAGGCGAATATTTATTCGACCATATACAACTGTACGTCTAAAAAGCATTATGAACTTGCCCGTTCATTTTAATAAAAGAAACATGTCAATAAATAAATAAAATGAAAATAGATAATATATAAATGAATTAAAAAATGGGAAAGTTAAAAAAAAAAAAAGTAGTTTTACAGCTATAATAAAACCTGTACTGTGTACGTTTGATATTCAGCGAAGTTTACTTACTAGTTAATAGAATACTGCTGCCATATATGGTCAGGTGCCCCGGCTGTTCATCTCAGTGTTCTCGATAGGCTCCAAAGAAGAATCAGTAATGTGATAGGTACCGACTTGGCGGCTCGACTACAGCCACTTCCCCACCGACGAGATGTGGCCTCCCTTTGTTCTATAAATACTTTCATGGCTTCTGCTCGAACGAACTTAAGTCACTGGTGCCTCCTCAACAGGTGTTTACTCGTGCAACCAGATTGGCAACTGGCTCCCACCCATTCACATTTAGATTAACCAAATGCAGACGACAATTCTACTCCTGCAGCTTCTTCTCTCGCACTTCCCGCATGTGGAACTCGCTTCCATATTCTTACTTTCCTGACGGCTACAACCGCCAGGAATTTAAATGCAATGTCAATACTCATCTATTAACCACTTGACTCTAGTTCTTTCCCACCCCGTATATCCTTTCCTTTCTCTCCACCTTTGAAACTGTCATCGCACCTGTATTCCCATCCTTGTATTTCTCCTTTCTAACTGGTTCGTCTTCCTCTTCACTCTCTTCTACTTAATCTTTTTACTCTTATGTAGCCCCTTGCACATCAGTGGCATTACCGCCTTGCTCGGGGTGATACGATTAAAAAAAAAACTTCCTTAAATGTTATAGAACTTTTTTGAAGGAGGTTATATCAGTCCTTAGTGCTGCACATGACCACAATGGTAGATTATCCAATAATGAAAAAACATCTTACGGTTACCAGTTGTCATATATCAATCGTTTTTCTACAAAGAAAAATTAACTTTTATATTTTAATCGTAATGAAACTTTTAACTCGGCTCGAGAATTGCAAATTACTTGTATGATGTGTAGAAATTACAGAGACTTCTGCACAAATTAATATTCCGTTTTTCTTATCTTTTAATCTTGGCTTTGTTATTCGGTCACACTGAACAGTAAGATAGTATATAATTTAATACTATTGAAAACAATAATTTAATACGATTGAAAACAATAATTTAATACGATTGAAAACAATAATTTAATACAATTGAAAACAATAATTTAATTCTATTGAAAACAATAATTTAATACTATTGAAAACAATAATTTAATACTATTGAAAACAGAGCAGAAAAAAAAGTTTGGGTTAGTCACTGGAAATTCTAACACAAAAAAAAGGAGAATATATGTTAAATCCGACGCCTTTGTGACACAAACCGCAAAGAACGGGGCTATTTTTGTAAGATTAAACTGATTTTGTCACGTTTGCCACCATGAAGCCCTTTGTCTATTTTATGGCTTCTTCTCCGACGAACTTAAAACACTGGTACCCCCGCCACAAGAATTTACTCGTGCAACCAGACTGGCAACAAGGTCCCACCCATTTACAGTTAGATCACCCAAATGCAGACGAGAATTCTACTCCAACAGTTTCTTTTCTCGCACTTCCTGCATGTGGAACTCCTTCCATATACTTGCTTTCCTGACGGCTACAACCTCCAGTAATTTAAATGCAATATCAATTCCCATCTCTTATCCACTTGACTCCAGTCCTATCTACATTACCCCGTATCTTGTTCTTTTCCTTTCTGTCTATCTTCGCAAATGTCTTCACACCTTTGTTCCCATCCTTCTCTTGCTCTTTCTCTGACTCCCCCTGTAACTGGTTCGTCTTTCTCTTCACTCTTCTTCTGTCTAAACTTTTACTCTCTTATGTAGCCCCCTGCGCATCAGTGGCGGTACCGCCTTGCTTGGGGTGAAACAATTAAAAAAAAAAAAGGTAACAGATTTTCAAGTAGACTGTTTTCTATTATTATTAATTGTAATGCATTTTACAAAAAATAAATGCTTCACATTCTTGAATGTACTAAAGAAAAAAATATGACTATGAAGACATTTTTTAAAATTTTTTTTTATAAGCGTTTCACCCCGAGCAAGGCATGTCACTGCCACTACTGCGCAGGGGGCTACGTAGAGTGGAGAAAGGATGATTAAATATAGGAAATGTCAGAGGGTGGGTGATATGCGGGTAAGGATACTGAGAATGAGGGTTGGGTAGATGAGAGTGTTCTGAGAATAGTTGGGAGTTAGTGTGATAGGAGGTGTCTATTGACCCTACATTTAAACACCTGGAGATTGTAACAGGCGGGAAGCGCGAGAAAAGAAGCTGTTGGAGTAGATTTTACGGTTACATCTTATATGTTTAACTGTAAAAGGGTGGGACCTAGTTGCTAATCTAGTATCTCGTGTAAATTCCTGCTTAGGCGGCACCAGTGGTCTAAGCTCATCTGAGCAGAAGCCATGAAAGTACTTGTAGAAGAGGCACAGGGAAGCCACATCACGCCGGTGAGAGAGCGGCTGCAGCCGGTCTGTCAAGTCAGTATCAACCACGTTACAGATCCTCCTTTGTATTTTGTCAAGAAGCATAAATAGAAAAGTAGTAATGACGTTTTATTTGATCTTATAAATAAGAAATGACCATCCAATAATCAGCAGGCAGTATTTTCACTCGCCTTTCCTTCATAGCAGGCATATGAATGACTCCGTGACACAGCATTTAATTACTTCTTTCTTAGAGGCCAAAACAAAACAAGAGATAATCAGTGTCGTTTCCTAATCAATAAACCTTTTCTCTGCGATAGTTGAACCAACGTCCCTTGAGAAAAAAAAAAAGAAAAAAAAAAGTCTATACATCCGTTTCAAGAACTCAACAAACACCCGTAAATAGATATATACCAGCCATTTTTTTTTAATCGTTTCACCCCAAGCAAGTAACGTCACTGATGCGCAGGGGGCTACATAAGAGTAAAAGATTAGATAGGAGGAGAGTAAAGAGTAAGACGAACCAGTTACAGGAGGTGTCAGAGAAAGGAGCAAGAGAAGGATGGGAATACAGGTGTGATGACAGTTGCAAAGGTGGAGAGAAAGGAAAAGATATACAGGGTGATGTAGAAAGAACCAGAGTCAAGTGGTTAAGAGATGGGTATTGACATTGCATTTAAATTCTTGGAGGTCGTAGCTCTCAGGAAAGCAAAAATATGGAAGAGATTTCCACAGGCGGGAAGTGCGAGAAAAGAAGCTGGTGGAGTAAAATTGTCGTCTGCATTTGCTTGATCTAACTGTGAATGTGTGGGACACAGTTGCCATTCTGGAGTAAAATTGTCGTCTGCATTTGCTTGATCTAACTGTGAATGTGTGGGACACAGTTGCCATTCTGGAGTAAAATTGTCGTCTGCATTTGCTTGATCTTACTGTGAATGTGTGGGACCCAGTTGCCATTCTGGTTGCACGAGTAAGCTCCTGTGGCAGAGACAACATTGATTTAAGTTCGTCGGAGCAGAAGCCATGAAAATATTTTATAGAAGAGACAGAGAGAAGCCACATACCGTCTTTAAGAAAGTGGCTGGAGTCTATACGCCAAGCCGGTACCTATCATATTACTAGTTCTCCTTTGGAGCCTGTCAAGAACACTGAAATGAGCATCGGGGAATGCAGTTATAGAAATATGGCGTAGCATGAGATTATAAAAGAAATAAAGATAAAATGCTTCAATGTTAATAATAATAATAATAATAATAATAATAATAATAATAATAATAATAATAATAATAGAAATATTACGTGTATAGTAGAGAAAGAAAGAAAATTGAGAACTTTACGAACATCAATAAAATATGGAATAAAGGGAATTTAGAATCAAGAGAATCTGGATTTAATAAAATAAGGAATCAAGAGAATATTGAATCAAGAGAATATGGAATCGAGAGAATATGGGTTCATAAATATGGAATAAAGAGAATATTAAATCAAGAGAATATTGAATCAAGAGATTCTGGATTTCATAAAATATGGAATAAAGAGAATATTGAATCAAGAGAATAAGGAATCAAGAGAATATGGATTTCATAAAATATGGAATAAAGAGAATATTGAATCAAGAGAATATGGAATCAAGAGAATATGGATTTCATAAAATATGGAATAAAGAGAATATGGAATCAAGAGAATATGGAATCAAGAGAATATGGATTTCATAAAATATGGAATAAAGAGAATATGGAATCAAGAGAATATGGAATCAAGAGAATATAGAATTGACAAAAGGTCTATACGGAATATAAGGAAAACTCTCCGAGATTTTGATCAATTAATTAAAATATTTGATTTGCCAGAGGCAATTTTAGGTTGCGGAAGAGAGGTGTACTTGCAAAAGCGCGAACAATCAATAACCTATGCCAGACGACAGATAATAATGGCGTTTTACCAGAATTAGTAAAGAGCAAGTATTTTACTTTGTTGATCAGCTCTCTCTCTCTCTCTCTGTCTCTCTCTCTCTTTATATATATATATATATATATATATAGTCATCCGCAGACAGTCCTGTTTCGCCGTATCACAGCTCATCACTAAGTTTAGAAATCTCATTGCTTCTAACCAGGTTTCAAACTCGAATGAATTGTCATCAGTCGGCGATTCTATCTCTGAGATATGGGCGCTCGGTAGAGGAAGTCAGACTTTAGCGTATTACGTACGATATATATATATATATATATATATATATATATATATATATATATATTGAAACTAACTCAACCCAATCATAGCTGTAACTATCTCAGTATATTCGAATCTCTCTCTCTCTCTCTCTCTCTCTCTCTCTATCTATCTATCTATCTATCTAAGCAGAAATTATGTCTCATTAATATTCTAAGCAAAGGAGATATTTTTGTACCGTCATCATTAAACATTTAATCATAACAAAACATAAAATTGTACATAATTTATCGGTGTTAGTTCCTATATTTCTTTATAAAAATGGAAATATTTGAATATATTAATTATATGACCCTTATTATTCGGAAGACCTAGTATTTATATGAAAAGCACTATAACATTAACTGGTTTTTAGTATAATACTAATAATATTAATAATATTATTAGCAGTACTACTAATTATAATAATTATTATTATCATTGTTAATATTAGTAGTGATTACTCTTCATGCCTGAAACACCGAATGTCTTCTCCCGGATGCCCGGTTTGATCAACTTCCGTTCAGGAAGGGTCAGACGACAGCCTCCGTTGACTGTTCCGGCCACGTGACACGCTCTTTTGGTCCTGTCAAATATTAGCGTGTCGCGGATAACGATTTTTTTTTCTTGGCTAATTTTTGAAGATTTTTTTTTAATGAACGAATTAGTCATAGAGTGACGTTTCGGCCGGTTGTATTTGCCCAGCCTTCTTCAGGTATGAGTTTTCTAGTTGCTGTTTGGAGGGGCGTCAGTACTAACATAATCAAATTCGGCTTTTCTTCCAACCTGCATTAAAAAAACATATTTATTTATTACTGAAGAATTAAAATAAAAATTGATTGAAATTTGATTCATTTTGCGTCTCCAGACAAAACAAGCTTCAAAAACATAATATATGCAATAATTCCTGGGGATAGTATTAAGTTTTATTATGCTATTTATTTTTATACATATAATTAATTATTGTATTTTTATTTTTTACTTCGTCTCTTCACAACTTTTCGGCTGTATAATTCTTCGGTCTTCTGGCGAAATTTTTTCCTGTTCCGGAAATAATTGATAAAAAAGGCCGAAAGTGGACAAAATTTACCAGAAGAAGTTCTGAGAATACACCACAGAAACGCTGTATATATATATATATATATATATATATATATATATATAGTATGTGTGTATATGTGTGTGTGAACGAAGTTGATATCGTATCTAAATATTAATCAAATCATATATAAAACATTATCTCAAATTCGTATAAGCATATAATATGAGAAAATTAAGTATTAAATAAATATTTTTAACTGAAATTTTAACTTTGAAATGCCCGCAATTACTATATTTTCACCATATAATGCGCACTTTGTTTTTCTTATAAAAATACGTTCCTACAAAAAACTTCTTGCTTGATTGATAACCAAAATAATTTTGAGATATTAAAAAATATTTTCACCATATAATGCGCACTTTTTTCTTACAAAAAAAGTTCCTACAAAAAACTTCTTGCTTGATTGATAACCAAAATAATTTTGAGATATTAATAAATCCTGAAATTCATGCGATGTCAATACGATGGTTTTCTCACTTTATCGTTTCTTTACCAAAATATAGACATCTATTTTATGCAAGTGCGTTTTATATGGCTGCAAATAGAGTATTGAAAATAAAATCATTTTTGCATCTACTTAAATATATTGGTTCATTCGTCAAAAATAGAAAAAAATTCGACAATGATTTTTGTAGATTAATATTTTTTTTTAACTTACGTGGGCAGCGACAATTGTCAGAAAAGATAAATATTTATTTTATGTCGAATTAGTAAAAGCGTTATGTTTATAACAACGATACAATGTCAAATCGATTCCTGATCAATTTTATAGAGTTTTATACTTAGCTGTCTTACGTAGGAAAGTTGATTTTTTAGTTGTGGGCGGGTACCAAAAATATATTTTAAATAAATATTAAACAGATATACCGTTTAAATTAAAGAACAAAAATTTAAATGAAGTAAGAAAAATATGTAGCCGTTTTATTCTTTATTTAAGTTAAATAAATATTTAAGTCAAGTAATTTTGCAAGTGCTTCCAAAAAGTTCCCTTACAAAAAAATATAAATAAATAAAAAAAAACATAAATGCAAAGGTAAAGAAAATATTAAAATATTCAAAATATTAAAATAAATTTAGAAAAGACAATTATGCAAGCAGGTCCAACATGGCATTTATTTATAATAGCTAAGTTTTATAACGCGGGAAAAGTCTTGGATCGATTTTAGAGCATATCGTTATTATGAACAGGACACAGCTACTGAAAAGAAAAAAAAGATTAAGGGTTTTCGATTGTGACATGTCTCACGTCATATAGAATATATACAGCATACTGATGTACTAAGCACACACACACACACACACACACACAGACACACACAGACACACACACAGGCACACACACGTATATATATATATATATATATATATATATATATATATATATAAGTGCATATATATATATTTATATCTATATATATATGCATGCACTCATTTATTTACCTACTTAGCTATATATATATATATATATATATATATATAGTACTGCGCAAAAGTATTAGGACAAGGACTATTTTATCATTTATAAGGCATATTGACAGAAAATAAACAATGTAATTAAAATAATTTTATTTTCATTTCCTCAACAAATGCTTTAAGAAGAAAAAATACTTGTTACAAAATAAATTTGATATTTAGTATAACAGCATTTTGCCTTGATCGCAGTCTTCATTCTGACAGGCATAGACATCACAATATTCTTCAATGTATCTAATGTTATCTTCTGCCAACCAGCTTGTATTTGTTCCCAAAATGTGTCTTGCGAAGTAATATTAGATTTATCAGTTTTTTAAGAAAAAAGTCAGTCAGATCCAAGGATAATAGAATAATGAGTAGTTTCAAAATAACTTAATAGAAAATCGGAAAAATTAAATATAACTTCTTTTTAATACATTTCACCAATGCCCTAATACTTTTGCACACTATCGGTAGTGTACAAAAGTGACAGAACAGAAGTGATTTAAAATTTATTTTGATGCCTCATAAAAGATAAAATAGTTCTTGTCTTTTGCACAGAACTGTATATATATATATATATATATATATATATATATATAAAGTGGACAACAGTGAGAGTCTCTTTCATACTTAGACGCAATGTTCACACCATCAATATTGACCTTTAGCATAAAACCGACTGTTGCCACTGGGTGTTGATCTCAATGTCCGCTTTTATATTTACATAAGCTCTGCCCTGATATTCAGCAATTAACTCATAAATATATCATAACTTAATTTTTATCATATATATATATATATATATATATATATATATATATATATATATTCCATTTGTAAACGAGTTACTACGCGACCTAAGTTTCTACAGTGAGTGGTGCCTTCAAGCGATATTCAATAACTATGGAATTATAATTATTGAATTATAATTAGTAAAAATCGTCTGAAGACACCACTCATGATACAAACCTAAGTTGCGTCATAAGTCGTTTACAAATGAAGAATATTCAAAAGTTCTACAATATAATTGTATTGAACACTTTTTAATACAAATATGCACTGGTCTAATTTTATTATGACTGAAAAACTAAGTAATTAAACAATCAATCAATCAATCAATCAATATATATATATATATATATATATATATCGTGTAAAACCGTATATTAAGGTAGTTTCTTTATATATATATATATATATATATATATATATATATATATAAATATTTATTACGAGTGAACCCGTATATTAAAGTAGTTTCTTTATCATATATATATATATATATATATATATATATGTTACCTTCGTAAGAAGTATGTGTGTTGATGCCTCAGAATCAAATAGGGTGGAAGCAAAGAAAATGTCCGAATTTAGTTCTTTTATATTTACGCCCCCTCCTGGTTGCTCAGTATTGTTCGGAAATATCCGGGGACCATTAATTTTTTGTTGTTATAATTTTGGTACAGTATGGATGTTTCAATGTCATTGAGCGACGTTTCGACACATTTTGTAGACCTCTTCAAAGATGAATGATTGGATAAGTAATTTTAGATATCCGGGATTGTGGTGGGGGGTGTATATTATAGGTTGGAATCCTGAATCAAAAGGTTACAACCTTTCGAACAGAAACTCTCCGATCTTCATTAAGATACATTAGATTTCAAATACTAATTTAGATTGCGAGAAATGGATTCAATATTGGACCGAAATGGAAATTCGAGGAAGGACTTATGCTGTATAGGTAACCATATTTCTGTGGTTTGAGTGGATACTGTGAGAAGTGTTGAAGAATTGAGGTTCATTTCTTTTACTGTTTAGCGATGATCATTAGATATCTAGACGGAGCATACAAAGGAATGACTAATAATAATGATAATACTAATCCCTACGATACTAATGTCCATTAGTCCACTAATGATAATGATAATACTAATCCCTACGATACTAATGTCCATTAGTCCACTAATGATAATGATAATACTAATCCCTACGATACTAATTTCCATTAGTCCACTAATGATAATGATAATACTAATCCCTACGATACTAATGTCCATTAGTCCACTAATGATAATGATAATACTAATCCCTACGATACTAATTTCCATTAGTCCACTAATAATAATGATAATACTAATCCCTACGATACTAATGTCCATTAGTCCACTAATGATAATGATAATACTAATCCCTACGATACTAATGTCCATTAGTCCACTAATGATAATGATAATACTAATCCCTACGATACTAATGTCCATTAGTCCACTAATGATAATGTATAATAATTTGAATCCCTAATCCCGATACTAATTTCCATTAGTCCACTAATGATAATGATAATGATAATCTAATCCCTACGATACTAATGTCCATTAGTCCACTAATGATAATGATAATACTAATCCCTACGATACTAATGTCCATTAGTCCAACTAATGATCAATCCCTACGTGGACTCTACGAGACTGATTAAAATTTAAAAATACCAGGATCTTGTTAGGGAGTTGAAGAAGCTTTGGAATATGACCATTGAAGTACTTCCTGTAGTAATGGGTGCACTTTGAATGCCGCCTGAAAACTTGAAATAGCGCTGACAGAGAATTGGAAGTGAGGGTAAGAGTATAGACTCCAAGAGAGCTGCCATTATTTACGATGCAAGGATACGCGTTCTTGAGCGGTGAAGACTCTTGTTGACACTATGCATCAAGAACCGTATTTCTGTTGGCTACTTCAATAAGCGACAACAAACGAATAAAGATAACACAAAAAGTAGTACTCACAAGTAGGGGTTTGCGAAGAGCTTTATCTATGTTAACTGTGTTAATTTAGTTTTTTTTTTTTTAGCAAAAAATGAAGCCATTTCTGATTTTAGGTCACTGGTTGGGAGCCGGTGGGGCAGAGCAACTTGCTTATTTGGAATAAGAAATAAAAACAAAAGTAATGCAGATATGTGTGTAATTCTTTAAACAGCATCAATTACAACATTTAAATTTTATGTTTTACAAACTTTAAAGATGACATCAGTCAGATGGCGTCCATTCTGCTCAGTACACTGGGTTAATCGTACTCTGAAATTTCAGTCAAATTCAAATTAGCAAGTTGCTTTGCCCCTTCTTTGTACAACAGAAATCAGAAGAAATAATATTATTATTAATAATAATAATAATGTGGATCCAAAATGCAAATTCTTTGATAAATACCAAGAAACAATAGACCGTCTAATCTCAGGATGTTCTGTACTTGCCCCAAATAAATATAAAAATCGTCACGATAGAGTAAGGCAATATTTACACTGGACAATGTGCAAACACTATGGAAAATATGTAAACAAACACTGGTATGAATAGATAGTAGGTGCGCTTGGAATGATAAAAAATGGAACAAAGCAACTCTCTGAAAGAATCCTTGGAAACCCCAGCTTAAGAGATACACAAAAAATGTTCTTAATAAATACAGTCCATACATGGCGTTACGATTGTCCATATAACGCTAGTGGTGTGAAACGTAGCCAAAACAAATCTCCATGACCTGCTTTAGATCTTTCTGTAAACTTGGTAGGTAGTGCGACCATAGCAGAAATCGAATAATAATAATAATAATAATACATATAATAGTGCGACATAGCAGAAATCGAATAATAATAATAATAATAATAATAATAATAATAATAATAATGGTGATAGTGGGTGCACTTGGAATGATAAAAAAATGGAACAAAACAACACATTGAAAGAATCCCTGGAAGCCCCAAATTAAGAGATATACAAAAAAGTATCTTATTAAGTACAGCCCACACACTAAGGAGAACTTTCTCTTTGTAACGCTAGGGATGATGGGAAAGATAGAAAAAACATGAAATGGAGCCATAACAACACGCCACTACCTGCCTTAGTTTTTCCCGCAGACTTGGTTTGTAGTGCGACTATAGCAAAAATAGAAATATGATGAAAAATGACATAATAATGATAAGCAAATTGCAGAACATGATGGTGAAGCGGTACGAATTTTCATCAGTGTGTTAGAAATAAGGTTTCGGAGAGACAAGGTAAAGTTTCCAGGTAGTGGGAATATTAGGGCTATCCAGAAGTCAGCACTGCTAAAAAAAAAGTTGGGATAATAAAAATGTTGCAATACTGAATGAAATATAATGAGAATAATTTGGCACACTGTAATAGAAATTTGTTCTCAATTAATCTACAGTGTTAACCATCATTTACGGTTGCTGTAAATAATAATAATAATAATAATAATAATAATAATAATAATAATAATAATAATAATTTAATTTAATTTCATGCTTCAGAAATTCACCATTCTATGGGATTACACCATCTACACACACAGAATAATTGTAGCAAATAGGCCAGACATTATTGTTAAAAACCAGAAAGAGAAAACTTGTCTATTAATTGATATGGCCTGTCCAGCGGATTGTAACACAACAACCAAGGAATTCGAAAAAATGTCAAAATATAAAGACCTGGAAATTGAAATAGAAAAAATGTGGAAATTGAAAACAAGAGTTGTGCTAGTGATAGTAGGTGCACTTGGGATTATAAAAAATGAAAAAAAAAAACAACACATTGAAAAAATCCCTGGAAACCCCAGCTTAAGAGATATACAAAAAATTGTCTTATTAAGTACAGCCAACACACTAAGGAGAAATTTGTCTGTGTAACGCTAGGGATGTTAGGGGAGATAGAAAAAACATGAAATGGTGCCATAACAACACGCCACGACCTGCCTTAGGTCTTCCCGCAGACTTGGTTGGTAGTGCGACCATAGCAAAAATCGAAATATGATGAAAAATGACATAATAATAATAATAATAATAATAATAATAATAATAATAATAATAATAATACGAAGACGAAGAAGAAAAGGGTATTGGAGAATTTGACACTCAAATGATAGGCGGAAGTCAAGAAGCACATAGGGAAAGAGCGAGTAATCTACGTAACGAGCTCATGTAAATGGAAGGGAGTGAGAAAGATAGTAAAAAAGGATAGGAATAATAATAGCCAAAAGGGATAGGAAGGTGTGGAGAGCCATGATCGCTCAGTTTCTGAAGGGAAACGGCATATAGAATGACAATAAATGGATATTAAAGAAGATTAAATTACCCAAACGACATCATTACCATAAACAGATAGAATACTAAATGAATTCACACTAAATACTAAATGAATACTAAATAAATATTTAATAAATACTAAATGAATACTAATAAGACAAAATGAATACTAAATAAATACTAAATGAATATTAAATAAATACGATATCAATACTAAATGAAAACTAAACATACTAAATAAATATTAAATAAATACTAAATGAATATTAAATGAATACTAATAAATACTGAATGAATACTAATGAATACTAAATGAATACTAAATGAATATTAAATAAACACTAAATCAATACTAAAAATACTAAATGAAAACTAAACATACTAAATGAATATTAAATAAATACTAAGTAAATACCAAATGAATACTAATAAATACTAAATGAATACTAAATAAATACTAAATGAATTCAGCACAAATGAGGACACTTGCTTTGACTTCATCAACAGCTGAAACCACCTGTTATTACTAGTGAAAACTTCGAATGCTATAATAATGATGGTATTAATAATATTGGAGATATACTTATGCAAATTAAATAATAATTTTAGTAAAGTTCTACATAATAAAGAAAATACTTTGGGAAACTGTAGTAGATAATAACAGTTTTAATAATATAATCGAGTCCGAGATGGGCGTTTTCCAAAGAATGAAATTTGCGAACACGAATTAATTGGTTACCTTAATATTTGAGGACTGAAAAATATAAGTCCATTGTAATGAAGGGGACATTTTTAATTCCGGCTTAGATAAAGTGAAAATCAGGTGAATCGCAACATTTTTCTTTTGAATAATCAATAATTTTTCCCCTGTAGATAAATAATAAAATAAAAAGAAATTTATGGATAAATAATAAATATTTAGCTAAGCAATAAAAAAGAAATATCAATTTATATATATATATATATATATATATATATATATATATATAGTGTAACGCTGATATAAGAAAGTTGTAAAAAGATAAAAAGTTATCTTATATCCGGGTTTCTCTTCTATCCGGGCTTGACCTATTTTATAAACATTACCACAGGCTCTAATTTGGAACCAGAAAGACCTATATTATACCCATGTTTCTCTTATATACGGGTATCTTATATCCGGGTTATGCTGTGTATTATATATATATATATATATATATATATACATAAGTTAGGTGTCATACATGCTTTCTCGAGAGATTAATGACTGGGCAGAATATTTTCCCACAGTATGTTACCATTACTCTGTACAGTAGACTGGTTGCCAACCAAGGCTATAGAACCCAATGTGTCTTACTTTTTGACCCATAGCTAGAGAGAGAAGTGACAAATTGCAATGAATGCAACAGAAGTCGTGGCTTGGGGAGGCACTATCCTATGGGCAAAGGAACTTGGATTAGTTCCACCACGGATTTCGTGAGGAGCGGAGCACTTCATCGAAATTAATTCGTTACCTCTTCGTCACCAGTGCCCGTGGTACAGTTGGTATAACATCTGCTTAATAACCAAAACTGTCTGGGTTCGATTCCTGGTAGTGGATGCGCACTGCTGAAGAGTCCCAAATATAGGACAAAACGGCCGTCCAGTGCTTTCTGCATTCTGTTGAGGTCGAATATAAAGCTCGATGATTTACTTAATAATTGTTCAAATCCTCCTACTACTTCTTGAATTATATATATATATATGCGTAAGCTCGCGCGTTTTATAAAATATTTTAAAGGTTTTTCTGTTAACTCTATTTGGTTAAACTACCAAAGGATGCATATCTGGGTCAAAAGACTGTAAACATTACCCACAGTTTGAGAATGCATGATTTTCAACAATGCTCTTCGCTGGGGAAAACAATGGATGTATTATTTGAAAAAGAAATAAAACACTATAAAATGCTATTACATATATATAACACGTACATTGTGATTTTTCTATGGCACTGCCGATTAAGCCAACTTAAAACTGACCTTGTGTCACACCTGGTGAATAGTAGGAATAACTGTAAATATATATATATCGCATGCACATATTTATATACAAAAATGTATTCAATAATATTAAATAATTTTTAAATATTATAAAATCCGGCATTGTTGAATATTGTCAAATTAAAAAAAAAATGTTCTTGAGACTCTTAACTAAGTAATACTAAAGTCCTGCACAAATTAAAAACTCTTTCGATATCAAAACTGGAATTTAAATATATTTTGTGTGTGATGAATATATAGAAAATAGTGTAGAATGTCGTATACATATTATCTCGTTTGTCATGGATCTTAACAAATCTAGAAACAAATGATATTGAATAATTATTCTTCAGGGACTAGCCTTTTCAATAGATTAATAAACACGTGAATAAGATAAAGCAAAAATAAAACAAATGACATCGAATTTTTCAACTGATCTGACGAAGAAAAAAGAATAACAACAGTTTTATCTTAAAGGATAAAATAAAGAAAAGAATTTGTTTCATTTTAAAAAAATCAACAAACAAATATCGTCGAATGTTTCATAAAAAACAAAAAACAAATAAACAAATAAACAGTTTTAATTTAAGGGACCAACAAACAAATTGTATTAACTGTTTTATATGTAGTGAAAAAGAAACAAATACCATAGATTGTTTCATCGTAAAAACAAATAAAAATTAACACTGATTATTTTATCTTAAATGATTAAAAACCATATGACATCGAGTATTTGATCTTACGAGATAAACAAACAAGCAATATCGACTCTTTCCTCTTAAAAATAGATAAGTGACATTGATTATTTCATTTTAAGGAATCAATAAACAAATCACATGCATTGTTTCTTCTAAAAGACAAAAAAGAAAATTAAAATTCGCATTGACGTTTTTCCATTTTCATAAGAGACAAAATTATCAGTGAAAGAGATTCATACGCCGTTAGTTTATTCACTGGATCCAGAAACGCATTCTTTTGTATGTCAACAAAGAAATGCTCTTTAATTAGACTTTAAAGAAAAAATTCCTGGATGCCTTGTAAAAATTTGCAAAGTAATAATAACAAAAGAACCATTCTATTTTCATTTAGAATTGGCAATAAATACTAAAAAAAATAGTATGAAATATATCTTTTTTTTAAAAAAAAACTGGGGTTTTTAATTATCCCCGGTAGTGTGCGTATATATATATATATATATATATATATATATATATATATATAATGCGAAACATGTAATAGCCTAGCAACACGTCTGTCTATCTCAGTTTAACGTCTGAAAATCATAAAACTCTAAAACTTGTAAAGTTGCTCTAGATAAATATTCCTAAACATTTCAGTTGCCTATTCAACATTTTCCCTTTTTTTCTATCCGTTATGCATTCTTATATATATATATATATATATATATATATATATATATATATATATATATATATATGCAAAAATTAAAACAGACACCTTATTCCATGGTTAAACGACAATGTAGGCCTATTTCAGGCGAATCTTCTTCAGGTTCTGTCTTTATTGTACAGAAGATCAATCTCTTTCTAGACATGATCGCCCAAAGCGTGTATCACGTATGTCACTTAACTGACTGAATAGTTGGAAGCATAATTAAAGCTTATATTGGTCATAAAGTCAGGGAACGGTTTTATATTGGCCTGAAGTAGTAAACTGATCCCCCACTAATTAGTACTTAATTTAATCCATCTACAGCTGAGGGTCGAATGGCAGGATAGACTGGGTTCTATAGCCTTGCTTGGCAACCAGTCTACTGGAGAAAGTAATGGCAACCTACTACCTGAAAATTCTCTACCCAGTCAGTCATTTCTCTTTCCAGACATGATCGCCCAAAGCATGTATCACGTATGGCACTTAAATGACTGATTGAATATAAAAGTTGAAAACATGATTAAGGCTTCTACTGGTCATATTGTGGGGGATTAGTTTTGTATTGTTATGAAGCAATAAACTGATTCCCCCACTAATTACTACTTAATAATATTATACATCTCTTCCCCCTCTAGCTATGAGTCAAATAACAGGATAGATTGGGTTCTATAGCCTTGGCTGGCAACCAGTCTACCGAATAAAGTAATGGCAACCTACTACCGGAAAATTCTCGACCCACTCACTCATGTCTCTTTCTAGACATGATCGCCTAAAGCGTGTATCACGTATGGCAATTAACTGACCGACTGACTAAAAGAATATGATAACCTCACGGTCAGTCTTTCATCTGTAGAAACTGCTTTTAGTGACAGTCTCTTCGAAATTATTGCAATCATCAGAAATTTAAAATGGTTTAAAGCAGTCCAAAATTTATCAAGTATTGAGGACGCTGTTTCTAGACAGAATGCAAAGGTAATTTTTTTTTTTAGCTTGAAGATTTGGCATCTTTTAGTCGCTGGGATTTCTTTCGTACCTATCTATCCACTTATCCATCAGCCGACCTCCTTCCACCTGCGGGTAATCAACTATTAAGTGTTCCTCACATGGTGGATAACAGAAACCATCCGTTTGTTTATTCAGCTCCTAAAAAAAAAAAAAAGAACTCCTGAAGGTCGGAGATTCTTCAAGGGAAACGTTTTAAAAGCCAATGTTAAAAGTGGAATAATATCCAGGATTGATTTATTTTTAAAGTTGGCTTCTTTGTTTGTTTAAATCTGAGTTGAAGTTTTGTGGGTGTGGACGATATACTAATTATTAATTAAAATTAAAATTAATAAATGAATGTATTGGTTCTTGCTTTTTTCAAGTGACAGACTTAAAAGAATTTTTCTTCTCTTTTCTTAATTTCGAAAAATAAATTCAATAAAGGAAAAAATGTCAATTATAGTAGTTAATTGGGGACTGGCAATTAAAAACAAATCCCGATGAGAAAAAAAAATAATTTTTGGGATTCACCATATTTTTTGCTCTTTAGTTTAAAGAAAAAAAAGACAAAACTCTCTTTTTTTTTTGTCCAGATAGTTTCTATGAATGAAATGATTAATCAATATCTTGATCAGTAACAAACCAATAAGCAATTTTGATTTAATTTATATTTAAAGGCCGAAGAATAAAATAAAAAATGAATTGGCGGACCTGAAGGAGACCATCACCGCTTTTTAATTTGTTGTTTTTCATTGTTTTTCACATTTTTCAGAGCAGTCTTACTCCATAAAGTTTCCGATTATCAAAAAAAAAAGAATTTTTTTAAAATTTCAATATTTAAACAATTTGGTTGGGTGGGGTTTCAATTTCTCATACAAAGTTATAGTAAATCGATCCTCCATTTTGGAACCACTCGCGTTGAAGTCGCTTTTTTTTTTTTTTTTTTTTTTTTTTTTTTTTTGAGACGGGACGAGTTGTTGCTCTTCTTGTTTTTGTCTTTCCCAACTTTTTTTCAGTTCTTACGATGGCATCTTTCTCTGAAACGCCAAGAATGGCTTTATTCAAAAATTTCACAAAGGATTCAGTAGTTGAATATTCGCACGCAAAAATGTTAATTGCACAGGAATGACTTTATTTACTATAAGGTTGTATGAAAAACTGAGCGCCCCCTCCACTAAAATTGTTTAAATGTTGAAATTTTTATATTTTTTTTTTTTTGTCAACCAGAAAGTTTAGGGTTTAATCGATAAGATTGCACTGAAAAAAGTAAAAAAAAAAAATTAATAATGAACAAATTTACAGGTGGTGGCAATGTCGTACCGCTGAGTGGTTCCAAAATAGAGGATCGATTTTACTATAACGTTGTATGAAAAACTGAGCCCCCTTAAACTAGTTTTAATATTGAAATCTTTCCAAATTTCTTATATCAATCGGAAAGTATAGGGTGTAATTTATAAGATTTCATTGAAAAAATCAAAAACAATGAAAGACAACAAAGTTAAAAGGGGGCGGTAGTCTCCTTCAGTCCCGCCAATGAAATATATATTATACTTATTTCAAGTCACATCTGATAAAATCGATGAACCGAGATCAAAACTTGATATCTAGATAATTATAATAAATAAAAATATTTCTAAAGAATTAGTAATTTTTTTTATTTATAGATAGAAAGATGTCATGGCTACAAACATTATTTCTAAAGGATACTCATATTTGAGAAGACGTTCAGTTTATTTTCTTACGTCTACTGGCCTTAATATTCGAACAAATCTCATTTTCTAGAAAAATAACAGCTCTCCGTCAGGATTCGAATCTGCGCCGACCTTTGTCAGAGAAACCAATGTTAGATCCGACGTGCGCTAACCAACTAAGCTACCGGTCAATAACCAAAGTAATGTCGTTTAAAACACCATTTAACCTTAAATGATCGCTTAGGTTCTCTGTAACTCAGTCTGATCTAAAGAAAATTATTTCTGACAGGGCGTAGGTTCAAATCTTGATGTAGAATGCATATTTTTCTTTAAGAAGTTTTCTTGAAAATTAGGGCCTAAAATGAATAAATTTACTGAGGTGTCTATTCAAATACGGGTATCAACTAAAAATTTAAGTTTATATATATATATATATATATATATATATAGCTGTAAGTTCTATGCTGTTAGATCCTTCTTCTGCACTTCTCACTTCTGACCGTCTCTTCCAGATTCGTTCTTTCCACCCAAATTTGATCTTTAAAAATTCAAATACAGCATGAATCGTTATATTCTGTTTTTTTAATTACCGAACTTTTATTGTTCTTTCTCCTTAAAGATTTTTTATCGCATATTCCGTTAAGCTTAGTTATCATTGAGTCTTAGTAACTTTGTTGCCTTTTTGGTTATGAAATGATTAAAATAAATATATACACATTATCAAAAAGTTGAAATCAATATTTCTCATATCCAGCTTATTGTTACTCTTGAAAATAACCTTAAATAAATTAGTGCGTAAAGCAATACAAGAATTTTAAATATTTACGTTCTGAAAAATACGATTTTACTTTCCGAACGAAGTGATATATATATATATATATATATATATATATATATATATATATATATATATATATATATATATATTGTAGCAGTAGTTTTCTTATCTAATTATTTTATTAAAAAAGAGGTCTTCTAAATCAGAGTTCCAATTTCAGAGATTGTAATCTGAAATTAAATCAAAATTATATTACCTCTGATCTATGTTAAAATATGTGTAAACGTTTCATAAACTAAATGTCGCAAATATTATGGGATGGAAGTAGTAATTTGTATTGTTACTGTCCCATAATAGCTGTTGCATTTGAATACATATTTTATACGTTAAACGTAACATATATTATAGGTAAGAGGTAGTATTAATAATGACACAGCAGTTTCATAGGGGCGGATGGCTCTACCAGCGAAAACGATGTAACTTTGTCTTGTCTGCAATAGGAAAGGCTCAGTCTGGAGCTAATGAGTGGTCAACTAGGCCTTGGGCAGGTCTTTCACGCTTTATGTAAACTGCATTCGTGTTCTTGTAAAACCTACGAGTTGGATTATCGGTGGTGCCGGAAACAGAGAGACAGAGTTAGAATGGTGACATTTTCACATATTGTGAAAGTGATACAGATTAGTTGGGAACAAAAAAAAAATGAAACAATTCTTGTCGAGCATATCAGATCAGTGCAGATCCGTGACTTTGTATGTAAAGAATTATATAACCCATAATTACGAAATTACGCTTTGTACGTGCCCTTTGTGCTTACGTATCATAAACTGCATGGTCTTTTTAAATTGATTATTCAGTTATTTTGTCGCAAAATAAAATAAATTTGAACATTTTGTTATTTAATAATTAATAACATTTTGTTATCAAATATATATTCTACTAAAAATCAATGAAATATACACTACCAACCATAATTATTAGGCCACCGCAGTTTTTTTTTTTAAATGATGGATTTCATACTATTTTTAGTATTTATTGCCAAGTTGATAATTCTAAATGAAAATAGAATTATTCTTTTGTTATTATTACTTTGCAAAATTTTACAAGGCAGCCAGGAAGCCTTTGCTTCTGCCAGCCAATAATAAGAAGAGACTAGCATGGGGAAGAGAGCACAAAAACTGGACACCAGAAGAGTGCATGTGATGCACATGTTATTGTGCAGTATTACCAAAAGAACCTTTCTATTTTCATTTAGAATTATCCACTTGGTAATCAATACTAAAAATAGTATGAAATACGTCATTTTTGTTTTAACTGCGATGGTCTAATAATTATAGCCGGTAGTGTAGCTTAACAGTAAATTATACTATTGAACATGAGAAGAGGTTCATCGCTTATTCTCACTTTAGGATTTGGTTTCCAGTTGTTTTTTCTAAAGTCTTTTCATTCTCTTTAGTTCTCACAAGTCCCTTCAGTCTTAGTGGCATTATCTCCTAGTATGGGGTGAAATGATTTTAAAAAAAAAACCCTGCAGCAGTACTAAAAAAAGCACTACACGTCACTGATCGAACTCTCTGCGCTAAAATTTATATATATATATATATATATATATATATAACAATAGTTTACATATTTATATTATATCTATCTATCTATATATATATATATATATATATATATATAACAATAATATAATATATATATATATATATATATATATATATATATATATATATATATATATATATACTTTTCGTTAGGTGCTTAAAGAAATGTGGTGTGACCCAAATAATATTTATTATATTTTGATATGTAATATTTTGCACGGTGTGTTATTGTTGTTGTTGGCGTTGTTGTTGTTGTTGTTTTTGTTGTATTTGCCACATTGTCAAAATTTTTTAAAAATGTGTATATTACATCTTCGAGTGAATTGTTTTCTCATTTTGTTTTGAACAACAAAAAAGTCAAATAAAGAAAAAAATATCAACCAATCAAAGACCGTCTATTGTTAATCAAGGAAGCTTCTTTTTTCTTACGAGGCAAAAAAAAAAGAAAAAAGAAAGACAAAACAAGCAAAAAAAACCACAAAAAATACAAAAAAAGAAAAAAAGAAAGAAAAAGACGTAACAGAGAGAATAAAATCTTTCAAAAGAAATTATCATTTAACTCCAAAGGTTCCTGTAAACCTTTGTTCAAGTTGCCCGAAACGAGCAGTGGTTGGTACTATTACATATTATCCCTCACAAAAAGAAACATTAGCTTCAGAATTTAACGCATGTTCTACTGAAAACAACGGCTTTAAACAAATTCCCCATTGGCTTTTTCTTCACTTTATTGTGTGATGATAAACACTATGTATAAAATTCAAAAATGATAAAAATATATAAAATTATCAAAACTCAAACGGCAAAAATGACTTTTTTCTTATTTCTTTAAGAATTTTCGTTAAATGAAATTTTATCTATAAACAAATAACAAAGCAAAAACACATTGAATACACAACTTTTATATTGCAAAACGAAAAAAAAAAAGAAAATCTTGACGTTCTAAATTTTTCTTCAGTAAAGTGTTTACCAAAATTTAACATTTTATTTAACTGCATTTATTCTTCACACTTGTCTCATAAAATACTTCACATGCATTAAAATATTTCACACGATGTATATACATATATATATATATATAGATATATATATATAGATATATATATATATATGTATATAGGAAAAACTACTAAAAAGTTTTAAGTTTAAAAATGTATTTTTTGACAGTATTTGTTTATTTCTATTATATTTGACATTTCAGGCCGTCCTCGGCCTTTCATCAGAAACAAATGATTTTAAAATTTAAATTAGAAACGTTTTCGCGAGGAGCGTTCGTCCGAGAGATTGTTTACATCACGTGACGCAGAAAGCGACAGATCTTTTTAAATATTTGTAAACGTGGACCTATCTTTAATAATACTTATAAATGTTGTTTTAAAGAAAATTTTAAGTGTATCTAAAGAACGTTTAACTATTGAAATATTTATAAAGATTCAAACACCTAAGTTCCTATTTAACCCTAGCCTGTATGTATTTAATTTTAAAATCCAGTATTTTTCTTTCTTTCTAACGTTTCTAATTTAAATTTTAAAATCATTTGTTTCTGATGAAAGGCCGAGGACGGTCTGAAATATCAAATATAATAATAGAAATAAATAAATACTCTCAAAAAAATACATTTTTAAAGTTACAAATTTTTACTAGTTTTTCTTATACATATTATTAAGACAGTGTTCGTGGATCATCACTATGTTATATATATATATATATATATATATATATAAAAAGTACGTATATTTTAGCAGAATCTTTTCTTTTAAACAAATTATGTTAAACGATAGAGACAATGTAGTCTTACTTATTTGCTTTTGAATTTTGTCATATTTTCTGATTAGACTTTTTATAATAATTTTATAATAATATAATTCGGAAATAAAAAGTATAATCAGAAAATATGAAAAATTCAAAAGAAAATATTTGAGACTATGTTGTCTCTATATTTTAACACAACTTGTTTAAAATATATATATATATATATATATATATATATATATATATATATATATATATATATAGATAAATGGATTTCTGATTATTAGTTTGGATGATACATATTTCGTTGCTATGATGTTCTTGGCGCGGCTCTTCACATCCGAATGGTACAACCTCGTTGTACCATCCGGATCTGAAAAGCCGCGCCAAAAACACAATAGCGGCGAAATATGTATCATCCAAACTAATAATCAGAAATCCGTTATAAAATATTACTCTGTTAAATAAATGAATTTAACATTGAGTTCTCTCGAGTTCGTCTCTTTTGGAATTTACCAGGATTACATACCAAGTGTACTACATTATATATATATATATATATATATATATATATATATATATATATATATGCCTACATATGTTAGCTTGATGCAAAAGCCTTCAAGTCTTTTATCCATACGCATTGGTAGATCATTATTCTGTCAGCTAAATATTTTCTAGTTTTCTGTTAAACTATTTCACCTTTCAGCTAAAATGTGTATTCCAGTATAAGAAATTGATCTAATGAATTCTTCGAAGGATTTCCTATATCAAGATCATGCAAGAACCGCTCACAAGACTGTGCAATTTACAAAGCAAGGATTGACTAAAAACCAGAAAATGAAATAACTGAAAGACATGGTGTATGTAGAGGAATTTTATTTATTTTTTTTATCTCCATGACTGCTGTTTGCGTCACGTTAAATGAAATTGATATATCTGACATGACGCCGAAAAAAAAAAACGGTTGGAAAATTGATTTTTTTTTTTTTGCTTCAAAGCGACATTATTTGTAATATTTTTTTCCTGACAAATTGAACTTTATTCGCAGAATATAATTTTGTTGAATTCATCATGTTTTTCTTTTCTTTTCAGTTTAAAACCTACCAGAGTGTTCACTGCCATTGCTTTAAAAATCTTTAAAAAATAGTCAAACGAAAAATTTCCATAAAATTCCATGCCAGTGATTCAGTAAACCAATTCCGTTATATTCTTTTCAGATTAAACCCAAAGAATAAAAAAAGTATCAATTAATTTTCAAGCATAATTTCTATCAATGTTTAACTCACGCAGTTAGTTATCTAAAACATGTCAAAGGAAACATACGGAGATGATAAAATTTTTAAGACACTTCTAAGAATTCCCTAACGTTGTGAAGTAGACAGATGAAAACGTCTTTATTATAATAAAGACGGAAGCTGATGATGGTTCGCCTGAAATAGAACTATAATCAGAGAGATGTAACGTGAGTTTTTTGTAAAACATCTTGTAGTGTATGCAATGTAATTATTTACGAATTTGGACCGATTAGGAACATAATATTTAAAGGACATTTAAATTCGTAAATAATTATTAGTAATACTCTCTGACCTTAATTCTATTAGGTCTAATTAAAATACACATGAAGACTTACCAAATACTGCCTATAACGAAGTTGAGTCGTTCATAATGCAAATAAAATAATCATTATCTACATGTAAAAAAGCGGTAAAATTAATGGAAGTATTTATATATATATATATATATATACACTCGCTGTGTATAAATATATATATGCTGCATATATATATGTTCAGAGATATTCTCTATTCGAGCAACAAAAGCCCGCTCTGAAATTATATTCGGTTAGATTTTTTGAAATGTACTTAATTGCAAAACCTTCCCTAATTCCTTGCTATATATATGTGTGTGTGTGTGTGTGTATACATATATGTTATATATATATATATATATATATATATATATATATATATATATATATATATATATTTATATGTGTGTATACATATATGCTATATATATATATGTGTATATATATATATATATATATATATATATATATACAAAAAAATCTATAGTGAGCCAAAACCTACCGCGGTTTCACACTACGGATCGTCAGGGCAAAGGCTGAAACACTAACGATAAAAGCAAATAAATAGATATACACTAAGGTAGGGGGGAACCATACCAACACAAGAAGCAGGGGTAAGAACAAAAGAAGCAAAACAAACTATATAAGGAATAACTTTTATTGGACATATTAGCCCCCCCCCCCCAAAAAAAAAAGAGAGTTAACAATTACTAAGCTCTCACACTAAGCAATGAATTTATATTTGTGAAACTTACATCTATTTAAAATTTCTGTCTTAGCATTAAGAAGATTATGGGCGGGTTCGAATAAGGCTATAGCTAGTTTTTTCTCGCCGCATAAATTACAGAATTTACTGCCTTTATTATAATAAGTACATTTTTTTATTATTTCCCATTTCAAAATGGCGTCTTTTTTAATTTTAGATTTTATGTTCCAAATATAATCCGCTAAGGTTGTACTATGTCTATATTTTTCATTTTTAAATGAGGTTTTATGATTGTAAAATCTAACTTTAAACGAATCGTGCGTTGCACCTATATACGTTTTAGGATACTTATCGTGCTCATCTTTATAAACTTTAACACTATAAACTACGTTAGATTGGTTGCAATTGCCTGTAATAGGACATTCAGCTTTTACTTTACAATTACATTTATTATTGGTGTTACGGCCTGCATACTTACGGAGTCTATTTAGTTATTTTATATATATATATATATATATATATATATATATATATATATATATATATATATAAGTTTAAGTGTGTGTGTGAGTGTGAGTATGTATATTGTAGAGTTGTAATCATGCTTATCGCCAAGATTATTGTTTTGTCAAGATTATTGTTGGAAAGTGATCGATATCGTGATTATGATAGAACATTAATAGGATTAACTTAACTGAGCAGAGTCATTTCGACTTCCATTACAAAGTTAGTTCTAACGAGTGAAGACATCATACCAGTGCTCTCACGAAACTTAGAAGTCGACACGACTGCTCTGTTAAATGACAAACATCTTTCTCTCTCTCTCTCTCTCATTCTATCTATGTATCTCTCTCTCTCTCTCTCTCTCTCATTCTATCTATGTATCTCTCTCTCTCTCTCTCTCTCTCTATATATATATATATATATATATATATATATAGTACTCTGCAAAAGTATTAGGACAAGAACTATTATTTTTCTTTTATGAGGTATATTGACAGAAAATAATCAATTTTATTAAAGTAATTTTATTTGATTTATCAACAAATGCTTTAACGAGAAAAAAAATACGTGTTACAAAATAAATTTAATATTTATTATAACAGCCTTTTGCTTTGATCACAGCCTTCATTCTGACAGGCATTGACATCACAAGCTTCTTCAATATATCTAATGGTATCTGCTGCCAAGCAGCTTGGATTTGTTCCCAAAGTGTTTCTTGCAAAGTAACATTAGATTTATCAATTTTTTTTATCAAAAATACCCAACAGATATTCAAGAGAATAGTTTCAAAATAATTTGTTTAATAGAAAATAGGAAATATTAAATATAACTTCCTTTTAATACATTTCTTTTACATCTAGTTTTAAATAATCAATATTTATTAGCAATTTACTTGGATTTTCACCCTGTATTTGAATTTCAGTGTGGTTTTTAGGACAAGGGCGATTTTAAACTTTATTTTGGTGCCTCATAAAAGATAAAATAGTTTTTGTCATATATGTATATATATATATATATATATATATGGGGAATGTATCAATTTTATATACCTAAACGAAGTTAAGAAAAACAATGACCTCCCATAAGTTTGACAATGTCTAAAAGGAAGAAATGTATTATACAGAACTTAAAAATAATATATATATTATTTTTTTAATTTTAATTGTATTTTATTTGCTGTGTTTAATTTGTCTATTCTCAAATGTTTCACAACCAAATTCAGAGTGTAATAAGGAAGTTTGCATTATTTGATTACTTTAAATCATGTCTAACATCTGGAGAGAAAACCCCTCATTTTAACACCATAAAACCCGAGCCAGATTGTATAAAACCCGAGCCAGGTGTATAAAACCCGAGCCAGGTGTATAAAACCCGAGCCAGGTTGTATAAAACAGTGGAATGTTCAAAATGCTCATCAATCAATTTTTTTTTTTTTTTTAATCATCTCACCCCAAGCAAGGCATTCCACTGCCACTATTGCGCATGGGGCTACATAGGGGAAGGTAAAGAGAAGGAGTGGATAGACATAGGGAATGTCAGGAGAAAGGTGACAGATGAGTAAGGATAGCGAGGATGAGGGTCGGGCAGATGGGAAGAGTGCTTGATAGAATGGGAGCAGGTTAGTGTGTTAGGAGGTGTGTATTGACCTTACATTTAAACTCCTGCAGATTGTAGCCGTCGGGGAAGCAATCGTTTGGAAGAGAATTCCACAGTCGGGAAGTGCGAGGAAAGAAACTGTTGGAGTAGAAGTTACGGCTGCATTTTATCGGTTTCACTGTAAAAGGGTGGGATCTAGTTGCTAATCTAGTATCTCGTGCAAATTCGTATTTAGGGTGCACCAGTGATCTAAGTTCATCGGAGCAGAAGCCGTGAAAATATTTATAGAAGAGACACAGGGAAGCCACGTCTCGCCGGTGGGAGAGAGACTGCAGGCGGTCTGCCAAGTCGGTATCTATCACATTACAGACCCTCCTCTGAACCTTATCGAGAAGCCCGAGGAGAACAGCAGGGGCTCCCGACCAGATATGGCAGCAGTATTCAATGCACGGGCGGATGGTAGATTTGTAAATGTGCAGGATAGATTTAGACGGAAAAAACTTCCGGGCCCTACACAGAGAACCGACTTTCATAGCAGCGGATTTAGCAATGGATTCAATGTTTGTCAATTGATATTTAGTTTGTTACGAACTTGCCAAATCAAATTTGTTTTTGTTGATACAGTGTTTTGGTAGATAGGCCTTTAAAAATTAATTTTGGAATTAAAATGAATTGTGTACATCTATTCAAAATATGAGGCAACATTTCTAATATAAAGAGGACAAAATGTTTCGTTAAGAGCGATAAAATGTGTATTACATTTTGTTGCTCTGAATTAAAGCATCATATATATATATATATATATATATATATATATATATATATGCAGGTTTTATTGAAAAGGACAGACAATGTATTATCATTAAGATTTACATTGGAGTATCTATCGCCCGGTTCACACTCCACCCATGTCTGTTGAACAGGTTAAGAGGCTCATCCCTTTTTCCCTGTTTAGGATGTTGGTTTCCGGCTTTCTCCTTTCCAATCTTCTCACTTTGTTTTTTTTTTCAATTGGAGTAGATAGATCTATCTATCGCCCGGTTCACACTCCACCCATGTCTATTGAACAGGTTAAGAGGTTAATCCCTTGTTCCTTGTTTAGGATGTGGTTTCCGGCTTTCTCTTTTCCAATCTTTTCACTCTTACGTAGCCCCCTGTGCATCAGTGGCGTTACCGCCTTGCTCGGGGGTGATACGATTAAAAAAAAATCATAATGTTTCATGTGTTCTTACAATTTTTTATTTTTATTTTCTCATTTAAACACACAGGGAGATCTACCAGGATCTGTCTGTAATATAATCGTTGACAATACACACATAATAAAATCATCTACATGCAAAAGAATATTAAAAATATGGAGGCATTACGAATAAAAGAAGAGAAATCCTCCTCTCAATATCATTTATGAACATCGTAACAATGTGTTTACCATGTTAGAAAAATAACATACACATGACTCTATATACATAAACTTTATACATATTAAATTACAAGTAAAACAAACTACATATTCGGTAATGGCTGGAAACATAGCCAAAAGCGGTCGAAAATCAAACCCTTTCCATAATTCTTGTATAATTTAAGTTCTGAAAAGAAAAAAAATCATATGAACACATGAAAAATTATATAAAAATAATAATAATAGAAACGTGTGTGTCATTTCCAATGAAACCCGCATAAAAAACAGATTCCAACTCAAATACACAATATATATATATATATATATCATATAATTTAATAATTTAATTTTTTATCCTTTTGAATTAAAGTTACTAAAAAAAAATTAAAAACCACATATATATATATATATAATAAATATTTACAGCTCTATACATTTTTTATAATAAATATTCACAGCTCTACACATCATATATCGAGCACTGTTTTAAATTAATGTTTTGGACGGAAGGATGTCCGTTGTGGTGCATTGGATATCGGCTTGGAACGAGAGGTCGGGGAGCCGAGTTCGAATTCCAGCCGAATTCATTGCATTCACTTACTCGCAAATACCCTTGGGAAAGGTATCAATCCGTCTATTCCTTCCAGTTATGGGTAAATAGCAGGACAGATTGGGTTCTATAGCCTTGGTCGGCAACCAGCCTACCGCACAAAGCAATGGCAACCTACTGCGGGATAATCTTCTGCCCAGTCAGTCATGTCTCTTTCGAGACATGATCACCCAAGCGTGTATCACGTATGGCACTTGACTGTTAGTGTTTGGACGGAAAACATTCTTTCTTCGTTCTGTACCTACTCATATATATATAGTATTTATTATTATATTTGACTTACTTGGCAAACCAATTGTAAGAATAAAATTAAATCGAAAGATTAAACAAACAAACATTCTGTAATCAATGAGGAAACTCTTCCCTTTTAAAAAAATTCATTTTAACTTTTTCAGTTTATCTTCTAATGAGACGGACTTAGAAGATTTTGAGGATGTTTAATTTAATTTTTCTTTTTTTCTTTTATTTTAATACTATCATTATCAATGTTGTCTCTGCGTATTTTTTTACATTTAATTTTACGCCTGTGAAATAGATTTTGAAAAGTGATTTTAGTTTAATAAATGTTTTGAAAATGATGTTTTTCTGATTGAAACAACCCTAGTGATATTAAACTGCGGTTGACAATCATACGGATTATGTGATATATATATATATATATATATATATATATATATATATATATATAAAAGTACGTACAACTGGTTTGCTATTATTGTTTTTGATCTTAACGGTTTTTGATTGTTTCATTTTCGTACTTTCTGTCTTTGCGAAAAATAAAGAAAGAAATACCAAATTTAATTCTGCTGTAAGCCTTTTTTATAGCTAAAATAATAATTTTTATAGCTAAAATAATAATTTTTATAGCTAAAATAATAAATTTTATAGCTAAAATAATAATTTTTATAGCTGAAATAATAATTTTTATAGCTAAAATAATAAATTTTATAGCTAAAATAATAATTTTTATAGCTGAAATAATAATTTTTATAGCTGAAATAATAATTTTTATAGCTGAAATAATAATTTTTATAGCTAAAATAATAATTTTTATAGCTAAAATAATAATTTTTATAGCTAAAATAATAATTTTTATAGCTGAAATAATAATTTTTATAGCTGAAATAATAATTTTTATAGCTGAAATAATAATTTTTATAGCTAAAATAATAAAGAATGAAATAATAATAATTTTTAAATAATAAAAGAATAATATTCATCAGAATTATTATAAGATTTTCATCAGAATGTTGGTTGTCTTTTGGAATGTGTGGATTAGTGTAGAAGATTGGAATAATAAAATATACATTTTGCATTTTAAAATAAAAAATTATTAAAAGAAGAGAATAACAAGAGTTGTAGAAATTAATGTTCAATTATAAACTTTAGTAAGAAGTTATGAGTAGAGTTCGTATTCAATGATGAGGTAGAAGAATTAAGAGTTCATACAAAATGTTTGTAGTAGTAATTGTTGAGATAGATAGAGAGAGAGGAAGACAATGTCCGGGTCACTTGAAGTAGAGAGTTACATCTTTGGTGTGTGTCAGCAACCTGCCTCCTCTGACTGACGCTGTGATCGGTTGGTGACCATCGTTAAATATTGAATAGTCACGTGGTGTGGCTCAGAAACGATTTTTTTCTTTAGGTGTGTTGTGGAGTAGATTTTTCACTGAAGATTATAATCGTGCTATGTCGGTTGCTAATTGACTTAACGCACCCAAAATGTTAGGAACTTGTTAATCTTCTATGGTAATACCGAGATCACGTCGGGGCCACCACTGAAGTGTAAGGAGCTGATGAATGTTCCTTTTGTTCGGCCTTGTGTCTTTCTTAACCGAACTCCCTACAGCTTATAAATTTTATGTTGGATAATATTCATCAGAAAGGATTTCATCAGAAGAGTGGTTGTCGGCAGTTGGAATGTGTGGATTAATGTAGATGAGTGGAATAATAAAATTTACATTTTGAATGTTTAAATAGAAATTTGTTGAAAGACGGATTAACAAGAGTTGTAGAAATTAATGTTCAATTATAAACCTTAGTAAGATGTTATAAGTAGAGTTCGTATTCCATAATAAAGTTGTTTGCAGCAGTAATTGTGGAGAGAGAACAAGGTGCGACCTGACCTTATCTCCGGGTTGGTTTGAAGTTGCCGTTACATGTTAGTTGTGTCAGCAACCCGACTCCTCTAACTGACCACCATGTCCGCTTGGAGACCCTCATTAAATATTCAATCCAGTTACGTGGGGTGGCTCACAGAATGAGTTTTTCTTTAGGTGTGGAAAAACTGTTTCTCTGACGTATTTTGAATTTTCGATTTGATGACTAATCAGGATCCAGAGTTCTTCTACAAGTCCGTAAAAGGTATTTGATATTTATTTATTTTTGGTTTACCTGCGGAAACCCAGATTCTCAAATACCTTTTTTGGTCATTTGCTTTCCGGACCTCTGATGGCAAACATCCGGTCCCTCGCTTGCTCGGTATCATCACAATGCCAGGTGCTCCGAATACCATCGTAACCCAGTATTAGCTGTTGCACAGTCGGGTTATAGAGAAGTAAACTGGTGCCCCACAATGCTCGTCTTGGGATACGAGTGGCTAGTCAGCCACTTGGATTAAAACCAAGATCCACCAAAAAACAAATGAGCCCATTTGTAGAGTCAATTACCATCTGGTAGATTCGGATAGACTTAGCTCCATAGCTACGCATATAACCAGTGTATTGATGATACGATATCGTTGGGCGGAGGTCTCCTTAATCTGAATTTAATTTTCGAAGTAGACGTTACGTTCAGTGGAATCAACGGTCACGCGTCCATGACCAAACCGAGCTTGCAAGTTTGACGACATCGGCTGTTATTTGACCTAGAGAAGGATGGTATCATCCACATCTAAGCGCCTGGCAAGCTACACACGAATGAATACCTCTCCGGTTATGTGATGGGAATTATTTACATGATAGATGTTCAGAGACCTTGCAATCATAGCCGGTCATGGGTTGAATGAAAGGGGTCAACGATGTCATAAATTCCGGTCATTTATGTTTAAAGACGCAGCATTGAATTAACACAGTGTCCAGGAGATATCTAGAATCAACAACCATTTAGTATATTCGGATAAACTTAGCTCCGTAGCTAAGCATGTAACCAGTGTATTGATGATACAACATCGCTGGGCGGAGATCTCTTTAATCTGAATTTAATTTTCAAAGTAGACGTTGCTTTCAGTGGAATCTGTGGTGATACCGAACAAAAGTGATGGACCGTAGGTTTGTGCTTTCATGACCAAAAAGCAAATGACCAAAAGTCGTCGCTGCGCCGCCAGCTCCGCGCAGATGTTCCGGTTGAAAACTAAAAATTAATTAAATATTAAATTTCCAGTTCGCGAGCCTACGCGAATTTTATTTATCAGCCAATGGGAAGCCCAAAACCAAATACAAGTGTGAAATCCCAAATGAGCTGCTGTGATCCAAAAAGAAGATATAAAAAGCGGATACAGAAAGCATCGACAGGCAGACCGACTTGAGGAGAAGAGAGTAATTAGTATCTCCCTTGACCGAAGTCAAGTGGCTTACTATGCTCGCCTCCCTTACCTCTTTCCTTCTTCCCTGCCTCAAAAACTACTTACTGAACTAAGGAGCGAATACATCAAAGACATTCCTTACTTACATGCTCCCAAATTCCTAAGCATAATTTTCTTTCGGCATTTTATTGCCATGAACATTTTAACGTCCGTTGGACCTATACTTCATGTATTACTTCAATTGTAAAAACATTAATTGATATGTGTTATATATAAAATGTTATCTTTCAACTCAATTTGCTTTTCTTGGTTTATAACCTTTCTTTATGACTTATAGTGGGCTATCTACAACAAGGCCAAATTCCGTTAATCTGCAACTGTATACAACTACCCTTCACTAGAACGGACCCTCCACTACAAACAGAAAAGAATAGATAAGTAAGCCACTATAAATCAACAGTCACGCGTCCATACAAGTTTGACGACATCGGCTGGGATTTGACGACATCGGCTGGATTTGACGACATCGGCTGGATTTGACGACATCGGCTGGATTTGACGACATCGGCTGGGATTTGACGACATCGGCTGGATTTGACAACATCGGCTGGAATTTGACGACATCGGCTGGGATTTGACGACATCGGCTGGATTTGACGACATCGGCTGGGATTTGACGACATCGGCTGGGATTTGACGACATCGGCTGGGATTTGACGACATCGGCTGGGATTTGACGACATCGGCTGGATTTGACGACATCGGCTGGGATTTGACGACATCGGCTGGGATTTGACGACATCGGCTGGATTTGACGACATCGGCTGGGATTTGACGACATCGGCTGGGATTTGACGACTGGATTTGACGACATCGGCTGGGATTTGACGACATCGGCTGGAATTTGACCTAGAGAAGGATGATATCAGTCACATCTAAACACCTGACATGCTAAACATGAATGAATACCTCTCCGGATATATGATGCGAAATGTTTACATTATAGATGTGCAGTGACTTTGCAACCACAACCAGTTTAATGATGGGGGTCAACGATGCCATAATTTCGGGTTATTTATGTTTAACGACGCAGCAATGAATTAAAACAGTCTCCAGAAGATATTCGACAAATAGAATAATCCTATAACGCCATTACCACACAGTTCTTATGAAATGAGCTATCGATTATCAGCCTGACTTTTATAATTGAGATTATTTTGTGCCAAACCCGGCCTGTTAGTTTCGCAAACAGGAAACAACGTCATGTAGGTGTGTAGTGTGCAAGTAGTGCAAACTTGACTCTGATTGGTTGTAGAGACCTTGACTTTGATTGGCTGTAGAAAACATACCTTTTTAGCAGGAGTTACCAGTCTAGTAACAGCAGCAGCCTCTCATGGAGCCTTTAAGAAATCTGTGCTTTTCTTTCAAAAAGAAACTTTTACTTCCATTTTCTTTAATACAATGCGGAATATCATCGTCCCTAATGAAAAGCGGTATGCTACACCCGATCTTGCAAGGAATATTTTTCTTGTTTTAAAAACGCAAACATTTGGAATCTGCTGTTAAATAAAGATGTATTTTTTTCACAGTCAAGATCTCGTTATTTATCCTATTTTTTTATCATTTCATCACAAGCAAGGCCTTTGTCCCTGTTGCGCAGGGGGTTACATAGGGGAAAGTGATGAGAAAGAGGACTTAGTTATAGGAAATGTAAGGAGGAGGGTAATAGACGGATGAGAATACCGGTGTAATGGGGGTGGAGTAGATGGAAAAAAGAGTTTGAGAGAATGGATGCAAGTTACTGAGATAGGAGATGTCTATTGACCTTACATTTAAATTCCTTGAGATTGTAGCTGTCGGGGAAGCAAGTATATGGAAGGGAATTCCACAGGCGGGAAGTGCGACAGAAGGGATGCGAGTTAGTGTGATAGGAGACGTCTATTGACCTTACATTTAAATTCCTGGAGATTGTAGCTGTCGGGGAAGCAAGGATATGGAAGGGAATTCCACAGGCGGGAAGTGCGAGAGAAAGGATGCGAGTTAGTGTGATAGGAGATGTCTATTGACCTTACATTTAAATTCCCGGAGATTGTAGCTGTCGAGGAAGCAAGTATATGAAAAGGAATTCCACAGGCGGGAAGTGCGAGAGAAAGGATGCGAGTTAGTGTGATAGGAGATGTCTATTGACCTTACATTTAAATTCACGGAGATTGTAGCTGCCGGGGAAGCAAGTATATGGAAGGGAATTCCACAGGAGTGAGGTTCGAGAGAAGGGATGCGAGTTAGTGTGATAGGAGATGTCTATTGATCTTACATTTAAATTCCTGGAGATTGTAACTGTCGGGGAAGCAAGTATATGGAAGGCAATTCCACAGGCGGGAAGTGCGAGAGAAAGGATGCGAGTTAGTGTGATAGGAGATGTCTATTGACCTTACATTTAAATTCCTGGTGATTGTAGCTGTCGGGGAAGCAAGTATATGGAAGGGAATTCCACAGGCGGGAAGTGCGTGAGAAAGGATGCGAGTTAGTGTGATAGGAGATGTCTATTGTCCTTACATTTAAATTCCCGGAGATTGTAGCTGTCGGGGAAGCAAGTATATGGAAGGGAATTCCACAGGCGGGAAGTGCGTGAGAAAGGATGCGAGTTAGTGTGATAGGAGATGTCTATTGTCCTTACATTTAAATTCCCGGAGATTGTAGCTGTCGGGGAAGCAAGTATATGGAAAGGAATTCCACAGGCGGGAAGTGCGTGAGAAAGGATGCGTGTTAGTGTGATAGGAGATGTCTATTGACCTTACATTTAAATTCCTTGAGATTGTAGCTGTCGGGGAAGCAAGGATATGGAAGGGAATTCCACAGGCTGGAAGTGCGAGAGAAAGGATGCGAGTTAGTGTGATAGGAGATGTCTATTGACCTTACATTTAAATTCCTGGAGATTGTAGCTGTCGGGGAAGCAAGTATATGGAAGGGAATTCCACAGGCGGGAAGTGCGAGAGAAAGGATGCGAGTTAGTGTGATAGGAGATGTCTATTGACCTTACATTTAAATTCCCGGAGAGTGTAGCTGTCGGGGAAGCAAGGATATGGAAGGGAATGCCACAGGCGGGAAGTGCGTGAGAAAGGATGCGAGTTAGTGTGATAGGAGATGTCTATTGACCTTACATTTAAATTCCCGGAGATTGTAGCTGTCGGGGAAGCAAGTATATGGAAGGGTATTCCACAGGCGGGAAGTGCGAGAGAAAGGATGCGAGTTAGTGTGATAGGAGATGTCTATTGACCTTACATTTAAATTCCTGGAGATTGTAGCTGTCGGGGAAGCAAGTATATGGAAAGGAATTCTACAGACGGTAAGTGCGTGAAAAGAAGCTTTTATAGTAGAAATTGCGGTTTCATTTTATCGGTTTCACTGTAAAAGGGTGAGACCTAGTTGGTAATCTAGTAGCATGTGTCAATTCATACCTAGGGGGCAGCAATGAGTTAAGTTCATTGGAGCAGAAGCCGTGAAAGTATTTGTAGAAGAGGCACAGGGAAGTCACGTCACGCAATGGAATAAATCTTAAATAAATTGTCAGCCTTTCCGGTAAGTTTCTTTTTAATCATTTACCCCCAAATCAAGAAAATAAAGCAGCTGAGACGGAAAGAGTTTAATAACTTGGGGAAGAAAAAGAACAACAACAAAAAACAAAAAAACAATGAACATGAACTAAGAAGAAAGAAGGTGACAATTGATATTGCAATTAAATGTTTGAAGATCAATGTAACCTGGAATGCATGCGTGAAGTGCCATGGAAGAAACTGTTAGCATAGAACCTACAGTTGCTTTTATCCAATTCAATTGTAAATAACGATACCTTGCCGTCAATCTACTCATGAGCGCAAATTTATAAAGTCTAGGTACGGAAGAGGAAAACCCCCAAAACAATTACTATGAAAGTATTTATTGAACAGTTACAGAGAAGCTACTTTATTATCGTGAGATTGTGATTGAAGCCGAGATGATAGATCAAGACCAATAACAATGCAGATTTTTCCTTGGATTCTTTTTCAAGAATCTCTAAATTCATAGCAGAAATGGAACATCATGTGTAAAAGCGATATTCAGTGATATAATTAAGAAGACAGAAGATAACGGTTGATATTTTATTTAAATTTTTGATGGTCAAATTTGAATGGGAAATCAGAAGTTTTTTTTTTTTTGTTGTATAAGCGTTTCACCCCGAGCAAGGCATGTCACTGCCACTACTGTGCAGGGGGTTACGTAGAGTGGAGAAAGGCTGATTAAATATAGGAAATAACAGAGGGTGGGTGATAGGCGGGTGAGGATACCGAGAATGAGGGTTGGGTAGATGAGAGTGTTGTGAGAATAGTTGGGAGTTAGTGTGATAGGAGGTGTCTATTGACCCTACACTTAAACACCTGGAGATTGTAACTGTCGGGAAAGCAGACTTGTGGAAGGGAGTTCCACAGGTGGGAAGCGCGAGAAAAGAAGCTGTTGGAGTAGAATTTACGGTTACATCTTATTTGTTTAACTGTAAAAGGGTGGGACCTAGTTGCTAATCTAGTATCTCGTGTAAATTCGTGCTTAGGCGGAGTCCACAAACAAGAAGTATGAGATAAGAAACTGTTAGCATAGAATTTACGGTTACATCTTATTTGTTTAACTGTAAAAGGGTGGGACCTAGTTGCTAATCTAGTATCTCGTGTAAATTCGTGCTTAGGCGGAGTCCACAAACAAGAAGTATGAGATAAGAAACTGTTAGCATAGAATTTACGGTTACATCTTATTTGTTTAACTGTAAAAGGGTGGGACCTAGTTGCTAATCTAGTATCTCGTGTAAATTCGTGCTTAGGCGGAGTCCACAAACAAGAAGTATGAGATAAGAAACTGTTAGCATAGAATTTACGGTTACATTTCGCTATTTAGGTAGCCTCCTACTGATTTTTGGCAAAGTGTTCGAAACAATCATCAACGCTGAAATGGTTCAACATCTCACAGCCTACAGACTATTCTCTGACAAACAGTATGGTTTCCGCTTCAACAGGTCTACTGCTGATATGCTCACGACCATCACTGAGTATACACTCCAGGCTATCAACATGAACGGCGACACCTAAACTGCTGCCCAAGATATCTCCAAAGCGTTTGACAGAGTTTGGTATGCTGGCCTTCTACGCATGCTGCGAGGCTATGGCACAACTGGACAATTGTTGGACCTCTATCCAGTCATTCCTTTCAAATCACACAATGAAGGTAGTATTGAACAGACATTGCTCCTAATACTCTCATACGGACGCGGACAATCACCCTGACGTAGCGCGTTGAAAATTCGTTCACAACTTCACTGACAGCTAAGGGCTCGACAACAATCAACGAATAACTAAACAATTCAACAATTCTGACCAAAAGTATATGTATATATGGACGAATTGTTGGGATATAAATATGTAAGAGAGATTCTAGTGAGAAAATTGTCCAGCAAGTGAATTCATAGCAACAAGCCTAACAAGTCATTCAATATAATCATTCCGTTTCATGCCTGTTACGTTCATGAACTGTTAGTTCGTAAAGAAGTCTGACCTATCATTATGGTATTCGGACTAAAATATTGCAAGATGCTTTTATACAGAGAACGCCGAGACTACTTTTGCAAAGATTCACGTTCTTATCATAGAGATCAGCCGGTAACGGTTTGCTTTTTATGCCCATAGCATAGCCTTCAAATGAAAAGTTGCTTTCATGAATTTAAAATCATCGTCCTCAAGTTATTCAATATAATCATTCCGTTTCATGCCTGGGAAAAACGTTATCCCGTTTGATGAAGGGGTGTATTGATGTGTTGAAAACATACCGGGTGGAATGGATACCTCCTTGATCGTTACCACTACTGTTGTTTTTAAGCGAATCTCATAACTGCTAGTTCGTAAAGAACTGTGACCTATCATTATGGTATTCGGATCAAAATATCGCAAAGAACACCGAACCAACTTTAGCAAAGATTCAACTTCTTATCATAGAGATCAGTCGGTAACGGTCTGCTTTTTATGCCCATAGCATAATCTTCAAATAAAAAGTTGCTTCCATGAAATTAAAATCATCGTCCTCAAGGTTCGAGTTCCGTTTCTTAGTGTCACCAGATCGGATCTTCACCGATAGAACCTGCTACGTCCGCGTTTTCAGTGGCAAACCATTCCTATTCTTGTCGTGTTTCTTTGATACAAAGTAAGTTCCACTCGACAGATACTTCCCCATACTTTGTGAAGCTAACGTCCGAAAAAATGATTCCCTGATAACTAGAAACTTGAGCTGTTTAAGTTCGTGGTCAACTGATATCTATCCTACTTTTCCTCAGATTATTTTTACTTCCCCGTCCCCAATCTCTCTCAGTAACACTCTGCTTTCAGTAACCCTTGGGGATTGTACTGGGTGCTCTATGAGTAGGAATGTTCTCAGCGCCTGCAAAATAATACGACACCAAATTGGTGGAATTCGTGTGTGATTCTCCCTACATAACCACCTTTCGACGCGTTTATATGACTTACTAGCAGTATTGCACGACGTTGCTAGTGTGTAATGAATGTATTTATATACATTTTATCGATTTTCTGCTCTATTATAAGAAACTGCAACCTTGAAACTTGGGAATATCGTTTCTTATGTCGTAGATGATCATGGCCTTCCACGTCTCACTATTCCTAATGGTTCTTACCCCGCTTTTCCATCCACTTGCTCAAGCTTATCCAGTATGTTGTGGCAGTCCCCTGTCTCTCTTTCCCTCTATCTGACCTGTGAGTATCAGATTCTCCAATCACTTCTTCCTCATTTCGTCCCAGGAACTTCAGTTATCTTTTCCTGATGTTAAATACTAATCAGTTGTAATCAGTTCTAGCGAGACAAGCTTGTTAACCATTACAACACGTCGAGATGCCTTGCTCGTAGCGGAAAGATAAGGCAAGCAATAAATTAAAAACGTAAAATTTGGAGATGTTTGTTTGTGGTCTGTCGATATAGAGTATCGAATCTAAACTTATTTATAAATGGAACTTTGTCTCTGTGTGTGTGTGTTTGTGTGTGTGTCCGTTAACTATAGACTCCGAAACGGCTCAATCGATTTTCTTGAAAATTTACACAGTTGAATTCCTTGCATTCACTTACGCGGAAATACTCTTGGGAAAGGTATTAATCCGTCTATTCCTTCCAGTTATGGGTTAAATAACAGGACAGATTGGGTTCTATAGCCTTGGTCGGCAACCAGTCTACCGCAGAAAGCAATGACAACCTACTGCGGGATAATCTTCTGCCCAGTCAGTCATGTCTCTTTCGAGACATGATCGCCTAAGCGTGTATCACGCATGGCACTTAACTTACTGACTGACTATAAGCGTCTGCGAGTGTTCCTAGCTAGGTTTTGTGTCGAGGTACCACTGATAAATACCGAAAATCGATAATCGAAAAAACCGGGTTATAGAAAGAGTGGTCCGATTTTAATCAAATTTGATACACTCATAAACAAAGACAAAGAAACGATATTCAGACGTTTCAAGGTTGCAGTTCTTACAATAGTGCAGACAATCGATAATATATATATATATATATATATATATATATATATATATATATATATATATATATAAGGCAGGATACCGGGTCTGATCAAAATCAGTTTTTCAGCCCTTTTATTTTAGTTTTTGGTTCGGGTTTGGCTCTAAGTAAGTATAATTGTAGTTCTTAGCTTCAGCCATGATACCATTTACTCAGAGGACTTATTTAGCCTTCAAAATTCAGTTTACGATGAAAAAACTTATTTGATATCGATATCAGGAAATCAAAATTTGACTTACATCCATTCATTTTTCTTTCAGTCTACGGTTTCGCTTTAACTGGAAACAACGTCCAAAGAGTTTGAGCTCCAGGACCATGGATTAGTTTTAAAACTTTCATTACACCCGAGCAACGCCGGGCTATACTGCTAGTCGGAAATAACTCTGACTCTGCCTCCCATTATCTTGGTCCATGCTAATTTCAAGGTGATTGACTAGTTGCAGTTTCTCAGGCTTAAATTCTCGGTTAACATGAAGTTGAAGGAATATATTGCTATCGGTGAAGATCCGATCTGGTGACACTAAGAAACGGAACTCGAACCTTGAGGACGATGATTTTAATTTCATGGTGCTGAGGAATTTGGTTCTCTGTGTCAAGCTAGGCTTTTTTTTCTTGCCAGAATCTATCTTACAAATTTATAAGTCTACCATTTATCCATGGTTTGAATAATGCTCCCGAATATGGTCGGCTGCTTCTGCTGTATATTTAGAGATTCTTGATAAAATCCAAAGAACAATCAGCAATATTATTTGTCTCGACCTGGCATCTTGGCTTCAGTCACTTTCCCTGCAGCGTAATTTATCCCCCTTGTACCTTTTTTTAATAATTACTTTCACGGTAATTGATAAAAAGTTCTGCGCTGTGGTACCTAGACTTTATGAAGTTAAGCGAAGTATTGATTGGTAGCAAAATCTCATCAGTCTAGAGATTGAACCGTAAGTTGTATGTTAACAGTTTCCTTTATCACACGTCTCGATAGTGGAATTCTTTTCCGGCCCCATGCTTTCCAGTAAACTTTCTTCTTCAAAAATCCAATTGCAATCTCAATCGTCATCTACTGTCTTCTTGATTCAGTCAGTCAATTAAGTTCCATACGCGATACACCCTTGGGCGATCATATCTCGAAAGAAACATGACTGACTGGGCAGAAGATTACCCGCAGTAGGTTGCCGTTGCTTTCTGCGGTAGACTGGTTGCCAGCCAAGGCTATAGAACCCAAGCTGTCCTGTTGTTTTACTCATACCTAGAGGGGAAAGAGATGTATTATATTATTAATTAGTAATTAGTGGGGAATTAGTTTATTACTTCATAACTATATAAACTGATCCCCCACTTTATGACCAACATAAGCCTTAATCATAATTCCAACTATTATATTCAGTCAGTCAGTTAAGTGCCATACGTGATACACGCTTGGGCAATCATGTTTCGAAAAAGACATGACTGACTGGGCAGAAGATTATCCCGCAGTAGGTTGCCATTGCTTTCTGCGATAGACTGGTGACCAGCCAAAGCTATAGAACCCAATCTGTCCTGTTATTTAACCCATAGGTTAAGGGAAAAGAAATCTATTATATTATTATGTAGTAATTAGTGGAGGATCGGTTTCCTATTGTCATGAAGTAATAAACTGATCCCCCACTTTATGACCAACATAAGCCTTAATCATAATTCCAACTATTATATTCAGTCAGTCAGTTAAGTGACATATGTGATACAGGCTTTGAGCGATCATGTCTCGAAAGAAACATGACTGACTGGACTGATGATTATCCTGCATTAGGTTGCCATTGCTTTCTGCGATAGACTGGTGACCAGCCAAAGCTATAGAACCCAATCTCTCCTGTTATTTGACTCATAACTGGAGGAAAGGGACGGATTAATACCTTTTCCAATTGTATTTGCGCTTAAGTGAATGCAAGGAATTCAACTGAAATTAGAACTCGTCTTCCCGATTTCTCGTTCCGAGCCGATATCCACTGCACCAGAAAGCACATCCGTCTTCCCTTATCGTTCTCGCTGCTTATTAATGTCTCTCTTTTCATTTTTTTACACTCAATAACCCCTCGGGTCTTAGTGTCTTTACTGTTTAGCATGGGATGATATGATTACAAAACACAAAAGAAAATTTGCTCGCTTCAATCATAAAACAAATATCTTTTTGATTCAAAGAAGTATTGAAAATTATGTAATTCATATATGCATAAATCATATATATATATTGCAGTACTCGATTGATAACAAGGTCTCACCATTTCATTAATCGGGATTGGTAATAGTTCAGGGCTTGATCGACGACGAGAAAATGTATCTCATTTGATTTTTGATACATTGAATTTAACCATCCTTGGATCCAGTCAGGATCAAAATGTAATGGCTGTTCTCAGATACTCACTGCCTGCTCGGCGGCGAGGAAGCAATGACCAGCTAAGATTAGATTTTGACCAACTTATATAAAGCCTCATTATATGTTTTTTTGTGTCAAAATTTTTTGTTTAGACGATAGTCTCTTGATTCTAGTATTAACGGAGTTAGGAATTTGTCTCAGTACATGTGAGGGTTGGTTGGGATTAATATTGATGTATAAAGGCATTTGATTAAGTTTTTGTTAGGGTTTAAAGCTGTTACTAGAGAGGTCGAAGGTGATGTCTAGAAAATTATCTATTTTACGTTTAGTCTGGATATCTAATTTAAAACCTAGGTATTTAAAGGCGTTAGTTAATTGTTTTTGTTTTTGTAGCACTATTGGACCAGTGCTATTGTAAATAATTGCTAATCCGTCATCTCTGTATAACCTGACTAGTTCTAGGTCCCAAAATCTACCGATAAGGTTTAATATATATAAACCTACAAAATCTGCGACCTGGGCAGAGTCGAAAGCACCCATAGGAACGTCAAAATTCTGGCGTCCCTTTTTAATCCAAATGGAAGAATTATGGACCATAATATTTTTCCTACAGGCCATTATAATGTTTACTTGGTCCTCAGTGATGGTGACGAAATTTTTAGCAAAATTGATGCTATTTATTAACATTTTCTCGGAGATTGAAGAGTTGAAATCTCTGATGTCGAATTGAATAAATGAGGCTTTGTCTTTGTGGCGTAGTTGTTTAAACCATTTAATAGCATCATCGGAGTTCTTCCATAGATAAAGTTTCAATGAGTTTTGCATCTGTGAAACTATATCTTGGATAATACGTTTAGAAATTATACCTAATTCAGATTTAGTGAGGTTAATTAATCTAGATGGTTTGGCACTAGTAAAGTCCTCTTTGTCGTCTTTCAGTAAGATATATGCATTTTTTAATTCAATTTTCCCCATTCTATCTTCGACTTTTAGTTTTCTAGCATGTTTAGAGGTTTCATTATCTAAATTAGAAAGTGTGTTAGAAGTATCCAATTTCTAGGATTTAGTGACAGTGTCTCTCATTAGTTTGTTATATTCTGATGAACTGAGTTTATAAATATTGTGAGATTTTTCAGCTTTGACCCAAAACTGTCACGCTGAATGTATCTTCGAAATTTTGTTGACATCCGCCGCTACGCGTGTCCTCTGATTATATGTTGCGTATATATATGCTTATGTATGAATATGTGTTTGTGTTCGCCGAACTGATGTATTTTTCTTAAATTTTCTCTTTTAAGGGAGCGACCATTATTTTTATTCGTTTTTTTTTTTTGGTCTTTGTGAATCTCATTCGTGTAAAACCCTTTGTACAATAAAGACGGAAGCTGATGATGGTTCGCCTGAATTAGGCCCATACTCCCGATTTACCATAAAATAACGTGTCTGTCTTAATTTTTCTTATATTTGCTCTATATGTATTTATATACATATATATTTAGAACTCTCTTAGAGATTTATCATAGCACTGTATGTACAGGATACTCGTTTGGATTCTTCTATAAACACACTGCATGCTGATATATATATATATATATATATATATATATATATATATATATATATATGCTGCCATACAGGAGAAACAGAGATCACATAACAGGCTAATACTTTTTTCTTTGTTTCCAAGGAACTGTTTTTGTCTCTTAATACTCTACTCAGTCTTTGGAATGAATCCTTGCCCAGACCAGTACGCCTTCGGATCTCAGTGTCGCACTTTTCGTGCTCTGATAAAACACTTCCCAGGTATTCAAATTTCTGTACCTGGTCGATTTCAGTATTCCCGATATGTAGCTGGCATTTTAGGCTTAGCTTTTTACTGATGACCATGCATTCAGTTTTCTTGTAGCTTATGTTTAGTTCTTTCGTGTTACTCTCTTCAACTACCTTCTGTAGGTGGTCTTGTTGTTTTCTTTCTGTGTCTGCTACCAGGACTGTATCATCTGCGTACCTTATATTGTCTAAATTTTTGCCTACTATGACGAATCCTGGCATAACATCTAGGATTCTAGTATATCCTTAAGCAGATCATTTATGTATAGTAAAAAGAGGCAGCATGTACATTATTCAAACTGTCTTCATCTTTGTTGCCATTTGTATGACGTTTCGTCCGTTGAACGCTCTTTAGGTAGCTAGGAATTTCGAACCGAAACCTTTAATACAATCACCGGGGTATATTAACTCCATGCTTTGCGTAGTAGTCATGAGTTATCTCCCATCTTACCCTGTACGTTACATGTACGTTACTTGTTCATCACTGCTGTAGCCTGGTATTGAACTTACAACGTCTATATCCACTGGGCTATGTTTGGGACTTATAAACCAAATGTTCAGTAACCCTTTCTTTATCAGAGTACATATTGAACAAGTAACTGACAAGGATACAGGGAAATAACTCATGACTATCAAAACAAGCACTAAACGCAAGGAATGAACACCATATACTCCGGTGATTGTAATAATGGGTTTAGTTCGAAATTTCTAGCACCTGAAGAAGGCCGGAGCGTACAACAGCCGAAACGTCGTACAACAAGGTAACAAAGATGAGGTACGAATAATGTAATTACTGTAAATACTACCTCATCTCAGAATTATAGACAAATAGTAAAAAGTGGGTTGGTCACAGAGGCGATCCCTTCAAGACTCCGACGTTGATTTCTACAACCTCAGAGGACTCGCCCGTCGGCAATTACCTTCAGGGAAGTAAAAAGATTTTATAATTTTTCCAAGAATAAATAGTCAGTCATACGTGTTACACGCTTGGGCGATCATGTCTCGAAAGAAACATTTTCCCGCAGTAGGTTGCTATTACTTTCTGTGGTAAGCTGGTTGCCAATGAAAGCTATAGAACCCGATCTGTATTGTTATTTAACCCATAGCTGGAGGGTAGCGACGGATTCATACATTTCCCAAGGGTATTTGTGCTTATATGAATGAAACGAATTAACTGGAGTTTGAACTTTGCTGAATGATTTCTTGTTCCGAGTCGATAACCACTGAACTACAAAAATTACTGTTAAATGCAATTTCGTAGAAGCACCGTATATTAAATCTTTCGGTGAAAAGGAATTTATTGATTTTTTTTTTTGAGATTTCTAGCACATTGTGGATATTAGTCTTTAATTTCGAGCAATAAAAATAATACCAGCAACTTTTATGTTCAAACTAGCATTATAGCCTGGCGTTGCTTGGGTGTAATGAAAGCTTTAAAACTAATCCAAGGTCCTGGAGCCCAGACTCTTTGGACGATGGCACGAAAGACTAAAAAGCAATAGTTGTTTCCAGTTAAAGCGAAACCATAGACTGAAAGAAAAATGAATGGATGTAAATCAAATTTTGCTTTCCTGGTATCGATATCAAATAAGTTTTTTCGTCGTAAACTGAATTTTGAAGGCTAAATAAGTCGTCTGAGTAAATGGTATCATGGCTGAGACTAAGAACTACAATTATACCTACTAAGAGCCAAATCCGAAGCAAAAACTAAAATATAAGGGCTGAAAAAAATACAGACATACAGGCAGATAAACAGACACACACAAAAACATCTTGCCTTTTATATATATATATATATATATATATATATATATATATATATATATATATATTATCGATTTTCTGCACTATTGCAAGTACTGCAACCTTGAAACTTCTGAATATCATTTCTTATGTCTTTGTCTATGAGGGTATCAAATTTGATTAAAATCGGACCACTCTTTCTAGAACCCGATTTTTTCGATTATCGATTATCGATATTTATCGGGGGTACCACGACACAAAACCTAGCTAAGAACACTCGCAGACGCTTATAGTACAAATGTGTAAATTTTCAAGAAAATTGAATGAGCCGTTTCGGAGTTTATAGGTAACGGACACACACACACCCACACAGACACAAACACACAAACACACAGATAAAGTTCCATTTATAAATAACTTTAGATATTAAACAATTATTTTATTCGATCCTGAAATGTGTCAAAATCTGGCCACCTCTTTTCGATAAGACGTAAAGAACATTATGAATTCAGTTATATTTTCATCAAGATTGCTAAATCTTGCCCGGAGTGTTCACGGGAGTCGCTTACAAAATAGTTACAAGAGGAAAAAAAAAAAGACTTTGTTGATTACGCGTTTTTAGTACGTGACTTTAGTGTCGTAGCAAATTTATCACCTTTTTTATGTGGTTCTTCAGTGCGTCTTTCGAAGCTGACTAACAATCAAACGTCTCAGCCATTTTGTTTTTTTAATCACTGTGTCAGCCGACAAAGAAAAGGAAGCATGTGTTTGAGGATAATCATATCAGCCTACTTTTCAATTATTTTAACCTATTCCAGTGTTTTTCAAGTATTATTGTTATTTTATTGCCTTGCTTGGAGAGAAACAATTACAAACAAAAATTACAAGACTGGCTGACAATGTAATGAAGATTTATTCCATTGAATAGGAAGAAATAACAAGACAGTGGAAAAGGTAGCACTTTTTTTAACAGCAGATTGATTCCTTGTATCTAACTTACTGAAACATAGATATTCTTTTCGAAAGCAAATATAGCATGCGGATTTTTATTAGAGTCAGTGACTGGCCAAACTTTTTTCCGTTATTAAATAACTAGCAGTATAGTCCGGCGTTGCTCGGGTGTAATGAAAGCTTTAAAACTAACCTGGAGCTCAGACTTAGCCTAAAGGATATTTGTGTGAAGTTTGGTGAGAATCGGATAAAAATTGTGGATCTGTATAAAGGATATACAGACAGATAAACAGACACACACACACACACACAAACGTCTTGCTTTATATAGATATATTAATTCAAATACTTCAATCCAAGGGAAAAAAGCAGGAAGGTAAATTCCAAAAACCCGATCCTAATTAATATTAAAAATTTTTATTTTAATATTAAAAAATGATACAGGAAGTGAGCTCCATGTAATAAAATATTACAGAGCAAATATATATTAAAAAAGGATTAATTCAATGATGTTGAATGGCCATTTCGATATGAAGATCCCCACGGGGGATAACACATCACCTGTTGCTGAGGTGATGTGTTATCCCTCGTGGGGATCTTCATATCGAAATGGCCATTCAACTTATTTGAATTAATCCTTTTTTAATATATATATATATATATATATATATATATATATTATCGGTTTTCTGCACTATGGTAAGAACTGCAACCTTGAAATTTCTGAATATCGTTTCTTATGTCTTTGTCAATGAGTGTATCAAATTTGATTAAAATCGGACCACTCCTTCTATAACCCGATTCTTTCGATTATCGATTCTCGATAATTATCGGGGGGTACCTCGACACAAAACCTACCTAAGAACACTCTCAGACTCTTATAGTACAACTGTGTAAATTTTCAAGAAAAACGGTTCAGCCGTTTCGGAGTCTATAGGTTACGGACACACACACAGAGACACACACAGAGACACACACAGAGACAAAGTTCCATTTATAAATAAGTTTATATATATATATATATATATATATATATATACCCTGAGAACTTTTCTGTTCCCGAATTTTTACCGATAAAAAAATGAATATTGTCATTGGCTTTTTACCGTTTATTTCTATAAAAGAGAAACTATCTTATATTGGGGAACTGATAATTTTCTGTTACAAAATTATCAGTCCTTAGATCTACAGAAGAAAGGAATAATCACATATTTAGATTTAAAAATATATACTGGTGTGATTTATCTGTTAAAAGTACAAGGATCATTCAAAAAATAAGGTGATTTTTTCTAATGCAGATAGAAGCTTACCTTTTTATTATTTTTATTTTTTAACGTAGTCTCCCATCAGTGTCACACACATTTTCCATCTGTGCACAAGCTTTCGTATTCTCTCAGTGTAAAAATCTTTGGACTGATGTCTCAGCCAATCGCTCACAGCACTTTTGACTTCATCGTCACTTTCAATCTTCTTTAAGGAATTTAGCCCACTTGTAGAAATTGTTTTGGCTGAAACACGTGGCACCATACACAGTTGATATTCTGCTATGAATTTCAACTGGTTTGCATCCTTCAGCAACCAAAAAACTTGATAACTGACTTCTGTTCAATCCTGGAGCATGCTACTTGGTCGTTCATCTTGGTTAATCTCCAAAGCTCGCAAATTTTTTTTAATCTGCAAAAATAATTAAATTTCTTTGAAAAAGAAGTAAAGGAAAAATTTAAAAAAATGTAAGGTTTTATCTGTATTAGAAAAAATCACCTTATTTATTGAATGACCCTCGTAGAAGTCCTTGTGCCTAAAAATTCACCGTATCTATTGAATGACCCTCTTAGAAGTCCCTATACCGAAAAATTCACCTTATTTATTGAATGAGCTCGTAGAAGTCCTTATACGGAAAAATTCACCTTATTTATTGAATGACCTTGTAGAAGTCCTTATGCCGAAAAATTCTCCTTATTTATTGAATAACCTCGTAGAAGTCCTTATACGGAAAAATTCACCTTATTTATTGAATGACCCTCGTAGAAGTCCTTATACCGAAAAATTCACCTTATTTACCATTTACCATTTACTCAGAGGACTTATTTAGCCTTCAAAATTCAGTTATTCACTCCACCCACGTCTAGTAAACAGGTTAAGAGGCATATCCCTTGTTCCCTGTTTAGCATGTGGTTTCCTGCTTTCTATTTACCAATTTTTTCACTATTACGTAGCCCCCTGCACATCAGCGGCGTTACCGCCTTGCTCTGGGTGATACGATAAAAATATATATATATATATATATATATATAATGGGAGAAATTTTATAGAAAAGGAATAAATATATATAAATATATATATATAAATGCAAAGTTAATACTCATCTACTAACCACTGGCCTCTAGCTCTCTCCCCTCCCCTGTATAACCTTCCCTTTCTCTCCACCTATCTATATGTCATCGCACCTGCTTTCTCAGCTTTCTATTGTTCCTTTCTAACTAGCTTGTACTCCTCACTCTAACTAGCTTGTACTCCTTACTCTTTTCTAATTAATCTTTTTACATTTATGTAACCCCCTGCACATCAGTGGCGTTTCCGCCTTGCTCGGGGTGAAATGATTAAAAAAAAAATATATATATATATATATATATATATATATATATATATATATATTCCTTTTCTATAAAATTTGTCCCATTTATTTAAACTAAAACCGCTATGATTTATTTTCAACACGATTGATAAAATTTTCGCTTGTTTCTATGGAAATAGATTTTTTTCTGGCAACCAGTCTACCGCAGAAAGCAATGGCAACCTACTGCGGGATAATCTTCTGCCCAGTCAGTCATGTCTCTTTCGAGACATGATCGCCCAAGCGTGTATCATGTACGTCACTTAACTGACTGACAGAATATAACAGTTGAAAATATAATTAAGGGTTTTATTGGGTATTAAGTCGGGGATGAGTTTTATATTGTTACGAAGTAATAAACTGATCCCCCACTAATTACTACTTACTAATATTATACATCTCTTCCCCCTCCACCTACGAGTTAAATAACAGGTCAGATTGGGTTCTATAATCTTGGCTGGCAACCAGTCTACCGCAGAAAATAATGGCAACCTACTGCGGGATAATTTTCTGCCAAGTCAGTCATGTCTCAAAAGTGACATGATCGCCCAAGTGTGTATCACGTATGGCACTTAACTGATTGACTGAATATAATAGTTGGAATAATGATTAAGGCTTATATTGGTCATAAAGTGGGGGATCAATTTATTACTTCATAACAATAGGAAACCGATCCCCCAATAATTACTACATAATAATATGATAGATTTCTTTTCCTTTTACCTACGAGTTAAATAACAGGACAGATTGGGTTCTATAGCCTTGGTCGGCAACCAGTCTACGGCAGAAAGCAATGGCAACCTACTGCGGGATAATCTTCTGTCCAGTCAGTCATGTCTCTTTCGGGACATGATCGCCCAATCGTTTTGCACGTATGGCACTAAACTGACTGAAATATAAAAGAGAAAGAAATCGTCGAGAATATATATATATTAATCGTATCACACCGAGAAAGGCGGTAACGCCAGTGATGTGCAGGGAGCTCCATAAGAGTAAAAAGATTAGATAATAGGAGAGAAAAGAAAAAGATGAACCAGTTAGAAAAAGATGAACCAGTTAGAAAAAAAAGATGAAAAGGTTAGAAAAAGATGAACCAGATAGAAAAAGATGAACCAGTTAGAAAAAGATGAACCAGTTAGAAAAAAAGATGAAAAGATTAGAAAAAGATGAACCAGATAGAAAAGATGAACCAGTTAGAAAAAGATGAACCAGTTAGAAAAAGAAGATGAAAAGGTTAGAAAAAGATGAACCAGATAGAAAAAGATGAACCAGTTAGAAAAAGATGAACCAGTTAGAAAAAAAGATGAAAAGATTAGAAAAAGATGAACCAGATAGAAAAAGATGAACCAGTTAGAAAAAGATGAACCAGTTAGAAAAAAAAGATGAAAAGGTTAGAAAAAGATGAACTAGATAGAAAAAGATGAACCAGTTAGAAAAAGATGAACCAATTAGAAAAAAAAGATGAAAAGATTAGAAAAAGATGAACCAGTTAGAAAAAAAGATGAAAAGATTAGAAAAAGATGAACCAGTTAGAAAAGAGCAAGAGAAGGACGAGAATACAGGTGAAAAACGAAACAGAGTAAGAAATATCACTGTTTTTTGTGTCCTAGTTGGATCATTAAAAAAGAAAAGAAAAATCTCTCTCTCTCTCTCTCTATATATATATATATAGAGAGAGAGAGAGAGAGAGAAAGGGAGTGAAAGAGAGTGAGAGAGTGAGAGTGTGGTACAATTCATAAGAGGAGAAATAAATCGTCGAAAAAATATAAAAAGAAACACTTAGAAATTAAACTGTTTTTTTAAATTAATTACTTATTAAATTAATAAGTTTCTTCCCTCCAGTTATGGGTTAAATAACCGGACAGATTGGGTTCTATAGCCTTTGCTAGCAACCAGTCAACCGCAGAAAGCAATAGCAAACTACTGCGGGATAATCTTATGCCCAGTCAGTCATGTCAATTCGGTCGGGTTTCTCTCCTGGCTTAAAGCAATCGGATAATTTTTTCACCCCAAGCAAATCGGTAACGCCACTGATGGGCAAGGTGCTACATAAAAGTGAAGGATTAGATAGGAGGAGAGTGAAGAGAAAGGTGAACCAGTTACAGTGTGTGTTAGAGAAATGGCCAGAGAAGAATGGGAATACATGTGTGATGACAGTTGCGATGGTAGAGAGAAAAGAAAAGATATACAGAGTGATAAAGAAAAAAAAAACTAGAATCAAGTGGATAAGAGATGGGTATTTACCTTACATTTAAGTTTGCATTTAATTTTACATTTAAGAGAAAGATGAACCAGTTAGAAAAGAGCAAGAGAAGGATGGGAATACATGTGAAAAACGAAACAGAGTAAGAAATATAACTGTTTTTTTGTCCTAGTTGGACCATTAAGAAAGTAAAGAAAAAGAAAATAAAAAATAGAAAGAGAGAGTGTGTGGTTTTTTTTTTTTGTTGTTGTTTTGGGTTTTTTTAATCATTTCACCCCGAGCAAGGCGAAAACGCCACTGATGTGCAGGGGGTTACATAAATGTAAAAAGATTAATTAGAAAAGAGTGAGGAGTACAAGCTAGTTAGAAAGGAACAATAGAAAGCTGAGAAAGCAGGTGCGATGACAGATACATGGGCGGAGAGAAAGTGAAGATTATACAGGGGAGGGGAGAGAGCTAGAGGCCAGTGGTTAGTAGGTGAGTATTAACTTTGCATTTAAATTTCTGGAGGTTGTAACCGTCAGGAAAGCAAGAATACGGGAGTGAGTTCCACAGGCGGGAAGTGCGAGAGAGGAAGCTGCAGGAGTAGAATTGTCGTCTGCATTTGGCTAACCTGACTGTGAATGGGTGGGACCCAGTTGCCAGTCTGGTTGCACGGGTAAACACCTGTTGAGGAGGCATCAGTGACTTAAGCTCATCCGAGCAGAAGCCATGAAAGTATTTATAGAAGAGACGAAGGGAGGCCACATTTCGACGATGGGAAAGTGGCTGCAGTCGAGTCGCCAGATCAGTACCTATCACATTACAGACTCTCCTTTGGAGCTTGTCAAGAACACTGAGGAGAACGGCAGGGACACCTGACCATAAATGGCAGCAGTACTCCATGCACGGACGGATGGTTGACTTGTACAGTAGATAAGAGGCGGAGAGTGTATTAGTTTTAGAAGAGGAAGCGAAAGAAAAGAGAAATAAATTATCGGGAAAATATAAAAGTAAACACTTAAAAAATGAAACTGCTTTTTCGCCCAAGTTAGTTCAATAAAAAGAAAGAAAAAGAACACACACACACACACACACACACAGAGAGAGAGAGAGAATTGTACAGTAGATAAAAGGCAGATAGTGTATTAGTTTTAGAAGAGGAAGCGAAAGAAAAGAGAAAGAAACCATTAAAGGAATAAAATAAAAAACACTTTAAAACACATAAGAGTTTTCTGTTTTTTTCGTCCGAGTTTTTAATAAAAAGAAATAAAAAAACAAACAAAAAAAAAACAGAGAGTTACAGTGGAGAAGAGTCAGATACTGCATTAGTTTTACAAAAAAGAAAAACATAAAAAGAGAAAATATTTTTCGTTCTAATTAGATCGATAAAATAAAGAAAAAAAAAAGAAAATCAGTGAGAAAGAAAGTAAGAGAAAGAAAGAGAGTGAGAGTTAATTTGGAGGAGAAGCGGATAGTCTATTAGTTTTAGAAGAGTGAAAAGATGAAAAAAGAAAGAAAGAAAAAGACATCACTTTTGATAAGAGCCACCAGGGATAGGGAGGCATGGAAAACCATGATTGCCTACGTCCTGAAGGGACAGGGCACATAGAAGAAGAATATATACGCCAATTGTTTATAAGAAATTATAATGTGGGTATAAAATGGGGGATCAATTCTATATTATAATCAATATATAAACTGATCCCTCATAATGTAGCCATGCTGGTTTCTATACATTTATCTTCTAGTTTTAAGGGCTTGAGCTAGTGGATGACAGAACGGGGGTTGCATGGAGTAACATGAGAAGGCGTGCTAAGAGCCACCAGGGATAGGGAGACGTGGAAGGCCATGATCGCCTACGTCCTGAAAAAACAGGGCACATAGAAGAAGAATATATATGCCAACTGTTTATAAGAAATTATAATGTGGGTATAAAATGGGGGGGATCGATTCTATATTATAATCAATATATAAACTGATACCTCATTTTGTGGTCATGCTAGTTTCTATACATTGATATTCTAGATTTATAGGCTGGAGCTAGTGGATGACTGAACGGGGAGTAGAAGGCGTGCTAAGAGCCACCTGGGATAGGAAGACGTGGAAAGCCATGATCGCCTACGTCCTGAAAAAACAGGGCACATAGAAGAACTGTTTATCGTCCGATCGATGAAAGAAAGAAAAGGACAGAAAAAAAACAAACAAATACTGAAGTAGCATAGATACGTAAACATATAGATAGGACCTATATCCTAACATAGGTACATACGTCCACACATCCACATGAAATTGGCGTCGGTTAAGGTAGGTCGAATATAGTAACAGCTAATTAAGATTTCAAGTACTAATTTAGGTTGGGTACGTTAAAAAAAAGAAAGAAAAAAGAAAAAGAAAATTTGAATGCCGTGTCTTGAACTGCAAATCTAGGACTGAAAAAATAGCTTTGTGGACGAGGATAATTTAAATAGCCCAGACTTTGAAGTCAACCTATTTATTCCGCCCGTTATTAAACTCAGTTGAAGGACACTTGTATACGGGTTACTTAATTCATAGTAGGGTGCCCAATGAATAGCAGTTCCTACAAGTAATCATTTTATTATCTTTGCTTCTTGTTTTCCTATTGTTTCTACCTGATCTTAGCCTAGTCTGACACAAATCGAGCACTTAGTATTGACTCAGTTAAGTGCCATACATGATACACGCTTTGAGCGATCATGTCTCGAAAGAGACATGACTGACTGGGCAGAAGATTATTCCACAGTAGGTTGCCATTACTTTCTGTGGTAGACTGGTTGCCAGCCAAGGCTATAGAACCCAATCTGTCCTGTTATTTAACCCATAACTGGAAGGAATAGACGGATTAATACCTTTCCCAATGGTATTTACGCGCAAGTGAATGCAATGAATTCGGCTGGAATTCGAACCCGGTTCCCCGATTTCTCGTTCCGAGCCGATATCCATTGCACCACAACGCACATCCCGTAGTATTGACGAAGCTTCCAAAATCTATTTAAATTGCACAAGCAAATTTTCTTGTGTATTTTACGGAAAATCTTAAAGACGTGGAGTGTAGGGTGCTGGTTAATGTTTCTTGGATTCGGCCTTGTGTTTTACTAAACGAACTCCCAACTGGTTACCTGATTTCATGCAGAATTATCATCAGAAGGTTTTCATCAGAAGCTTGGTTGTCAGTTGGAATATGTGGATTTGTGTAGAAGAGTGGAATAAGATATACATTTTGTATGTTAAAATAGAAATTTATTAAAAGAAGGAATAACAAGAATTCGTAGAAATTAATGTTTACTGAGAAAGTTAAGGTATCAAGAGTTCGTACAAAATGTTCTCATAGTAATTGTTGAAAGAGATAAGAAAAAAGAGAAAGAGAACAAGGTGCGACCTGACCTTATCTCCAAGTCGATTTGAAGTTGGTTATATTTTAGATGTATGTCAACAAGCCGCCTCCGCTGACTAGCAATATTTATTCTGCATTAAGATATTCTCCATTAAGATACAAAATTATGGCACACGGCCGAATAGGGGAGGGGCAGAGGTTAGTACTCACTTAGCTATCCTATACCTAGCTAAATACTATCACGACCCATTCACTCATTACAATTTGCACAATCACTAAAAGAACCCATCCATCACCTTCCAATCCTTCATACACCACAATACCACAAATTTACAAGGGACACCTAAAAAGTGGGGAAATAATCCATGACAATAAAAATGCATTTATATAAAAGATTATATATGATTTAAAACATTTGATGAAAAATGAAATGATGGGAGTGGGATGAAACCAAAACCAAACTAAAAATACAACAAATCTTTGAACTAAAATAATAAACAATGTTAGTAAGACCCGTCCATCCCAGAAAAAGAGTGGCAGCTGTATTCCGCCAATCGGCGAAATCAAGAAGCACACTCGCTAAGGGAGAGGTTGGGAGTAAAATAATTAATGGAATGGGACAATCAAAGACTGAACCAGCCGAGATAAAAGCCTTCCCTGACTGACTGCTGTAACCGGTTAGAGACCATCCTTAAATATTCAATCCAGTCACGTGGGGTGGTTTCAGAATGATTTTTTCTTTAGCTGTGGAAAAACCGTTTCTCTGACGTATTTTGAATTTTGCGATTTGATGACCAATCAGGATCCAGAGTTCCGCTACAGACGAAAATGATGCTCGTATAATAAACATGTTTTGATTTTATTATTTACTCTTGTCCGCCCAGTACAAGGCCAACAAGATAGGGTTACTTTGTGGTATTGTATGAGCGTAATTAAGGGTAACGAGTGAAGTTCATAGGTTATTCAGGAAAGGTGAGGCTTAAAGATTGTAGTGGTTGTGAAAGCACCCCCCTTTTTGTAAACAGTTGGCACAAAGCAAAGCGATAGTTCCACAAAATCTAAGAGCCCACTAAGAGTAAAAGAAAATTAAAAAACAAAATACAGCGAAGAATCTGTAATGTGATTGATACCGACTTGGCTGACCGCCTGCAGTCACTCTCTCACCGGCGTGACGTGGCTTCCCTGTGCCTCTTCTATAAATACTTTCATGGCTTCTGCTCTGACGAGACTCAATCACTGGCACCCCCTAGATGTGAATTTGCACGAGATACTAGATTGGCAACTAGGTCCCACCCTTTTACAGTGAAACCGATGAAATGTAACCGCAATTTCTACTCCAACAGCTTCTTTCCTCGCACTTCCCGCCTGTGGAATTCCCTACCGCATGCTTACTTCTCCGACGGCTACAACCACCAGGAGTTTAAATGTAAGGTCAATAGAGACCTCCGAACACACTAACTCACACCCATTCTCTCCAACTCTCTCCCTATGTACATCCTAAGTCGTCTAACACCCTCCTTCTGACATTTCCTATACCCAATCCCTCTATGTAACCCCCTGCGCTATAGTGGCAGTGGAATGCCTTGCTTGGGGTGACACGATAAAAAAAAAAAAACTTTATAAAAACCTAAAATCTAATGCTCTACAAGAAACAAGGGATAAACCCTACTCCTGATTAGTAAACAGAGAGGGGGGGGGGCTAGCAAACTGCAATTGCACCTAGCATCTAAACTTATTTATAAATGGAACTTTATCTCTGTGTGTGTGTTTGTCTGTGTCTGTGTGTGTGTGTGTCCGTTACCTATAGACACCGAAACGGCTGAACCGATTTTCTTGAAAATTTACACAGTTGTACTATAAGTGTCGAGGTACCTCCGGTAAATATCAAAAATCGATAATCGAAAAAATCGGCTTATAGGAGGAGTGGTCCGATTTTAATCAAATTTGATACACTCATAGACAAAGACATAAGAAACGATATTCAGAAGTTAGAAGGTTGCAGTTCTTACAATAGTGCAGAAAAGTTCTTACAGTAGTGCAGAAAATTGATTATATATATATATATATATATATATATATATATAAAAGGCAAGATATTTTTGTGTGTGTCTGTTTATCTGCCTGCATGTCTGTATTTTTTCAACCCTATTATTTTAGTTTTTGCTTCGGGTTTGGCTCTAAGTAGGTATAATTGTAGTTCTTAGTCTCAGCCATGATACCATTTACTCAGAGGACTTATTTAGCATTCAAAATTCAGTTTACGACAAAAAAAAAACTTATTTGATATCGATACCAGGAAATCAAAATTTGATTTACATCCATTCATTTTTCTTTCAGTCTACGATTTCGCTTTAACTGGAAACAACTATTGTTTTTTAGTCTTTCGTGCCAACGTTACGCCGGGATATATATATATATATATATACTAGGTGCAATTGGTAAATTGTCGCAATTATCTTATTATTTCAAATATTCTTTAGGCTGAGTCTGAGCTCCAGGACCGTGGATTAATTTTGAAGCTTTCATTACACCCGAGCTACGCCGGCCTATACTGTTAGTAATAGATAATTTTAAAAAATAAGCCAGGTTTTGATAAAAATTGTTTAAAATGTATTCAATATGCCGGAAATATTTGTTTCTCTCTTCATTCTTAATAAAAAGAAATCATTTTTATTTTCATAATGTATTAATATGAGGCATTATAATGAATAAAGAATTAACACAGAAATGAATGATAGTTTAGCACCTTAAAACGTAGAAGAAACAGAAAATGGCTAAATATCATATGCAGTTCTATTCATTAATATCGTCAGGAAAGTACATATTTTAGTAGAATATATGAACATTTAGATTTTAAAGAATAACATGTTACAACATAAAAAAAATAAAAAAATAAACCGAGGTGGCTGTAATCACGTAAGCGCCATACGTGATAGCCGTTTAGGCGATCATATCTCGAAAGAGACATGACTGACTGGACAGAAGATTTTCCCGTAGTAGGTTGCCATTACTTTTTTATTAATGGTTTCACCCCAAGCAAGGCAGTACCGCCACTGATGCCCAGGGGTGGCTACATAAGAGAATAAAAGTTTAGACAGGAGGCGAGTGAAGAGAAAGACGAGCCAGTTACAGTGGGTGTCATAGAAAGGGCAAGAGAATGATGGGAACACATGTGTGAAGACAATCGCGAAAAGAACATGATATATTGAGTGATGTAGAAAGGAGTGGAATCAAGTGAATTAGAGATGGGAAGTGGCATTGCATTTACATTCCTGGAGGTTGTAGCCGTCAGGAAAGCAAGTACACGGAAGAGATTTCCACAGTGCGAGAAAAAGTAGCCACTGGAGTAGAATTTTCGGCTGCATTTGGTTGATTTAACAGATAACCAATCTATAGATTATATAACCAATCTCGAAGTCATATAACCAGTCTGTAGATCATATAATCAGTCTATAGGTTATATAACCAGTCTATAGATCATATAACCAGTCTATAGATCATATAACCAATCTATGAATCATATAACCAATCTATAGGTTATATAACCAGTCCATAGATCATTTAATCAGTATATATGTCATATTGGTCAAATAACGAGTCTGTAAATCATATAACTAGTCTGTAGGTCATATAATCAGGTTATAGGTCATATAGGTAATAAAACCAGTCTATAGATCATATAACCAGTCTATAAATCATATAAACAATCGATAAATCATATAACCAATCTATAGGTTATATAACCAGTCCATAGATTATTTAATCAGTATATAGGCCATATAGGTCATATAACCAGTCTGTAGATCATATAACCAGTCTGTAGGTCATATAACCAATCTATAGATCATATATCCAGTCTATAGAAGATATAATCCGTTTATAGGTATATAGGTCATGTAACCAGTCTATAGATCATATAACCAGTCTACAGATCATATAACCAGTCTGTAGATCATATAACAAGTCTGTAGGTCATATAACCAATCTATAGATCATATAACCAGTCTATAGAAGATATAATCAGTTTATAGGTCATATAGTTCATGTAACCAGTCTATAGATCATATAACCAGTCTATAGATCATATAACCAGTCTATAGGACATATAACCAATCTATAGCTCTTATAACCAGTCTATAGAAGATATAATCAGTTTTTAGGTCAGATAGGTCATGTAACCAGTCTATAGATCATATAACCAGTCTATAGGACATATAACCCATCTATAGATCTTATAACCAGTCTGTAGATCATATAACCAGTCTGTAGGTCATATAACCAATCGATAGATCATATAACCAGTCTATAGAAGATATAATCAGTTTATAGGTCATATAGTTCATGTAACCAGTCTATAGATCATATAACCAGTCTATAGATCATATAACCAGTCTGTAGATCATATAACCAGTCTGTATGTCATATAACCAATCTATAGATCATATAACCAGTCTATAGAAGATATAATCAGTTTATAGGCCATATAGTTCATGCAACCAGTCTATAGATCATATAACCAGTCTATAGATCATATAACCAGTCTCTTGGTCATCTCTCATCAGAGCAAAAGTTGATAACAAAATTTACAGAAAGACGAACAGACAACAGAAGAGAACCAATGTTTGATTTGTCAATTTTAACCTCTTTTGTGGGTTTTTTAATATCGAAAGATTATATGAATAATTATATGAATAATTATATTTTTGGCCAGTAAATAGTGTATTAATAATTTTCTGTCGATAATAACAATTCTCAAATACAAATCCTACTCTTTAATACATAGGTGGGCGTAAAAAAGTGGATTCATACTTTTTTCATTTTTATTACATTAAACTAATGTTTTTATGGATGATCGTGTTTAAGATAAACGGCTTGAAACGAATATTTTGTTTTTTGAACAAAATTTCAATATATATATGAAGTCATTCGCAGACAGATCTGTTTTGTTGTATCACAGCTCATCAGTACGATTAAACATCCAATTGCTTTTTACCCAGGATTGAAATCCGACTGAATTAGCGTCAGTCGGCGATTCTATCTCTGAGCTATGAGTGCTCGGTAGAAGGAGGTAGACTTTTAGAGTATCATGTATCAAACGCCAATAATTAGCGTGCTCTAATTCATTACTAAATGGGCGATGCGTAGATGCTAGAGTAGCTACTGTTTTTTCAAAGTCTACCATTCTTCCAGAGTGCTCAATCAGGGTGTAAGAGCGTAAAAACTCTGAAAATTACATATGCCGTAAGGGCATTTCTGCAAGGAAAAAACTCAAAAAAAAAAAAAAAACACAAAATTCATATGAAATGAATTTAAATTAATTTTGTCGCTGAAGAAGTAGGGGTTTTCCTCGGTGGAATGTCCATACAGCACATGTAATTTTCGGTGTTTTATTTGAAAATATACATATTTGGCTCTGTGAATAGATAAAACTATTTACATAAAGCCCTCTACCAGAGTCACTTATAATATTGATGAGGTTAATATTAATAGGATCCGATTTGAGATTTTACCTACATGCCATTTTCATTTTTTATTTATATATGTATATGCATGCAATAATTTCAGATAGAGTATATCTATAAATAACTATATGAATAAAGACAACGGAAAATTCATCTTAACAAGGATTTTAGTTTGTATATAAAATAACTTTTACAAAAATGTCTTTACATTTGCCTTTATAAAGTCCCTCAAAATGGCCGCCACTAGTGCGTAGGTGTTTACAATCAGGGAAAAAAAAACAAAACAGTAAAGATGTCGAAGTAAAGATAAGTTACGGATGGGAATCAAGTAGATAGAAAATGTCAATTGACGTTGCATTTAAACTTTTGAAGATTGTAGCTATTAGAGAAGCAAGTCAACAGTAGGGAGTTCCACAAACAAAGTACGAGAAAAGAAACGATTAGACTAGAGATGACGGTTATATTTAGCAAATTCGACGGTAAAATGTTGGGACTTAGTTGCCAGTCTGGTTGTTCGAGTAAATACATGTGTTTGGGGCACCAGGAAAAAATGTTCATCAGAGAAGGTGTCATGAAAATAATTGTAGAAAAGACAGAGAGAAGCCACATTATGCAAGTGAGAAAGTGACTGAAGGTGAGTTGCTAAGTCAGAATCGATTATACTGCAGAGCATCTATTGGATTTTGTCGATGAACAGCAGGAGCACACGACCAGATAATATATATATATATATATATGTATATAACATAGTGATGATTCACGTATACTGTCTTAATATGTATAGGAAAGAATATTAATAAAAATTTTTGAATTTAAAAATGTACTTTTTTTGGACAGTATTTGTTTATTTTTATTATTGTATTTTATATTTCAGACCGCCCTCGGTCCTTCATCAGAAACGAGTGATTTTTCTGAAATATAAAAAAAATAATAAAAATAAATAAATACTGTCCAAAAAAAAGTACATTTTTAAATTCAAAACTTTTTATTAATATTCTTTCCTATATATATTGTAATTCCTATGTGTAATTTTCAGAGTTTTTACGCTCTTACACCCTGATTGAGCACTCTGGAAGAATGGTAGACTTTGAAAAAACAGTAGCTACTCTAGCATCTACGCATCGCCCATTCAGTAATGAATTAGAGCACACTAATTACTGGCATTTGATACATGATACTCTAAACTCTGCCTCCTTCAACCGAGCACTCATAGCTCAGAGGTAGAATCCCCGACTGGCGGTAATTCAGTCGGGTTTCAATCCTGGATAAAAAGCAATTCGATGTTTAACCGTACTGATGAGCTGTGATACAGCAAAACAGATCTTTCTGTGAATGACTTTATGTATATATATATATATATATATATTGAAATTTTGTTTAATATATATTAAATAAATTGCGTGTGTGCATAGTTGTCTTGCGGTGTGAGGAACAACATTCTGAGGAGACAACCAATGTCTGCAACGCTTGGGAGTTTCCTACAGAACCCACTTTTCATCACTGGTAAGCACTCGATTGAATAAGGATGCAGTACGGTGGCGAGAAAGCAGCGATGCACAGGCTGCCACTCGTTGTCCCTTGTGGACCTCCAACAGCGTTTACGGAACCCACTTGCTCAGTTTGTACGTCTTACCTAGGCGGTGCAGGTGAAGCCATCGGAAAGGTTGAACTGTCTTGTACGTTCACCACACGTTAGACTACTGTCCTCTTCAATGGCCGCCTTCAGGATTCCGTCATTCAAGACCTGTGGTCGTCCACTGCGGGGCTAATTATGGATAGACATATCTCCCGACTTGAATTTTCTAGGCCAACGCTTTGCAGTACGTTCATCCACAGCACAATCCCCAAACACTTGGCATATGCGGTGAGTTGATGCAGCTGCTGCTAAGCCCACATTGAAGTCGTAAAGCAAAGAGCCCCGAACGAGATCTCTAGACACTTCCATCCTTCTCACAGCTCTCCAGCTTATAATTGATGGCCGGGCACGGTGCGTGTGTTTTTTATAACGTTTGATGTTACTACTTCCGGCTGTCCGGTTTTGAAAACAATTGCTCTACGCATTTCGTATATATTTTAACTTCATTCAATGACTACTCAAAAAACGGACAGAACTATTTAGGTACCCTATATATATATCTATCCAATTTTCCGATCGATTTTAAGATAATATATAAGTAAATATTTGAATGTTAGCTTGATATAACTAATTTTTTAAATTCCATTTAGTAGGACCACAATTTCTTGTAGATAACGATATAAAAAAAAATTAAGTTCCACGGGGAACAACTTTTGCTAGTACTTTAGAGTTACCTCCCCTGCAACATTTGAGCGCGTTTATTAAATGTCGATTAAAATGGCATTCATTAAATGTCTAATTAAGCCATAAGTATGTGTCGTGTCCATTCAGGACGTAGACGATCATGACCCTCCTCATCTTCCTATCCATTGTCACTCTTAATACTCTTTCTCCTTTTATTCCAGTCAATCCCCTCTCCATCATCCATCTGTTCAAGGCCATCAAGTTGTTACTAACATTTGGCGAGTAAGGAGAGTGAGAAAAAACAAAATGTACAATTTGTATTGGACATATAGATAAAAATTTGTACATGTTCTAAAATATAATTTATAACACACACACACACACACACACACACACACACACACACACACACACACACACACATATATATATATATATATATATATATATAATTTGTAAACGAGTTATTACGCAACCCAGGTTTCTACCAACTGGTGTCTTCTGGCGATTTACAACAATTAATTTTACCGTTTTGTTAAGAAAGCTTATGTAACGTTCATAAAAAATCCCCGTTATAATAATATAAACATTTTGATGAAAAAATGTTTTATTAATTTTGGGACCTTTTTTTATTAATACTATGCTGTTTTTATGTTGCTTTCTAGCGATTCACTGCAGGTACTTACACTGAGGAAGTCCGGAAGGCACGACCCCTGAAACGTTCTGATAACAACAATAAAAATGAAGAGGATTGTTCAAATATAAATAGAGTAAATAAATTCATTTTGCTTTATTTTATGGTAGAAATATTTTCTAAATTAGTTTAATGTAGAAAGGCATTTTAAGCTATGGTAGTTGGCATTATAATTATATTACTGTAGAAATGATTCTATGTATATTATGTTGCAGAAAAGCACGAAGAGTGTTTCAGCCATGTCTGGTACAAGGACACTTCCAAACATAGCCGACAATCCCTGCATTTAAAGATATCATCAGGTTGTTGAAAAAATAAGTAGAATTTTCTTTATAGAACTGGATACTATTTATTATTTGTGAAAAGAAAAATATTCATTGAGAAAATGCAAGTAGTTAAAATTGTTCAAAGAGAAATGTAAGTATTAAAAATATCCCACAGAAGTTTAGAGTTCATGGTTGATAGTAGCAGAATGTAAAGTTTTATGTTCCTCTCCCCTTTTTGGGTAGGTTGGCGACAGGGTGAGAAAGAAGGTGAAACAAATAAAGAAATTGTTCTTAGAGTGTCCGGTTGTTGTTGTTCTCTTTGGCGGCGTGGAGTGAATAAAGAAGAAAAGAAAATTGGAAGTAAAGGCGAGACGTTACCGAGTCAGCGTGAAGTTTCTTCCTTACATTGTGAGATGCTATCAGATTCTGTTCCCATTCTGATTCACTTTGACCGGTCAAGAGATGTCATTTAAGTAGTGGATTTGTCATGTGACCGGCTCCAGCAGGCATTTTCATTCTTAGGTGTGAAAAAACTTTTGACTGATATTATATATCAATTTTCGATTTCCTATCCAATCAGGATCCAGAATTTTATTTTTAACACTGACTTGTGAAATTTGACCTGATCTGGATTTTTTCAAAATTCGTTTGAATCCGATTTTGCGTGTGTGAAATATTACCCTTCACACTAACTTGTGACATTTGCTTTGGTCTGAGTTTTTCAAAATGCTTTTAGAAGTTTGAATCCTATTTTACGGGTGTGTAATTATGCTTTGTTTTAGTTAATTGTTGGATGATATAGGAGTTGTAACCTATAGGCATTATGAATTCTATTATTGAAGAAATCATAGTAAACTATTTTAACATAGAAAACCACTGCAAAAATTATGCTATAGGGAGGCTTTGTAAATTAATTCCTACAAATTAGAATATATATTTCGAAAAAATAGATAATGTTACTATATTGTGAAAAAATCCAAACTTGTTTTCAGGTAAAATTTAATATCAGTCAATTAAGTTCCATATGTAATATATTCTTGGGCAATCGTTTCTTGAAAGAGACATAAATGCATGAGTAGTAGGTTTCCCCGCAGTAGGTTGCCATTACTTTTTGCGTTAGATTGGTTACTAACTAAGGCTATAGAACCCAATTTCTCCTGCTATTTAATCCTCAACTGGAAGAAGAGACGGATTAATACCATGGTCATCAGCATAAAGGGCAGCCCAAAATGCCAAATGCAGGTCGGGGATACCAGAATCAAGCAGTTACAAAAATTTAAATACCTGGGAAGTGTTATAACTGAAGACGGAAAGTGCAACACAGTGATCCGAAGGCGAATTGGCATGGCGAAAGAAGCATTCCAGAAGTTGAGTAAAGTATTAAGAAACAGGACAATTTCGCTAGAAACTAAGAAGAGAGTACTGAATTGCTACGTGATGTCCGTCCTTCAATATGGCAGTGACTGTTGGACAATATCTTCGAAGATGAAGGAAAACTTGAAGCAACTGACATGTGGTTCTACAAAAGCATACTGGATATAAAGTAGGATATCAATTCCATATTATAATCCATAAATAAACTGACCCCTCACTTTGTCATCACAGCAGTTTCTATACATTTATATTCCTGAGATCCAAAATCACATGGTTGCATTCCAGGAGCCTAGAAGAGTATTAAGAAACACGACAATTTCGCTAGAAACAAAGAAGAGAGTACTGGATTGCTAAGTGATGTCAGTTCCTCAATATAGCAGTGAATACTGGACAATATCATTAAAGATGAAGGAAAAACTTGAAGCAAAGGAAATGTGGTTCTACAGAAGGATGCTGCGAATATCATTGAACGAGCATGTGAGCAATGATGAGGTCTTGGAAATGATGGAAAAAAGGATATTAATACTGAGCATCATTGTTCTGTATTTTATCTAACCGCGAAAATAAAAACGAATTTATTTTTCTTTTCTTTCTCTCTTTCCTTCTCAGGTTTAGAATAACAACAAGGAAAACAAAACTTGTTACCTTTTGTCTCCTTCACCTTTGCCCATATTCGGAGAATAAAAAAATCTTTTAGTACATTTTCTTATGATCTATGATAGTAATTTCTTCTGTTTAAAAATTTTTCCAATCATAGAGAAAGTGATTGTATCGGGATCGATCCCATTACAGATTCTCCGTTGGATTTTGTCAAGGACCCCTAGGTGAATAGCAGGGGCACCCGACTAGATATGGCAGCAGTATTCAATGCATGGGTGGATGGTAAGAGAAGGATGAATGTGGTCATAAAGTGAGGGATCCGTTTATATATTGAGTGTAATGTAGAATTGATCCCCCATTTTATACCCACATTATAATAGTATAGAATTTTTTTTTTATTATCATATCGCCCTAAGCTAAGTTCATAATAGCAGAAGCCGTGAAAGTATTTCTAGAAGAGACACAAGGAAGCGAAATTGCGCCGGTGAGAAAGTGACTCTATCTGAGCTGCCAAGTCGGGATCGATCACATTACAGTTTCTCCGTTGGATTTTGTCAAGGACCCCTAGGTGGATAGCAGGGGCACCCGACCAGATATGGCAGCAGTGTGCTTCTTTATGTATATGATGGCTTGAACAGAACGGCATAGTTCTACATTAATATTCCCTTTAAAGGCTTTTGGAGGAACAGGAGAATAAAGTGAAGTAGGGAGATCGAGAATGTTTATTAAACTGGCCTTTTGCCAAACATAACCAAACTCCCCACAATTCAAAGACTGAAAGAATAAAACAGTTTCATATGTATAAATAAAAGAAATTAATTTATCGAACAGCATAACATCAAATTGTAGTTTCAAAATTTTTAACTGTGAAAATTTGCTAAGCGAAATTGTAGTAAAGAGAATACAGAATTAAGAGTTCGTATGTTTAAGGGAAATTTGGTTTGTACATAAAAAGGTAAGTTAATCTTTTCGTTGATTTTACCAGCAAAGTAGTAGTAATATCATGTTTCTCTCTTTCTTTTGTGGACGGAGAGTAGGTGAAGTGGAAGAAAAAGAAGAGATTAAGAAAACAGCGCCAGAGAGTAAATGAGAGGAAGCAAATGTGGGACACCGAGGAAAGGCCTGATTATTTTCTTGCTCTATTGGATCATCTATGTTTTCTGATCCCTCGTCACTCTGCTCGCATCGGCCGGAAACGTGTACAAATAGCCAGCACGAATCACGGGGTTTGATCCCAACGCAAACTCATTTTTTGGCGGGAAGATACATGACACGGATTAGTGAAAGTTCAATTTGATGCTTTCTGTAAATCGCTCTCCATTCATTGGTTAATAAATATATTCCCACTTGCTCGCGAAATTTGCCTTAATTTTTTTCTCAGCATGGAGGTAAATATTTTTTCATATTATTCAAAAAATAAATTTTCACACTAACTCGAGAATTTGCAAAGAGTGAAGAAGAAATAGTTATTTTTATTTCGAACTCACCACAAAGGAACAAACCATCTATTATCAATTGTATACGTTGCTTTTTTTTACTATAATAGTAATTCTTTCTCAATATTCATTAAATAGGATATCTTGTCTCTTCAAGTTTAGTTTCATTAATGAAGTGTGTTAAACCTTTTGCCATCGTCCGTTTGTCATTTTTGGCGCTTGTAGGTTCGTTATATTGCAATGACTGTGAACTATTTGTACTGTGATAATCTCATATGATTCGGAATCTAAGTTAGGATCAGGTATTTCAGCACTAATGAATATATCAATATATATTTAGGCACAAAAAGAAACTCTCTTGTGCAAGTTATGTTCAGGGAGAGCATCACTCTAACATATACTTAGTTGTTGTCCCAAGGCATTAAGTGATGGGAGATATCGCTGGCGCCATGATAAAGTTCAAAAGAAACTAACCGAAATATTCAACACAGCCATCCGGAGTTCGAAATTTTACCCAAAGAAAGAGAAAATTCAATTTGTAAGGGCAGGCGAAAAAAAAAAGCAGCATGTAAGAGACCCACGAGATGTGTACTTTCCTCAGCTTCAGATTGGCAACTCATGGTAGACCTAGGATGCCGACTGAGGTTACCAGAACACATTCTAAGTACTTCCTTACGATCAGATATGGTCTTGTTTTCGAATTTAATAAAACAGATTATTCTATGGGAACTAACATTCCCATGGGAAGAAAACATGGAAGTTGCACACCAACACAAAATGAACAAATACCAAGAACGGGTTGATGAGTGTAGAAGACGAGGATGGCAAGCAATATGCTACCCAATCGAAATTGGTGTGAGGGGTTTCGCTGGAAAATCCTTAAACTTGGCCTTCAATAAAATGTGAATTATAGGGTTAAAAAAGAGGAAAATGACTCAAACAATCCTAGATGCAGCTCTGGGGCCATCCAGGTGGATCTGGATATTTCGAGATAATAATACCTGGACGGGACAAAATAACTGTAGTGTCCGATGGGCCAAAAACCATGACGAGGAAATGAAACAATTTATATTAATGTCACCAAATGCGACGAATTTTTTTTTATCTATTCATTTATCTATTCATATCAATCATATTTTATTTATTTTTTTAATCCCAAATATTTTATTAATATCATTCGCTTTACTTTTGTATTTTGTTCCAGTTTTTATTTATTCATTCATCTTTTCAATCCCCTTAGTTTTGCTTTTTTCAAATCCGAAATATTACACTAATATCATTCTTTTTTTTTTCTCTAGTTATTTACATATCTACCTTATTCGGTACGATTTTCGATTTCGTTAATAGCCATATTCCTTCATCCCTATGGAATGGTATCTTCCACATTGTATTAATTTATGTATTTATTTTAGTATATTTAATGAGTTTTATTTTCTCTGTCTGGTCATTTAGCTATTTTAACCACTCATCTTAACATTAATATCACGAAAAATCAATTTATTTTTATTTTTTTCCGGATATTTACCGGAGCGATCTCCACGTTATCATCACTGGACATTCGTTTGTGGACGACCTTATTCTAGAATTTTTTCCTCTTCTCCTGTGCAACGTCAATTGCCATCTTTTATCTATTTCTTTCCTATCCATATCTTATCCACTGTACTTTTTTTTTATTCTCTCACTGTAATGTCCGGCTTATTTGCTTCAATTTTTCTGTCCATGTAGATGGTGTAATCCCATAAAATTATTATTATTATTATGTCATTTTTCATCATATTTCGATTTCTGCTTTGGTCTGACTACCAACCAAGTCTGTGGGAAGACCTAAGGCAGGTCGTGGCGTGTTGTTATGGCTTTGCTAGGGGGTAAATAAAAATGAAGATGAAAAATTTATAATATATGTTAATAATGCTTTTTTTTTATCTATTCATTTATCCATTCATATCAGTCATATTTTTTTTTTTAATCCCAAACATTTCATTATCATTCGCTTTACTTTTGTATTTTGTTCCAGTTTTTATCTATTCATTTATCTTTTCAATCCTCTTAGTTTTTTTTAATCCGAAATATTACACCAATATTATTCGTTTTTCTTTCTCTAGTTATTTATATATCTACCGAATTTGGTATGATTTTCGATTTCGTTAATAGCCATATTCCTTCATTCCTATGGAATTATATTTTCCACATCGTGTTAATTTATGTAGTTATTTTAGTATATTTAATGAGTTTTATTTTCTCTATCTGGTCATTTAGCTATTTTAACCACTCATCTTTACATTAATATCACGAAATATCAATTTATTTTTATTTTTATTTTTTTCCGAATATTTAACGGAGCGATCTACGCGTTATCATCACTGGACATTCGTTTGTGGACGACATTATTCTAGAAATGTTTCCTCTTCTCCTGTGCAACCAAAAACATCTTGCATTCCAATAACGTAGCAAGCAGAGGTTAGGACACAGGCCGGGGCCTGATTAACCTTGGCTGAGTCAACCTGGGGAGAAGGTCTGATGTTTTTAAAGGACCGAAACTGTCAATGAACCGGGGTAACATCACTGATGATGTGTCCTAACCGCATCTACATGATGTATTTTTCAAATTATATCCTGTTTTTCAGTTAAAAGAGACTATGCACTTCTGTTATTCATCGGTGTGTTGTGGAGTAGTTTTCGCACTGCAGGTTATAACCGTGCTATGCCGGTTGCTAATCGACTTAACGCACCCAAAATGTTAGGAACTTGGTAATCTTCTGTGGTCCTACCAAGTTCACGTCGGGGTCACCACTGAAGTGTAGTGAGCTGGTTAATGTTTCTTTTGTTCGGCTTGTGTCTTTCTTAACCGAACTTCCCACAACTTATCAATTTTATGTTGAGTTATAATCATGAGAAGGGTTTTCATCAAAAGGTTGGTTGTCGGCAGTTATAATGTGTGTATTAGTACAGAAGAGTGGAATAACAAAATATACACTTTACATTTAAAATAGAAATTTATTATAAGGAGGAATAATAAGTGGTAAGGGTTAATGTACAATTAAAAACATTAAGAAGTTTATGAGTAGAGTTCGTGTTCAATGATGAGGTAGAAGAATTAAGAGTTCATACAAAATGTTTGTCGTCGTAATTGTTGAGATAGATAGAGAGAGAGGAAGACAATGTCCGGGTCACTTGAAGTAGAGAGTTACATCTTTGGTGTGTGTCAGCAACCTGCCTCTGACTGACGCTGTGATCGGTTGGTGACCATCGTTAAATATTGAATAGTCACGTGGTGTGGCTCAGAAACGATTTTTTTCTTTAGGTGTGTTGTGGAGTAGATTTTTCACTGAAGATTATAATCGTGCTATGTCGGTTGCTAATTGACTTAACGCACCCAAAATGTTAGGAACTTGTTAATCTTCTATGGTAATACCGAGATCACGTCGGGGCCACCACTGAAGTGTAAGGAGCTGATGAATGTTCCTTTTGTTCGGCCTTGTGTCTTTCTTAACCGAACTCCCTACAGCTTATAAATTTTATGTTGGATAATATTCATCAGAAAGGATTTCATCAGAAGAGTGGTTGTCAGCAGTTGGAATGTGTGGATTAATGTAGATGAGTGAAATAATAAAATATACATTTTGAATGTTTAAATAGAAATTTATTGAAAGACGGATTAACAACAGTTGTAGAAATTAATGTTCAATTATAAACCTTAGTAAGATGTTATAAGTAGAGTTCGTATTCCATAATAAAGTTGTTTGCAGCAGTAATTGTTGAGATATAGAAGGAGAAAGAGAGAGAGAAAGAAAGAAATTGAGAGTGAGAGAGAGGACAATGTCCGGGTTACTTGAAGTTGAGAGATACATATTTGATGAGTGTCAGCAAAACAATTATCTTGCCTTTATATATATATATATATATATATATATATATATATACAGAGAGAGAGAGAGAGAGAGAGAGAGAGAGACATACATAGAGACAAAGTTCCATTTATAAACAAGTTTTTATATATATATAGTCATCCGCCGACAGATCTGTTTCGCGGTTCATCAGTACGGTTAGACTCCGATTGCTTTTAACCAAGGATTGAAACCCGACGGAAGTGGCGTCTGTCGGCGGTTCTACCTCTGGGCCATGGGCGCACGGTAGAAGAAGGCAAACTTTTTAGCAAGTATATTGTCATTATACACGCCCAATAGACAGAGTGCTCTAATTCATTAGTGAATGAGCGATGCGTACTTGCCAGAGTAGCTCCTGTTTTTCAAATTTCCCCATTCTTCCAGAGTGCTCAATCAGGGTGTGATAGCGTAAATATATATATATATATATATATATATATAGAGAGAGAGAGAGAGAGAGAGAGGAAAATGTCCGGGTCACTTGAAGTAGAAAGTTAAATCTTTGACCCGTGTCAGCAACCTGCCTCCTCTGACTGACGCTGTAATCGGTTGGAAACCATCGTTAAATATTGAATAGTCACGTGGTGTGGCTCAAAAACGATTTTTTCTTTAGGTATGAAAATCTGTTTCTCTGACGTATTTTGAATTTTGCGGTTTGATGACCAATCAGGATCCAGAGTTCCGCTACAGGTCCGTTAAAGGAATTTGATATTTATTTATTTTTGGTTTTCCTCCGGAACTTCTAAGTGGAACCCAGATGCGCAAAGACCAGTTTTGGCCATTTGCTTTCTGAAGCTCTGAGGGCAAACATCCGGTCCCTCGCTTTGCTCGGTATCACCACACTTCCACTGAAAGCTGACTTCTTAGTATTCGGTTAACTGCCGACTAATATCAACTGCCTATTAGTTCTACTGAACTCCAATAGAACTCTAAAGAACTCTCTTGAACTTTTAAGAACTCCTATGAACTTCCGATGAACTTCTCGAGTTAACTTCCTGTTAACACTTATTAATATAGGAGGGAGAGTTTATTATCTGAGGAATAGATGTGTTTCACCATAACACGGTGTCAGTGTAGGCTTTTGTTTTTTTCAAACATTCCACCAATTCTTTGTGTTATTACTTTGATTTTTTCAGTCAGTTTGACTCTGAAAACTTGCAATGAAATCATATCAATGCTTAGGCTTTTTTATTTTTTCTAAATGTTTAAATTATTTTATTAAAATTTTCTTGAATATTTTATCTGAAATTTGGATTTTTATATAAGAATTTTTATACCTTTTATTAAAAACTTTTTTGATACTTTTTAAAAATTTTGTTTTGAATCTCCTTTATGAGATATTTCTTCATGATTTTATTCTTTGAAAATTATTAGATGTCTTCATTAAGCTCTTCACTGTTGGCGTTGATGACAAAAATCGACTAAAATATGCTTTTAACTGTGAGTGCGTTGTCAACTGAAAATGATCTAAAGCTCACCTCTGAACAATGACATTCTAAAAACATGACTGAAGAGTTCGCACAGAATAAATAAATAAAAAAAATAATATTCTTCACTTTAACTGCTCAAATGGCTGCACTCGTATACGTCATTAAAGGGAAGGTAATCAATGTTTGACATATTGATTAATGTCGTCTTTTTTTCTTCCTTATTTTCATCTCTTATTTTCTTGATTTAAAATCTATTGGCCATAACGTTTTAGCTATTTTAAAAATCTTTTTATTTTGTTGTTTTATATAACCGAGATCGCAAACGTAGTTATATAATTTTTTCATAACAAAAATATTTTTATTGTTGGTTTATACCACTCGCTAGAGCGGACTAGTTTGAAGGTGAAGGTTATTTACCTTGTATTGGCGAAAAAAATATAAAATTATTTAATTTTATTTTGATTTAAAATTAAATTTATTTATTCTTTAATATTCGTTATATTTCATGATAATTATTATTCAAGTCTAATTTTAATAAATTTCTAAATCTTACTAGGTTTTGTAAATACACACCCGATCAAAAATTTAAGACCACTTAAAAATATTTAAAAATAAATTTTTTTTTACAGATAGATTTTAAACTCCTCCCATTTAAGGTTACCAATACTACAATCTAAAAGGTTATGGAAACAAAAAGCTACATTCCAAACATTTTATTTAGAAATTTACATTTTTATAAAATGAGGTGATTTACACATGATCAAAATGATAAGACCAGAGACAAAAATTCTACGAAATTGTACAAAAAGTGTATGAAAATATTTAACAACCAAATTTAATAATGAAGTCTACCGCCACTGCTTTTGATGACTTCAAAAATTCTGTCGGGCATGCTAGAAATAAACGTTTCCATTAAGGTGCGGGGGATGTTGCTCCAGCTTCTGAAGATGACTTCACAAAGTTCATTTTTTGTTGAATATTGTTTGCCATTTCGATAAACATCTCTTGTCATCCATCCCCAAACAATTTCAATGGGGTTCAAGTCCGGTGAGCATGCAAGATGTCCCAAGAGATGGACCCCATTTTCTTGTAGAAAGGTCAAGGTCCGTCTTGCAGCATGGATTGCAGCATTATCCTGTTCGAATAACCATCCATCCCCACACAAACGATGGCACTCCGTCATCAAAGATGCTTTTTGTAGCATGTTAACACAACCAGCCGCTCTCTGACGACCCTGCATCACCTGGAGATCCATCGTCCCTCTGTAAGAAAAGGCACCCCATACCATTAGGGACCCTCCACCACTATGACGTGCGGAGAAAATTTCAGGAGGCATGTTTTTGTTATACCAGTATCGTTGGAAGCCATCAGGACCATCGAGATTGAATTTTTTCTCATCAGAAAACAGGACTTTCTTCCACTTCTCAACGTCCCATGTTTGATATTCACGACCAAACTTTAAGCGGTCCACCTTGTGACGTGGAATCAGCCGAGGAATTTGTTTACGCTTTTTATTTACCATGCCTTTTTGTCTTAAGTGTCGTCTGATGGTTACGCGACTGCAATCAGCATCTGTGACTGCCTTAATTTGACTAGAAGAAAGTCCCCCGTCTTTCATAACAACCCGTCTTATTCTCCTACTCAATGCAGGAGAAATTTTTTGGAGCCTACCAGAGGGTTTTACTTTTCCATAATTCTCACTGTTCTTTAGAAAGTTGCAAATCACAGTTTTACTGCGATTTACCTTAGCTGCGATCGCCCGCTGTGGCAAATCTTGCTTATGGAATTCGAGAATTCGAGAACGCTCAACTTTGGTAAGTTTGCTTGCTTTAGGCATGGTAACACCTTTATGCAGAGATTGCTAATCTCTAACTGAACTAAAAACATTGGAATTGCCATAGATCTAACAATTTACACCCCTGGTCTTATAATTTTGATCATGTGTAAATCGCTTCATTTTATAAAAATGTAAATTTCTAAATAAAATGTTTGGAATGTAGCTTTTTGTTTCCATAACCTTTTAGATTGTAGTATTGGTAACCTTAAGTGGGAGGAGTTTAAAATCTATCCATAAAAATAAAATTTCTTTTTAAAGATTTTTAAGTGGTCTTAAATCTTTGATCAGGAATGTATCACACGGCGCATATTTTATCACAATAAAAAGTTATCATTAGTACTAGAACACTGTATTTATATACTTTTTAGCGATAAATATAAACGTGTCTCGTGTTTCGGACAAAATTCAGATATCGGAAATTCTGGGTAAATTTTCCTTTTTCCCACTTCAAATTTATCCAAAATAGCATTATCTCTGTGCAAATGTATATGCTGAACTCAAATCAACAATTACTTATTGGAGAAACTTAGATTTTTTTATCTAAATGTCCATATAAAAACGAACTATATCTCGCACTTTTTCTCTCCCTTCACTCTCACGAAGTCATGTAATTAACTGCAGAATGACGTACTGCGTAGGCAACGAATTTCGGCCGATTTACTTCCGCCTGTTTACTTCCTGTTAAGAAAATAATGCGTTTTATTTGTATTCCTCAATCTCACTTTATTCAATTTATAGTAGAAATGCTTTATTTGTGAAATAATAGAGTATTTTTTAGCAAATACGCGTTTTTTAAATTGTCAGTACTTCCTTTCTTTTCAATTTTAAGTATAAAAAATGCTTCACTGTACGACTTATTTTGTTCTTTTTCTTATTTATTATTTAAATGTATTTTCATATTTTCATATGACAAAAAAACGCAATATATTTGAAGTTTAATTAAAATATATTTAACACATATTTTCATATATTAAAAAAAACACGCAACTTTCTGCTGAAATTGTGTACCGAAAAAAAAACAGTTCATTACTTTCCTAACAGGAAGCAAACAGGCGGAAGTAAATCGGCCGAAATTTGTTCTCCTACGCAGAAGTGGACATTTAGATAAAAAAAAACGTAAGTTTCTTCAATAACTAATTGTTGATTTGAGTTCAGCATATAGATTTGCACAGAGATAATGCTATTTTGGATAAATTTGAAGGGGGAAAAGCCGTCGGAAGCTAAAACGAAAATTTATCAAATTCTGTATTAAACATCGTCGGCCCAACCCAAAAGTATGTTAGTTTATGTTTATTTTCTTTTTGTTTCGTCATTAACATTACTTGCTGCCTAGTTTCAAGATTAGTTGCTGCCGAGTTGCTAAACGATAGTAAAAGGGATATTGTCTTTAAAATATCTTTGAAAAATCAAAGAAAATTTTAACCATTTTTTTTTGTCTACACCTAACGAAATAATAATCATTGGTTTTGCAGACGATGTTTTGTCTTTTGCTAGTTTAGACTAGTTTAAATTCGTTTCATCCATGTTCAATTTTTGTCTTGTTTAATAGTTCCTTTTCAATTTTTTTTTGATAGTTTTTAGCAGAAATGGATTAATGTTGAATCGAAAATTTAATATTTAATTAAAAAAGGAACATATATATATATATATATATATATATATATATATATATATATATATATATACGTGTGTGTGTGTCTTTTTTTAAGTCAAGGTTAGTTGCTGCCGAGTTGCCAAAAGATAGTAAAAGGTATATTGTCTTTAAAATATTTTTTAAAAATCAAACAAAATTTTAACCACTTTTTTTTTTTTTTGGTCTACTAGTAACGAAATACCAATCTTTGGTTTAGCAAAAATCTTTGTTTTTTGCTAGTTTAGACTAATTAAAAAACATTCTTTTCACCCATGGTCAATTTTATGTCTTGTTAAATAATTACACTTCAGATTTTTTCCAATAGTTTCTAGCTGAAATAGATTAATGTTGAATCTAAAATTTAATATTTAATTAAACAAAACAATATATATATATATATATATATATATATATATATATATATATATATATATGTCCTTTTTTAATTCAAGATTAATTGCTGCCGAGTTGCCAAAAGATAAAAAAAAGTTATATTGTCTTTTAAATGTTTTTGAAAATCAAAGAAATTTTCAATTTTTTTTTGTCTACTGGTAACAAAATGCTAATCTAAGGAATCTACATGATCTTGTTCTGTATGACTGGTCATTTATACTTATAACATATATATATATATACGTACTTAATATTTACATTCTTTCAACCTACTTTCATACCCATTAAGATTTCTTTTTGTTTCTCGGGATGTTAGCAACCAGTTAGGAAAAGATTTAAGCCTACAACGGGCGGATGAAATCTTAAGGAGTCAGCGGCTAGCTAACTAGAGGCGGCGTCTCGATAAAACACCGTGGAGAAGGCAATGAGAAGCCACTTCATTATACCTCTTACGTATATTCATGGACTTGCACAACAATATGACAAACCCTAACGGCGTGAAAGCCTAAAAACACAGACTTCCTCGCCCGGTAAGGAAAGACATGCACTACAGGTGTCACAGGACCGTCATCCTGCGACTGTTAGTATTAACGGCGTAACGGGGACAAGTTTGCTCAGAATTTCTCACTCGCCCGGAATGGAAAGACATGGGCGACAAGTCTCGTCAGGTTAATCCCACTCACCTCTTGTGAGGGGTGGTATAAGTAATGGTTGGAAGAGTCCATTCAGACTGTCGGTGGTGTCGCCATGACACTCAACACTAGGGTCGGTTGATTTTTCACTTTTCTTAAAATATTAAAAGATCTCACTTACTGAAAGTTGTGTATGGACCTATTAAGTACTGATACAAAATATTAGATCAAATACTTCAAGGGTTTTTTGAGCGTTTGGCATCAAAGATCGCAGACAAAAATATACTGAAAATTCCTCGTTTTTGCAAGGTTTGGCCTGAATATTAGTGAGAAATCCAAATAATTTTAGTATTTAAATCAGGGAATGTCATTTTATTTTATGAAATGATATTAATTAAAGAAATGATTACCAATCTTCAAATTGAAAATCTCTCCCCATTTTCAGTATCTGCTTTAAAAAACTGCCTTTTAACATTATGAATTAAGCAGTGATATTTGAATACCTGACATGTTTTTTTCTGTTATAAGTGAAAATATAACAAACAAACAAACAAACAAACAAATAAGGAAAAACAAACACTATTTTAATAGAGCTTAATATATAGAGTCAAATTGCTCCATATAAGAGCCCTTAGACAAAAATGCTGGTCTCAATTTCTGACTCAAAACTTTGGCTGTAAGATGTTGATGCTTTGCTTCAAAACCATGTACAGTTTGCAAAGCTTCCGTTGTTAACTTGACTGCCCGTTCCATGCGTTGGGAATGTGAAGGCAAATTTGGCAAGTCAAGCTTGGTTTTATTTAACAATGATTCCTGAAATTCAGATTCAGAAAAAATCTTCCGTCATTGGTGGTTATACAAGAGAAACAAAATGGCTCAGAAAAGCCGATTTCTTTCTTCTCGATCAAATTAAACACAGCACAACAAAAATGCAGCACCCTCTCAAGAGAGTTACTTGAAATTTGCTTTTCCAGGAGAGATTTTTGACATCTACTCGAGAGACGAGACTGTATTGTTTTCACAGATCACAAACGCATCAATTTTATTTTAATACAAGTAAAGACACCCAGAGATACCTGAAATCTGGATTATATATCCGAATTTACTTCAGATATCCGCTAAATTAAAGGCTCAGAAAATATCGCGGCAGATACTATCTCACACACCGCAATACAATCTATCGATTCTGTAATCTTTACCTTCCACCTCATTGCAAATGAACAACAGGAAGATTCTACATTCAACAAAGTAAAAGAAGACATTTTTTTTTTACAATTGGAGGAACATCCCATGTCATTTGAAACAAATCCACGACTCTACTATGCTGGGAATGGTTATTCAAGACCATCTAGATTAACTTCATTGAGAAAAATTATATTCGTGCATTTTCAATAACGCTCACGTCAAGTTGATTAGCAGACATTTCGTCCGGCCAAACATGCATACTGACATATGGAACTGGACTCAAACTTGTTCAAATTGCCAAAAACAGCAAAGCAAACAGACATTAAAAGTTTCATCCTGGCAGTTTATAAAACCAGACGGTAGATTCACGAACCTACAAATCGAAATAGTGGGACCCTTACCAGAAGCAAATCAGTATCATTATCTTCTCTCTATTATTAATCGATTTACAAAATAGCATGTTGCTGTTACCTTGAGGTATATAACTTCAGAAACAATCTCTAAAAGTATATTACATGATTGAATTACCGTTTTTGGTTGTTCCTCAATAATAACTACAGATATTTTAAATCGACGCTCTTTGATGAGTTAAAAAATTATTAGGATTTAGGCATATAACAAAAAAGGCTTATCACTCTTGAGCCAATTGCTTAATTGAACGTTTTCACGGACAACTTAAGGAAGCATTAACAACCAATTCATTTCTACGGTTTTTGAAAAACAATCATATTTTACTTCGAACCCGTCGAACTTAGACGGTATTTTACAACAAAGAGACTGAAAATACCTATTATTTATTTATTGCATATGCAATAAATATATGATTCTTCTTTTTATTTTTCTATGAAATATTTCGTTTCGTGTTGTTTTTTCTTGAAATTTGTCTTGTATTTTGTAGACAGGATACTCGTTAAAAAATCCTTTTAATCCAAATATTCTGCCCCCACACTAGTGAGACACGAAAGAATATTGTAGAATCACCTATGACCATCCGCCCTTGGTCTCAGGCTGTATGTTGTGTGCGTTAACTGGCCGTAAGTTAGTCGCACCTAAATCTGCAGCTATTCGCTTCCGTTCTGTCCCCAGGTGATCGAAGATGTCAAATGATCAGTTGAAAATCTTTCACTTCCTCTGCCACGTTGTGATTTCTGGTCTCAGTGAAAGCTACAAACCTGAGAAAAAGGGACGGTCGTCTTTGTGCTGCATTTCTCGCCAACTGAAAATCAAGAGGCGGTTGAGTGCATAATGCGGAAATCAGGGAAACAGACAAGAACAAAAAAAAGGCAGTAGCGAAGGCCAATCTATGTGGACTAATGATTACATTGTATCTCTTTGTACAGTAAAAGAAGAGAGAGAGAGAGTAAAAAAGAATTTTAAAAAAATACAATCCAACTTTTTTTAGAGTTCACAAACTACTCGCTGCTACTATGTCTATTTGTCTTTCGAGGGAATAGAGTATATATGCTCCTATCCCCTTTGGTTCTGCTTAGATGCGGTGTAGATGTTGCGTGGTGGAGTGAGAGGAAGAATCTTTGCGCCTCTTCACTTCATGCGTTCTGAGTGGTTCTCTCGTTTCTTTGTTCTGTTCTGTGACGTTGTGACTTGGCTTTCAAATCCGTTGTCTTTTTGATAAAAACCGTTTCAGTATGGCGAGGGGTGGTAAGTGATCGGAATGTTTCGTCATTAAGAATCTAACGGCCACTTCGTGCATCTGGCTTAAATAACCCGTTTACGGTTTTCGCCATTCGGAGAGTTTGGGGACACGATTCTGTTGACTTTATACATTCACCTCACAGCGTCAATTACAACTTCATCCTTACTTAGGTGGTCGCTTTCCAAATTCGATCGATAATTCCATCTCAGCCGCTCCTTATCGCTTCTCTGAGAGAGTAAGGGGGAGTAATAGACAAACAAGGAAAAAAGAAACAGAATTCTCTCCCTTTTGCATGTGGCCATTGTTCAATTATCATATCAGTTGGTGTCATTTTTGTGAATGCCTTGTGTTTCGCCTTGCTTCATCTCCTGGCCATTTCTTTCTTTCTTCTTTTTCTCAGCCCTTCCTAAGAAAAGAAAACATATATACACACAGAGATATTCTCCAAATATATATTCCGGGGTTTGAATCTGTAGCCCGTCGATACTTAGTTTAACGTGTGTGCATAAGGAACTCTTACAATGTTACTCACCATCCGCATGTTGTATAAAAAAAAACAAAGTAAATAGAACAAGACAAAATTATATAAATATATTTGATAGTCAGACACGAAAGTGATTATTAGACATCGTCTGTATGTTTTCCATGAAAAAAACTTCTGTCGAGACATGCTCGCCCAACCGTGTATCACGTATGGCACTTAACTGACTCTATGTTTTTCATGAAAAAAACTAGAGAACAAGAAGAAATTAGATAAAAGTGTTTGCGAGTAAGACAGTAAAAATATTGTAGTTACCGTCCGTATGGTTTTAATAAAAAAATTAAAAAGAAAACTGATCATCCTCGGGTTATCTCTCACAACAGACCTCAAGTGGAATGACTATTGGACAGGTGAAGAGGGTCATCCGTTGTTCCCTGCTTAGGATGTGGTTTCCGGCTTTCTCTTTCACTCTTTTATTTATTTATTTTCCTCAATTGGAGTAGATAGACTAAACTAACGCCCGGTTCACACCCCACCCACGTCTATTGAACAGGTGAAGAGGCTCATCCCTTGTTCCCTGCTTAGGATGTGGTTTCCGGCTTTCTCTTCTCCATTCTTTTCACTCTTTTATTTATTTATTTATTTATTTTCCTCGATTGGAGTAGATAGACTAAACTATCGCCCGGTTCACACTCCACCCACGTCTATTGAACAGGTGAATAGGCTCATCCCTTGTTCCCTGCTTAGGATGTGGTTTCCGGCTTTCTCTTCTCCATTCTTTTCACTCTTTTATTTATTTATTTTCCTCAATTGGAGTAGATAGACTAAACTATCCCCCGGTTCACACTCCACCCACGTCTATTTAACAGGTGAAGAGACTCAACCCTTGTTCCCTGCTTAGAATGTGGTTTCCGGCTTTCTCTTCTACATTCTTTTCACTCTTTTATTTATTTGTTTTCCTCAATTGGAGTAGATAGACTAAACTATCCCCCGGTTCACACTCCACCCACGTCTATTTAACAGGTGAAGAGACTCATACCTTGTTCCCTGCTTAGGATGTGGTTTCCGGCTTTCTCTTCTACATTCTTTTCACTCTTTTATTTATTTGTTTTCCTCAATTGGAGTAGATAGACTAAACTATCCCCCGGTTCACACTCCACCCACGTCTATTTAACAGGTGAAGAGACTCATCCCTTGTTCCCTGCTTAGGATGTGGTTTCCGGCTTTCTCTTCTACATTCTTTTCACTCTTTTATTTATTTGTTTTCCTCAATTGGAGTAGATAGACTAAACTATCCCCCGGTTCACACTCCACCCACGTCTATTGAACAGGTGTAGAGGCTCATCCCTTGTTCCCTGCTTAGGATGTGGTTTCCGGCTTTCTCTTCTACATTCTTTTCACTCTTTTATTTATTTGTTTTCCTCAATTGGAGTAGATAGACTAAACTATCCCCCGGTTCACACTCCACCCACGTCTATTGAACAGGTGTAGAGGCTCATCCCTTGTTCCCTGCTTAGGATGTGGTTTCCGGCTTTCTCTTCTACATTCTTTTCACTCTTTTATTTATTTGTTTTCCTCAATTGGAGTAGATAGACTAAACTATCCCCCGGTTCACACTCCACCCACGTCTATTTAACAGGTGAAGAGACTCATCCCTTGTTCCCTGCTTAGGATGTGGTTTCCGGCTTTCTCTTCTACATTCTTTTCACTCTTTTATTTATTTGTTTTCCTCAATTGGAGTAGATAGACTAAACTATCCCCCGGTTCACACTCCACCCACGTCTATTTAACAGGTGAAGAGACTCATCCCTTGTTCCCTGCTTAGGATGTGGTTTCCGGCTTTCTCTTCTTACATAATTTTCACTCTTTTATTTATTTATTTTCCTCAATTGCAGTAGATAGACTAAACTATCCCCCGGTTCACACTCCACCCACGTCTATTTAACAGGTGAAGAGGCTCATCCCTTGTTCCCTGCTTAGGATGTGGTTTCCGGCTTTCTCTTCTCCATTCTTTTCACTCTTTTATTTATTTATTTTCCTCAATTGGAGTAGATAGACTAAACTATCGCCCGGTTCGCACCCCACCCACGTCTATTGAACAGGTGTAGAGGCTCATCCCTTGTTCCCTGCTTAGGATGTGGTTTCCGGCTGTCTCTTTACCAATCTTTTCACTCCAACCAGTCTAACACAAAAAATAATGCCAACCTACTACGGAATAATCTTCTGCCCAGTCAGTCATGTCTCTTTCGAGACATGATCGCCCAAGCGTGTATCACGTATGGCACTTAACTGACTGACTATGTTTTTCATGAAAAAAACTAGAGAACACGAAGAAATTAGATGAAAGTGTTTGCTTGTAAGACAGTAAAAATATTGTAGTTATCGTCCGTATGATTTTAATAAAAAAAAACTAAAAAGAACAAGACGAAATAAAATGAAAAAGGGATGACCCGGGTCATCGCCGGGTTATCTCTCACAACAAAACTCAAGTGGAATGACTATATAGAATCTACAGCTAAATCGGCTGCTAAGAAGATCGGTTCTCTGTGTAGGACCAGGAAGTTTTTTCCCGTCTGAAACAACCATGAACATATATAAATCTACCATTCGCCCGTGCATTGAATACTGCTGCTATACATGGTCAGGTGCTCTTGCTATCCATCTAGGGTTTCTTGATAAAATCCAACGGAAAATATGTAATGTGATTGATCTTGACTTGGCAGCTCACTATATAAATCTACCATTCGCCCGTGCATTGAATACTGCTGCTATACATGGTCAGGTGCTCTTGCTATCCATCTAGGGTTTCTTGATAAAATCCAACGGAAAATATGTAATGTGATTGATCTTGACTTGGCTGCTCACTATATAAATCTACCATTCGCCCGTGCATTGAATACTGCTGCTATATATGGTCAGGTGCTCTTGCTATCCATCTAGGGTTTCTTGATAAAATCCAACGGAAAATATGTAATGTGATAGATCTTGACTTGGCAGCTCACTATATAAATCTACCATTCGCCCGTGCATTGAATACTGCTGCTATACATGGTCAGGTGCTCTTGCTATCCATCTAGGGTTTCTTGATAAAATCCAACGGAAAATATGTAATGTGATTTATCTTGACTTGGCAGCTCAATATATAAATCTACCATTCGCCCGTGCATTGAATACTGCTGCTATACCTGGTCAGGTACTCTTGCTATCCATCTAGGGTTTCTTGATAAAATCCAACGGAAAATATGTAATGTGATTGATCTTGACTTGGCAGCTCACTATATAAATCTACCATTCGCCCGTGCATTGAATACTGCTGCTATACCTGGTCAGGTGCTCTTGCTATCCATCTAGGGTTTCTTGATAAAATCCAACGGAAAATATGTAATGTGATTGATCTTGACTTGGCAGCTCACTATATAAATCTACCATTCGCCCGTGCATTGAATACTGCTGCTATACATGGTCAGGTGCTCTTGCTATCCATCTAGGGTTTCTTGATAAAATCCAACGGAAAATATGTAATGTGATTGATCTTGACTTGGCAGCTCACTATATAAATCTACCATTCGCCCGTGCATTGAATACTGCTGCTATACCTGGTCAGGTGCTCTTGCTATCCATCTAGGGTTTCTTGATAAAATCCAACGGAAAATATGTAATGTGATTGATCTTGACTTGGCAGCTCACTATATAAATCTACCATTCGCCCGTGCATTGAATACTGCTGCTATACATGGTCAGGTGCTCTTGCTATCCATCTAGGGTTTCTTTATAAAATCCAACGGAAAATATGTAATGTGATTGATCTTGACTTGGCAGCTCACTATATAAATCTACCATTCGCCCGCATTGAATACTGCTGCTATACATGGTCAGGTGTTCTTGCTATCCGTCTAGGGTTTCTTGATAAAATCCAACGGAAAATATGTAATGTGATTGATCTTGACTTGGCAGTCACTATATAAATCTACCATTCGCCCGTGCATTGAATACTGCTGCTATACATGGTCAGGTGCTCTTGCTATCCATCTAGGGTTTCTTGATAAAATCCAACGGAAAATATGTAATGTGATTGATCTTGACTTGGCAGCTCACTATATAAATCTACCATTCGCCCGTGCATTGAATACGCCTGCCAAGCATGGCTATTGTCAGGTGCTCTTGCTATCCATCTAGGGTTTCTTGATAAAATCCAACGGAAAATATGTAATGTGATTGATCTTGACTTGGCAGCTCACTATATAAATCTACCATTCGCCCGTGCATTGAATACTGCTGCTATACATGGTCAGGTGCTCTTGCTATCCATCTAGGGTTTCTTGATAAAATCCACCGGAAAATCTGTAATGTGATTGATCTTGACTTGGCAGCTCACTATATAAATCTACCATTCGCCCGTGCATTGAATACTGCTGCTATACATGGTCAGGTACTCTTGCAATCCATCTAGGTTTCTTGATAATCCAACGGAAAATATGTGTAATGTGATTGATTCGACTTGGCAGCTCACTATATAAATCTACCATTCGCCCGTGCATTGAATACTGCTGCTATACAGGGTCAGGTGCTCTTGCTATCCATCTAGGGTTTCTCGGATAAAATCCAACGGAAAATATGTAATGTGATTGATCTTGACTTGGCAGCTCACTATATAAATCTACCATTCGCCCGTGCATTGAATACTGCTGCTATACATGGTCAGGTACTCTTGCTATCCATCTAGGGTTTCTTGATAAAATCCAACGGAAAATCTGTAATGTGATTGATCTTGACTTGGCAGCTCACTATATAAATCTACCATTCGCCCGTGCATTGAATACTGCTGCTATACATGGTCAGGTGCTCTTGCTATCCATCTAGGGTTTCTGATAAAAATCCAACGGAAAATATGAAGGTATTTGATCTTGGACTTGGCAGCTCACTATATAAATCTACCATTCGCCCGTGAATTGAATACTGCTGCTATACATGGTCAGGTGCTCTTGTTATCCATCTAGGGTTTCTTGATAAAATCCAACGGAAAATATGTAATGTGATTGATCTTGACTTGGCAGCTCACTATATAAATCTACCATTCGCCCGTGCATTGAATACTGCTGCTATACATGGTCAGGTGCTCTACATCTAGGGTTTCTTGATAAAATCCAACGGAAAATATGTAATGTGATTGATCTTGACTTGGCAGCTCACTATATAAATCTACTCATTCGCCCGTGCATTGAAAACTGCTGCTATACATGGTCAGGTGCTCTTGCTATCCATCTAGGGTTTCTTTGATAAAATCCAACGGAAAATATGTAACGTGACTGATCTTGACTTGGCAGTTCACTATATAAATCTACCATTCGCCCGTCCATTGAATACTGCTGCTATACATGGTCAGGTGCTCTTGCTATCCATCTAGGGTTTCTGATAAAAAATCCAACGGAAAATATGTAATGTGATTGATCTTGACTTGGCAGCTCACTATATACCCAACATTCGCCCGTGCATTGAATACTGCTGTATATACAGGGTCAGGTGCTCTTGCTATCCATCTAGGTTTCTTGATAAAATCCAAGGGAAAATATGTAATGTGATTGATCTTGATTTGGCAGCTCACTATATAAATCTACCATTCGCCCGTGCATTGAATACTGCTGCTATACATGGTCAGGTGCTCTTGCTATCCATCTAGGTTTCTTGATAAAATCCAACGGAAAATATGTAATGTGATTGATCTTGACTTGGCAGCTCACTATAAATCTACCATTCGCCCGTGCATTGAATACTGCTGCTATACATGGTCAGGTGCTCTTGCTATCCATCTAGGGTTTCTTGATAAAATCCAACGGAAAATCTGTAATGTGATTGATCTTGACTTGGCAGCTCACTATATAAATCTACCATTCGACCGTGCATTGAATACTGCTGCTATACATGGTCAGGTGCTCTTGCTATCCATCTAGGGATTCTTGATAAAATCCAACGGAAAATATGTAATGTGATTGATCTTGACTTGGCAGCTCACTATATAAATCTACCATTCGCCCGTGCATTGAATACTGCTGCTATACAGGGTCAGGTGCTCTTGCTATCCATCTAGGGTTTCTTGATAAAATCCAACGGAAAATATGTAATGTGATTGATCTTGACTTGGCAGCTCACTATATAAATCTACCATTCGCCCGTGCATTGAATACTGCTGCTATACATGGTCAGGTGCTCTTGCTATCCATCTAGGTTTCTCTTTGATAAAATCCAACGGAAAATCTGTAATGTGATTGATCTTGACTTGGCAGCTCACTATATAAATCTACCATTCGCCCGTGCATTGAATACTGCTGCTATACAGATCAGTACTCTTGCTATCCATCTAGGGTTTCTTGATAAAATCCAACGGAAAATATGTAATGTGATTGATCTTGACTTGGCAGCTCACTATATAAATCTACCATTCGCCCGTGCATTGAATACTGCTGCTATACAGGGTCAGGTGCTCTTGCTATCCATCTAGGGTTTCTTGATAAAATCCAACGGAAAATATGTAATGTGATTGATCTTGACTTGGCAGTCAATTATATAAATCTACCATTCGCCCGTGCATTGAATACTGCTGCTATACATGGTCAGGTACTCTTGCTATCCATCTAGGGTTTCTTGATAAAATCCAACGGAAAATCTGTAATGTGATTGATCTTGACTTGGCAGCTCACTATATAAATCTACCATTCGCCCGTGCATTGAATACTGCTGCTATACATGGTCGTGGTGCTCTTGCTATCCATCTAGGGTTTCTTGATAAAATCCAACGGAAAATATGTAATGTGATTGATCTTGACTTGGCAGCTCACTATATAAATCTACCATTCGCCCGTGCATTGAATACTGCTGCTATACATGGTCAGGTGCTCTTGTTATCCATCTAGGGTTTCTTGATAAAATCCAACGGAAAATATGTAATGTGATTGATCTTGACTTGGCAGTCAATTATATAAATCTACCATTCGCCCGTGCATTGAATACTGCTGCTATACATGGTCAGAAAGGTTTTGCTATCCATCTAGGGTTTCTTGATAAAATCCAACGGAAAATATGTAATGTGATTGATCTGACTTGGCAGCTCACTATATAAATCTACCATTCGCCCGTGCATTGAAAACTGCTGCTATACATGGTCAGGTGCTCTTGCTATCCATCTAGGGTTTCTTGATAAAATCCAACGGAAAATATGTAATGTGACTGATCTTGACTTGGCAGCTCACTATATAAATCTACCATCTGCCCGTCCATTGAATACTGCTGCTATACATGGTCAGGTGCTCTTGCCATCCATCTAGGGTTCTTTGATAAAATCCAACGGAAAATATGTAATGTGATTGATCTTGACTTGGCAGCTCACTATATAAATCTAACATTCGCCCGTGCATTGAATACTGCTGCTATACAGGGTCAGGTAGCTCTTGCTATCCATCAGGGTTTCTTGGATAAAATCCAAGGGAAAATATGTAATGTGATTGATCTTGATTTGGCAGCTCACTATATAAATCTACCATTCGCCCGTGCATTGAATACTGCTGCTTATACATGGTCAGGTGCTCTTGCTATCCATCTAGGGTTTCTTGATAAAATCCAACGGAAAATATGTAATGTGATTGATCTTGACTTGGCAGCTCACTATATAAATCTACCATTCGCCCGTGCATTGAATACTGCTGCTATACATGGTCAGGTGCTCTTGCTATCCATCTAGGGTTTCTTGATAAAATCCAACCGAAAATATGTAATGTGATTGATCTTGTTCTGGCAGCTCACTATATAAATCTACCATTCGCCCGTGCATTGAATACTGCTACTATACCTGGTCAGGTGCTCTTGCTATCCATCTAGGGTTTCTTGATAAAATCCAACGGAAAATCTGTAATGTGATTGATCTTGACTTGGCAGCTCACTATATAAATCTACCATTCGCCCGTGCATTGAATACTGCTGCTATGCCTGGTCAGATGCTCTTGCTATCCATCTAGGGCTTCTTGATAAAATCCAACGGTAAATATGTAATGTGATTGATCTTGACTTGGCAGCTCACTATATAAATCTACCATTCGCCCGTGCATTGAATACTGCTGCTATACATGGTCAGGTGCTCTTGCAATCCATCTAGGGATTCTTGATAAAATCCAACGGAAAATCTGTAATGTGATTGATCTGACTTTGGCAGCCACTATATAAATCTACCATTCGCCCGTGCATTGAATACTGCTGCTATACCTGCTCAGGGTGCTCTTGCTATCCATCTAGGGTTTCTTGATAAAATCCAACGGAAAATATGTAATGTGATTGATCTTGACTTGGCAGCTCACTATATAAATCTACCATCTGCCCGTGCATTGAATACTGCTGCTATACCTGGTCAGGTGCTCTTGCTATCCATCTAGGGTTTCTTGATAAAATCCAACGGAAAATATGTAATGTGATTGATCTTGACTTGGCAGCTCACTATATTAATCTACCATTCGCCCGTGCATTGAATACTGCTGCTATACCTGGTCAGGTGCTCTTGCTATCCATCTAGGGTTTCTTGATAAAATCCAACCGAAAATATGTAATGTGATTGATCTTGACTTGGCAGCTCACTATATAAATCTACCATTCGGCCCGTGCATTGAATACTGCTACTATACCTGGTCAGGATTTTGCTATCCATCTAGGGTTTCTGATAAAATCCAACGGAAAATATGTAATGTGATTGATCTTGACTTGGCAGCTCACTATATAAATCTAGCATTCGCCCGTGCATTGAATACTGCTGCTATACATGGTCAGGTGCTCTGCTATCCATCTAGGGTTTTGATAAAATCCAACGGAAAATATGTAATGTGATTGATCTTGACTTGGCAGCTCACTATATAAATCTACCATTCGCCCGTGCATTGAATACTGCTGCTATACATGGTCAGGTGCTCTTGCTATCCATCTAGGGTTTCTTGATAAAATCCAACGGAATATATGTAATGTGATTGATCTTGACTTGGCAGCTCACTATATAAATCTACCATTCGCCCGTGCATTGAATACTGCTGCTATACATGGTCAGGTGCTCTTGCTATCCATCTAGGTTTCTTGATAAAATCCAACGGAAAATATGTAATGTGATTGATCTTGACTTGGCAGATCACTATATAAATCTACCATTCGCCCGTGCATTGAATACTGCTGCTATACATGGTCAGGTGCTCTTGCTATCCATCTAGGGTTTCTTGATAAAATCCAACGGAAAATATGTAATGTGATTGATCTTGACTTGGCAGCTCACTATATAAATCTACCATTCGCCCGTGCATTGAATACTGCTGCTATACAGGGTCAGGTACTCTTGCTATCCATCTAGGGTTTCTTGATAAAATCCAACGGAAAATATGTAATGTGATTGATCTTGACTTGGCAGCTCACTATATAAATCTACCATTCGCCCGTGCATTGAATACTGCTGCTATACAGGGTCAGGTGCTCTTGCTATCCATCTAGGGTTTCTTGATAAAATCCAACGGAAAATATGTAATGTGATTGATCTTGACTTGGCAGCTCATATAAATCTACCATTCGCCCGTGCATTGAATACTGCTGCTATACATGGTCAGGTACTTGCTATCCATCTAGGGTTTCTTGATAAAATCCAACGGAAAATATGTAATGTGATTGATCTTGACTTGGCAGCTCACTATATAAATCTACCATTCGCCCGTGCATTGAATACTGCTGCTATACAAGGGTCAGGTGCTCTTGCTATCCATCTAGGGTTTCTTGATAAAATCCAACGGAAAATCTGTACGTGGATTGATCTTGAGTTGGCAGCTCACTATATAAATCTACCATTCACCCGTGCATTGAATACTGCTACATGCCTGGTCAGATGCTCTTGCTATCCATCTAGGGTTTCTTGATAAAATCCAACGGTAAATATGTAATGTGATTGATCTTGACTTGGCAGCTCACTATATAAATCTACCATTCGCCCGTGCATTGAATACTGCTGCTATACATGGTCAGGTGCTCTTGCAATCCATCTAGGGAGATTCTGATAAAACCAACGGAAAATCTGTAATGTGATTGATCTTGACTTGGCAGCTCACTATATAAATCTACCATTCGCCCGTGCATTGAATACTGCTGCTATACCTGGTCAGGTGCTCTTGCTATCCATCTAGGGTTTCTTGATAAACCAACGAAAATATGTAATGTGATTGATCTTGACTTGGCAGCTCACTATATAAATCTACCATTCGCCCGTGCATTGAATACTGCTGCTATACCTGGTCAGGTGCTCTTGCTATCCATCTAGGGTTTCTTGATGAAATCCAACGGAAAATATGTAATGTGATTGATCTTGACTTGGCAGCTCACTATATAAATCTACCATTCGCCCGTGCATTGAATACTGCTATACCTGGTCAGGTGCTCTTGCTATCCATCTAGGGTTTCTTGATAAAATCCAACCGAAAATATGTAATGTGATTGATCTTGACTTGGCAGCTCACTATATAAATCTACCATTCGCCCGTGCATTGAATACTGCTACTATACCTGGTCAGGTGCTCTTTGCTATCCATCTAGGGTTTCTTGATAAAATCCAACGGAAAATCTGTAATGTGATTGATCTTGACTTGGCAGCTCACTATATAAATCTACCATTCGCCCGTGCATTGAACATCGCTGCTATGCCTGGTCAGATGCTCTGCTATCCATCTAGGGTTTCTTGATAAAATCCAACGGTAAATATGTAATGTGATTGATCTTGACTTGGCAGCTCACTATATAAATCTACCATTCGCCCGTGCATTGAATACTGCTGCTATACATGGTCAGGTGCTCTTGCAATCCATCTAGGATTCTTGATAAAATCCAACGGAAAATCTGTAATGTGATTGATCTTGACTTGGCAGCTCACTATATAAATTCACCATTCGCCCGTGCATTGAATACTGCTGCTATACCTGGTCAGGTGCTCTTGCTATCCATCTAGGGTTTCTTGATAAAATCCAACGGAAAATATGTAATGTGATTGATCTTGACTTGGCAGCTCACTATATAAATCTACCATCGCCCGTGCAATGAATACTGCTGCTATACCTGGTCAGTGCTCTTGCTATCCATCTAGGGTTTCTTGATAAAATCCAACGGAAAATATGTAATGTGATTGATCTTGACTTGGCAGCTCACTATATAAATCTACCATTCGCCCGTGCATTGAATACTGCTGCTATACCTGGTCAGGTGCTCTTGCTATCCATCTAGGGTTTCTTGATAAAATCCAACGGAAAATATGTAATGTGATTGATCTTGACTTGGCAGCTCACTATAAATCTACCATCTGCCCGTGCATTGAATACTGCTACTATACCTGGTCAGGTGCTCTTGCTATCCATCTAGGGTTTCTTGATAAAATCCAACGGAAAATATGTAATGTGATTGATCTTGACTTGGCAGCTCACTATATAAATCTAGCATTCGCCCATGTATTGAATACTGCTGCTATACATGGTCAGGTGCTCTTGCTATCCATCTAGGGTTTCTTGGATAAAATCCAACGGAAAATATGTAATGTGATTGATCTTGACTTGGCAGCTCACTATATAAATCTACCATTCGCCCGTGCATTGAATACTGCTGCTATACATGGTCAGGTGCTCTTGCTATCCATCTGTGTGGCTTTGATAAAATCCAACGGAATATGTAATGTGATTGATCTTGACTTGGCAGCTCACTATATAAATCTACCATTCGCCCGTGCATTGAATACTGCTGCTATACATGGTCAGGTGCTCTGCTATCCATCTAGGGTTTCTTGATAAAATCCAAAGGAAAATACGTGAACGTATTTGATCTTGACTGGCAGATCACTATATAAATCTACCATTCGCCCGTGCATTGAATACTGCTGCTATACATGGTCAGGTGCTCTTGCTATCCATCTAGGGTTTCTTGATAAAATCCAACGGAAAATATGTAATGTGATTGATCTTGACTTGGCAGCTCACTATATAAATCTACCATTCGCCCGTGCATTGAATACTGCTGCTATACATGGTCAGGTGCTCTTGCTATCCATCTAGGGTTTTCTGATAAAATCCAACGGAAAATATGTAATGTAATTGATCTTTAATTTGGCATCTCACTATATAAATCTACCATTCGCCCGTGCATTGAATACTGCTGCTATACATGGTCAGGTGCTCTTGCTATCCATCTAGTGTTTCTTGATAAAATCCAACCGGAAAATATGTAATGTGATTGATCTTGACTTGGCAGCTCACTATATAAATCTACCATTCGCCCGTGCATTGAATACTGCTGCTATACATGGTCAGGTGCTCTTGCTATCCATCTAGGGTTTCTTGATAAAATCCAACGGAAAATATGTAATGTGATTGATCTTGACTTGGCAGCTCACTATATAAATCTACCATTCGCCCGTGCATTGAATACTGCTGCTATGCCTGGTCAGATGCTCTTGCTATCCATCTAGGGTTTCTTGATAAAATCCAACGGAAAATATGTAATGTGATTGATCTTGACTTGGCAGCTCACTATATAAATCTACCATTCGCCCGTGCATTGAATACTGCTGCTATACATGGTCAGGTGCTCTTGCTATCCATCTAGGGTCTCTTGATAAAATCCAACGGAAAATGTGTAATGTGATTGACCTTGACTTGGCAGCTCACTATATAAATCTACCATTCGCCCGTGCATTGAATACTGCTGCTATACCTGGTCAGGTGCTCTTGCTATCCATCTAGGGTTTCTTTATAAAATCCAACGGAATATATGTAATGTGATTGATCTTGACTTGGCAGCTCACTATATAAATCTACCATTCGCCCGTGCATTGAATACTGCTGCTATACCAGGTCAGGTGCTCTTGCTATCCATCTAGGGTTTCTTGATAAAATCCAACGAAATATATATGTAATGTGATTGATCTTGACTTGGCAGCTCACTATATAAATCTACCATTCGCCCGTGCATTGAATACTGCTGCTATACATGGTCAGGTGCTCTTGCTATCCATCTAGAGTTTCTTGATAAAATCCAACGGAAAATATGTAATGTGATTGATCTTGACTTGGCAGCTCACTATATAAATCTACCATTCGCCCGTGCATTGAATACTGCTGCTATACATGGTCAGGTGCTCTTGCTATCCATCTAGGGTTTCTTGATAAAATCCAACGGAAAATATGTAATGTGATTGATCTTGACTTGGCAGCTCACTATATAAATCTAACCATTCGCCCGTGCATTGAATACTGCTGCTATACCTGGTCAGGTGCTCTTGCTATCCATCTAGGGTTTCTTTATAAAATCCAACGGAATATATGTAATGTGATTGATCTTGACTTGGCAGCTCACTATATAAATCTACCATTCGCCCGTGCATTGAATACTGCTGCTATACATGGTCAGGTGCTCTTGCTATCCATCTAGGGTTTCTTTATAAAATCCAACGGAATATATGTAATGTGATTGATCTTGACTTGGCAGCTCACTATATAAATCTACCATTCGCCCGTGCATTGAATACTGCTGCTATACCTGGTCAGGTGCTCTTGCTATCCATCTAGGGTTTCTTGATAAAATCCAACGGAAAATATGTAATGTGATTGATCTTGACTTGGCAGCTCACTATATAAATCTGCCATTCGCCCGTGCATTGAATACTGCTGCTATACCTGGTCAGATGCTCTTACTATCCATCTAGGGTTTCTTGATAAAATCCAACCGAAAATATGTAATGTGATTGATCTTGACTTGGCAGCTCACTATATAAATCTACCATTCGCCCGTTCATTGAATACTGCTGCTATACATGGTCAGGTGCTCTTGCTATCCATCTAGGGTTTCTTGATAAAATCCAACGGAAAATATGTAATTTGATTGATCTTGACTTGGCAGCTCACTATATAAATCTACCATTCGCCCGTGCATTGAATACTGCTGCTATACATGGTCAGGTGCTCTTGCTATCCATCTAGGGTTTCTTGATAAAATCCAACGGAAAATATGTAATGTGATTGATCTTGACTTGGCAGCTCACTATATAAATCTACCATTCGCCCGTGCATTGAATACTGCTGCTATACATGGTCAGGTGCTCTTGCTATACATCTAGGGTTTCTTGATAAAATCCAACGGAAAATATGTAATGTGATTGATCTTGACTTGGCAGCTCACTATATAAATCTACCATTCGCCCGTGCATTGAATACTGCTGCTGTACATGGTCAGGTTTCTCTTGCTATCCATCTAGGGTTTCTTGATAAAATCCAACGGAAAATCTGTAATGTGATTGATCTTGACTTGGCAGCTCACTATGTAAATCTACCATTCGCCCGTGCATTGAATACTGCTGCTATACATGGTCAGGTGCTCTTGCTATCCATCTAGGGTTTTCTTGATAAAATCCAACGGAAAATCTGTAATGTGATTGATCTTGACTTGGCAGCTCACTATATAAAATACCATTCGCCCGTGCATTGAATTTTCTTTACTAAACATGGTCAGGTGCTCTTGCTGTCATCTAGGTTTCTTGATAAATCCAACGGAAAATATGTAATGTGATTGATCTTGACTTGGCAGCTCACTATATAAATCTACCATTCGCCCGTGCATTGAATACTGCTGCTATACATGGTCAGGTGCTCTTGCTATCCATCTAGGGTTTCTTGGTAAATCGGAAAATCTGTAATGTGATTGAACTTGACTTGGCAGCTCACTATATAAATCTACCATTCGCCCGTGCATTGAATACTGCTGCTATACATGTTCGGGTGCTCTTGCCATCACATCTAGTGTTTCTTGATAAAATCCAACGGAAAATATGTAATGTGATCTTGACTTGGCAGCTCACTATATAAATCTACCATTCGCCCGTGCATTGAATACTGCTGCTATACATGGTCAGGTGCTCTTGCTATCCATCTAGAGGTTTCTTGATAAAATCCAACGGAAAATATGTAATGTGATTGATCTTGTCTTGGCAGCTCACTATATAAATCTACCATTCGCCCGTGCATTGAATACTGCTGCTATACATGGTCAGGTGCTCTTTGCTATCCATCTAGGGTTTCTTGATAAAATCCAACGGAAAATATGTAATGTGATTGATCTTGACTTGGCAGCTCTATATAAATCTGCCATTCGCCCGTGCATTGAATACTGCTGCTATACCTGGTCAGATGCTCTTACTATCCATCTAGGGTTTCTTGATAAAATCCAACCGAAAATATGTAATGTGATTGATCTTGACTTGGCAACTCGCTATATAAATCTACCATTCGCCCGTTCATTGAATACTGCTGCTATACATGGTCAGGTGCTCTTGCTATCCATCTTGGGTTTCTTGATAAAATCCAACGGAAAATATGTAATGTGATTGATCTTGACTTGGCAGCTCACTATATAAATCTACCATTCGCCCGTGCATTGAATACTGCTGCTATACATGGTCAGGTGCTCTTGCTATACATCTAGGGTTTCTTGATAAAATCCAACGGAAAATATGTAATGTGATTGATCTTGACTTGGCAGCTCACTATATAAATCTACCATTCGCCCAAATGCGTTGAATACTGCTGCTGTACATGGTCAGGTTTCTCTTGCTATCCATCTAGGTTTTCTTGATAAAATCCAACGGAAAAATCTGTAATGTGATTGATCTTGACTTGGCAGCTCACTATATAAATCTACCATTCGCCCGTGCATTGAATACTGCTGCTATACATGGTCAGGTGCTCTTGCTATCCATCTAGGGTTTCTTGATAAAATCCAACGGAAAATCTGTGTCGCGGATGATCTTGACTTGGCAGCTCACTATATAAATCTACCATTCGCCCGTGCATTGAATACTGCTGCTAAACATGGTCAGGTGCTCTTGCTATCCATCTAGGGTTTCTTGATAAAATCCAACGGAGGAAAATATGTAGTGTGATTGATCTTGACTTGGCAGTCACTATATAAATCTACCATTCGCCCGTGCATTGAATACTGCTGCTATACATGGTCAGGTGCTCTTGCTATCCATCTAGGGTTTCTTGATAAAATCCAACGGAAAATCTGTGGAATGGGGATTGAACTTGATTTGGCAGCTCACTATATAAATCTACCATTCGCCCGTGCATTGAATACTGATGCTATACATGTTCAGGTGCTCTTGCTATCCATCTAGTGTTTCTTGATAAAATCCAACGGAAAATATGTAATGTGATTGATCTTGACTTTGCAGCTCACTATATAAATCTACCATTCGCCCGTGCATTGAATACTGCTGCTATACATGGTATGTCAGGTGCTCTTGCTATCCATCTAGGGTTTCTTGATAAAATCCAACGGAAAATATGTAATGTGATTGATCTTGTCTTGGCAGCTCACTATATAAATCTACCATTCGCCCGTGCATTGAATACTGCTGCTATACCTGTTAGATGTTTCATATCCATCTAGGTTTCTTGATAAAATCCAACGGAAAATATGTAATGTGATTGATCTTGACTTGGCAGCTCACTATATAAATCTACCATTCGCCCGTGCATTGAATATCACGTTATACATGGTCAGGTGCTCTTGCTATCCATCTAGGGTTTCTTGATAAAATCCAACGGAAAATATGTAATGTGATTGATCTTGACTTGGCAGCTCACTATATAAATCTACCATTCGCCCGTGCATTGAATACTGCTGCTATACATGGTCAGGTGCTCTTGCTATCCATCTAGGGTTTCTTGATAAAATCCAACGGAAAATATGTAATGTGATTGATCTTGGCTTGGCAGCTCACTATATAAATCTACTATCTGCCCGGTGTATCACCACTGCTGCTATACATGGTCAGGTGCTCTTGCTATCCATCTAGGGTTTCTTGATAAAATCCAACGGAAAATATGTAACGTGATTGATCTTGACTTGCAGCTCACTATATAAATCTACCATTCGCCCGTGCATTGAATACCGTTGCTATACATGGTCAGGTGCTCTTGCTATCCATCTAGGGTTTCTTGATAAAATCCAACGGAAAATATGTAATGATTGATCTTGACTTGGCAGCTCACTATATAAATCTACCATTCGCCCGTGCATTGAATACTGCTGCTATACCTGGTCAGGTGCTCTTGCTTATCCATCTAGGTTTCTTGACAAATCCAACGAAAAATATGTAATGTGATTGATCTTGACTTGGCAGCTCACTATATAAATCTACCATTCGCCCGTGCATTGAATACCGTTGCTATACATGGTCAGGTTTCTCTTGCTATCCATCTAGGGTTTCTTGATAAAATCCAACGGAAAATATGTACTGTGATTGATCTTGACTTGGCAGCTCACTATATAAATCTACCATTCGCCCGTGCATTGAATACTGCTGCTATACATGGTCAGGTGCTCTGCATATCCATCTAGGGTTTCTTGATAAAATCCAACGGAAAATATGTAATGTGATTGATCTTGACTTGGCAGCTCACTATACAAATCTACCATTCGCCCGCATTGAATACTGCTGCTATACATGGTCAGGTGCTCTTGCTATCCATCTAGGGCTTTCTTGATAAAATCCAACGGAATATATGTAATGTGATTGATCTTGACTTGGCAGCTCACTATATAAATCTAACATTCGCCCGTGCATTGAATACTGCTGCTATACATGGTCAGGTGCTCTTGCTATCCATCTAGGGTTTCTTGATAAATCCAACGGAAAATATGTAATGTGATTGATCTTGACTTGGCAGCTCACTATATAAATCTACCATTCGCCCGTGCATTGAATACTGCTGCTATACATGGTCAGGTGCTCTTGCTATCCAGCTATGGTTTCTTGATAAAATCCAACGGAAAATCTGTAATGTGATTGATCTTGACTTGGCAGTCATTGTCACTATATAAATCTACCATTCGCCCGTGCATTGAATACTGCTGCTATACATGGTCAGGTGCTCTTGCTATCCATCTAGGGTTTCTTGATAAAATCCAACGGAAAATATGTAATGTGATTGATCTTGACTTGGCAGCTCACTATATAAATCTACCATTCGCCCGTGCATTGAATACTGCTGCTATACATGGTCAGGTGCTCTTGCTATCCATCTAGGGTTTCTTGATAAAATCCAACGGAAAATATGTAATGTGATTGATCTTAATTTTGGCAGCTCACTATATAAATCTACCATTCGCCCGTGCATTGAATACTGCTGCTATACATGGTCAGGTGCTCTTGCTATACATCTAGGGTTTCTTGATAAAATCCAACGGAAAATATGTAATGTGATTGATCTTGACTTGGCAGCTCACTATATAAATCTACCATTCGCCCGTGCATTGAATACTGCTGCTGTACATGGTCAGGTTTCTCTTGCTATCCATCTAGGGTTTCTTGATAAAATCCAACGGAAAATCTGTAATGTGATTGATCTTGACTTGGCAGCTCACTATATAAATCTACCATTCGCCCGTATCGCTGCTATACATGGTCAGGTACAAGCCTGCTATACATCTAGGTTTTCTTGATAAATCCAACGGAAAATATGTAATGTGATTGATCTTGACTTGGCAGCTCACTATATAAATCTACCATTCGCCCGTGCATTGAATACTGCTGCTGTACATGGTCAGGTTTCTGCTATCCATCTAGGGTTTCTTGATAAAATCCAACGGAAAATCTGTAATGTGATTGATCTTGACTTGGCAGCTCACTATATAAATCTACCATTCGCCCGTGCATTGAATACTGCTGCTATACATGGTCAGGTGCTCTTGCTATACATCTAGGGTTTTGATAAAATCCAACGGAAAATATGTAATGTGATTGATCTTGACTTGGCAGCTCACTATATAAATTCACTATCTGCCCGTGCATTGAATACTGCTGCTGTACATGGTCAGGTTTCTCTTGCTATCCATCTAGGGTTTCTTGATAAAATCCAACGGAAAATCTGTAATGTGATTGATCTTGACTTGGCAGCTCACTATATGGAATCTACCATTCGCCTGCCCGTGCACATCACTGCTGCTATACATGGTCAGTGCTCTTGCTATACATCTAGGGTTCTTGATAAAAATCCAACGGAAAATATGTAATGTGATTGATCTTGACTTGGCAGCTCACTATATAAATCTACCATTCGCCCGTGCATTGAATACTGCTGGGGTTGCACATGGTCAGGTTTCTCTTGCTATCCATCTAGGGTTTCTTGATAAAATCCAACGGAAAATCTGTAATGTGATTGATCTTGACTTGGCAGCTCACTATATAAATTTGCCATTCCGCTGCAATGAACACTGCTACACATGGTCAAGTGCTTCTGCTGCATCATCTAGGGGTTTCTGATAAACCAACGGAAAATATGTAATGTGATTGTCTTATCTGCAGTCACTTATAATTCTGCCTATTTGCCAAAGGCGCATTGAATCACTATATAAACAAGGTCAGTAGCTTCTGCTGTCCATCTAGGTTTTCTTGATAAAATCCAACGGAAAATCTGTAATGTGATTGATCTTGACTTGGCAGCTCACTATATAAATCTACCATTCGCCCGTGCATTGAATACTGCTGCTATACATGGTCAGGTGCTCTTGCTATCCATCTAGGTTTCTTGATAAAATCCAACGAAAATCTGTAATGTGATTGAACTTGACTTAAGCAGCTCACTATACCTACCATCCGCCCGTGCATTGAATACTGCTGCTATACATGTTCAGGTGCTCTTGCTATCCATCTAGGGTTTCTTGATAAAATCCAACGGAAAATAAGTAATGTGATTGATCTTGACTTGGCAGCTCACTATATAAATCTACCATTCGCCCGTGCATTGAATACTGCTGCTATACATGGTCAGGTGCTATTGCTATCCATCTAGGGTTTCTTGATAAAATCCAACGGAAAATATGTAATGTGATTGATCTTGACTTGGCAGCTCACTATATAAATCTACCATTCGCCCGTGCATTGAATACTGCTGCTATACATGGTCAGGTGCTCTTACTATCCATCTAGGGTTTCTTGATAAAATCCAACGGAAAATATGTAATGTGATTGATCTTGACTTGGCAGCTCACTATATAAATCTACCATTCGCCCGTGCATTGAATACTGCTGCTATACATGGTCAGGTGCTCTTGCTATCCATCTAGGGTTTCTTGTTAAAATCCAACGGAAAATATGTAATGTGATTGATCTTGGCTTGGCAGCTCACTATATAAATCTACCATTCGCCCGTGCATTGAATACTGCTGCTATACATGGTCAGGTGCTCTTGCTATCCATCTAGGGTTTCTTGATAAAATCCAACGGAAAATATGTAATGTGATTGATCTTGACTTGGCAGCTCACTATATAAATCTACCATTCGCCCGTGCATTGAATACTGCTGCTATACATGGTCAGGTTTCTCTTGCTATCCATCTAGGGTTTCTTGATAAAATCCAACGGAAAATCTGTAATGTGATTGATCTTGACTTGGCAGCTCACTATATAAATCTACCATTCGCCCGTGCATTGAATACTGCTGCTATACATGGTCAGGTGCTCTTGCTATCCATCTAGGGTTTCTTGATAAAATCCAACGGAAAATATGTAATGTGATTGATCTTGACTTGGCAGCTCACTATATAAATCTACCATTCGCCCGTGCATTGAATACTGCTGCTATACATGGTCAGGTGCTCTTGCTATCCATCTAGGGTTTCTTGATAAAATCCAACGGAAAATATGTAATGTGATTGATCTTGACTTGGCAGCTCACTATATAAATCTACCATTCGCCCGTGCATTGAATACTGCTGCTATACCTGGTCAGATGCTCTTGCTATCCATCTAGGGTTTCTTGATAAAATCCAACGGAAAATATGTAATGTGATTGATCTTGATTTGGCAGCTCACTATATAAGTCTACCATTCGCCCGTGCATTGAATACTGCTGCTATACATGGTCAGGTGCTCTTGCTATCCATCTAGGTTTCCTTGATAAAATCCAACGGAAAATATGTAATGTGATTGATCTTGACTTGGCAGCTCACTATATAAATCTACCATTAGCCCGTGCATTGAATACTGCCGCTATACATGGTCAGGTGCTCTTGCTTATCCATCTAGGGTTTCTCTTGATAAAATCCAACGGAAAATATGTAATGTGATTGATCTTGACTTGGCAGCTCACTATATAAATCTACCATTCGCCCGTGCATTGAATACTGCTGCTATACATGGTCAGGTGCTCTTGCTATCCATCTAGGGTTTCTGATAAAATCCAACGGAAAATATGTAATGTGATTGATCTTGACTTGGCAGCTCACTATATAAATCTACCATTAGCCCGTGCATTGAATACTGCTGCTATACATGGTCAGGTGCTCTTGCTATCCATCTAGGTTTCTTGATAAAATCCAACGGAAAATATGTAATGTGATTGATCTTGACTTGGCAGCTCACTATATAAATCTACCATTCGCCCGTGCATTGAATACTGCTGCTATACATGGTCAGGTGCTCTTGCTATCCATCTAGGGTTTCTTGATAAAAATCCAACGGAAAATATGCAATGTGATTGATCCTGACTTGGCAGCTCACTATATAAATCTACCATCTGCCCGTGCATTGAATACCGCTACATGGTCAGGGAAGCCTTGCTATCCATCTAGGGTTTCTGATAAAATCCAACGGAAAATCTGTAATGTGATTGAACTTGACTTGGCAGCTCACTATATAAATCTACCATTCGCACGTGCATTGAATACCGCTGCTATACATGGTCAGGTGCTCTTGCTATCCATCTAAGGTTTCTTGATAAATCCAACGGAAAATATGTAATGTGATTGATCTTGACTTGGCAGCTCACTATATAAATCTACCATTCGCCCGTGCATTGAATACTGCTGCTATACATGGTCAGGTGCTCTTGCTGTCCATCTAGGGCTTTGATAAAATCCAACGGAAAATCTGTAATGTGATTGATCTTGACTTGGCAGCTCACTATATAAATCTACCATTCGCCCGTGCATTGAATACTGCTGCTATACATGGTCAGGTGCTCTTGCTATCCATCTAGGGTTTCTTGATAAATTCCAACGGAAAATCTGTAATGTGATTGAACTTGACTTGGCAGCTCAATTATATAAATCTACCATTCGCACGTGCATTGAATACTGCTGCTATGTATGGTCAGGTGCTCTTGCTATCCATCTAGGTTTCTTGATAAAATACAACGGAAAATATGTAATGTGATTGATCTTGACTTGGCAGCTCACTATACAAATCTACCATTCGCCCTCGTGCATTGAATACTGCTGCTATACATGGTCAGGGTGCTCTTGCTATCCATCTAGGCGTTTTGATAAAATCCAACGGAAAATATGTAATGTGATTGATCTTGACTTGGCAGCTCACTATATAAATCTACCATTCGCCCGAGCATTGAATACTGCTGCTATACATGGTCAGGTGCTCTTGCTAATTTCATCTAGGGTTTCTTGATAAAATCCAACGGAAAATATGTAATGTGATTGATCTTGACTTGGCAGCTCACTATATAAATCTACCATTCGCCCGTGCATTGAATACTGTTGCCATACATGGTCAGGTGCTCTTGCTATACATCTAGGTTTTCTTTGATAAAAAATCCAACGGAAAATATGTAATGATTGATCTTGACTGGCAGCTCACTATATAAATCTACCATTCGCCCGTGCATTGAATACTGCTGCTATACATGGTCAGTGCTCTTTGGCTATCCATCTAGGGTTTCTTGATAAAATCCAAAGGAAAATGTGTAATGTGATTTATCTTGACTTGGCAGCTCACTATATAAATCTACCATTCGCCCGTGCATTGAATACTGCTGCTATACATGGTCAGGTGCTCTTGCTATCCATCTAGGGTTTCTTGATAAAATCCAACGGAAAATCTGTAATATCATCTTGACTTTGGCAGCTCACTATATAAATCTACGATTCGCCCGTGCATTGAATACTGCTGCTATACATGGTCAGGTGCTCTTGCTATCCATCTAGGGTTTCCTGATAAAATCCAACGAAAATATGTAATGTGATTGATCTTGACTTGGCAGTCACTATATAAATCTACCATTCGCCCGTGCATTGAATACTGCTGCTATACATGGTCAGGTGCTCTTGCTATCCATCTAGGTTTCTTGATAAAATCCAACGGAATCTGTACGATTGATCTTGGACTTGGCAGCTCACTATATAAATCTACGATTCGCCCGTGCATTGAATACTGCTGCTATACATGGTCAGGTGCTCTTGCTATGCATCTAGGGTTTCTTGATAAAATCCAACGGAAAATATGTAATGTGATTGATCTTGACTTGGCAGCTCACTGTATAAATCTACCATTCGCCCGTGCATTGAATACTGCTGCTATACATGGTTAAGGTGCTCTTGCTATCCATCTAGGGTTTCTTGATAAAATCCAACGGAAAATATGTAATGTGATTGACCTGACTTGGCAGCTCATCATAAATCTACCATTCGCCCGTGCATTGAATACTGCTGCTATACATGGTCAGGTGCTCTTGCTATCCATCTAGTGTTTCTTGATAAAATCCAACGGAAAATCTGTAATGTGATTGAACTTGACTTGGCAGCTCACTATATAAATCTACCATTCGCCCGTGCATTGAATACTGCTGCTATACCTGGTCAGATGCTCTTGCTATCCATCTAGGGTTTCTTGATAAAATCCAACGTAAAATATGTAATGTGATTGATCTTGACTTGGCAGCTCACTATATAAATCTACCATTCGCCCGTGCATTGAATACTGCTGCTATACATGGTCAGGTGCTCTGGTTATCCATCTAGGGTTTCTTGATAAATCCAACGGAAAATATGTAATGATTGATCTTGACTTGGCAGCTCAATTATATAAATCTACCATCGCCCGTGCATTGAATACTGCTGCTGGTACATGGTCAGGTGCTCTTGCTATCCATCTAGGGTTTCTTGATAAAATCCAACGGAAAATATGTAATGTGATTGATCTTGACTTGGCAGCTCACTATATAAATCTACCATTCGCCCGTGCATTGAATACTGCTGCTATACATGGTCAGGTGCTCTTGCTATCCATCTAGGGTTTCTTGATAAAATCCAACGGAAAATATGTAATGTGATTGATTCGACTTGGCAGCTCACTATATAAATCTACCATTCGCCCGTGCATTGAATACTGCTGCTATACATGGTCAGGTGCTCTTGCTATCCATCTAGGTTTGATAAAATCCAACGGAAAATATGTAATGTGATTGATCTAGACTTGGTAGCTCACTATATAAATCTACCATTCGCCCGTGCATTGAATACTGCTGCTATAACTGGTCAGGTGCTCTTGTTATCCATCTAGGTTTCTTGATAAAATCCAACGAAAAAATATGTAATGTGATTGATCTGACTCTGGCAGCTCACTATATAAATCTACCATTCGCCCGTGCATTGAATACTTCCTCTGCTACACATGGTCAGGTGCTCTTGCTATCCATCTAGGGTTTCTTGATAAAATCCAACGGAAAATCTGTAATGTGATTGATCTTGACTTGGCAGCTCACTATATAAATCTACGATCTGCCCGTGCATTGAATACTGCTGCTATACATGGTCAGGTGCTCTTGCTATCCATCTAGGTTTCTTGATAAAATCCAACGGAAAATATGTAATGTGATTGATCTTGACTTGGCAGCTCACTGTATAAATCTACCATTCGCCCGCATTGAATACTGCTGCTATACATGGTTAAGGTGCTCTTGCTATCCATCTAGGGGGTTTCTTGATAAAATCCAACGGAAAATATGTAATGTGATTGATCCTGACTTGGCAGCTCACTATATAAATCTACCATTCGCCCGTGCATTGAATACTGCTGCTATACATGGTCAGGTGCTCTTGCTATCCATCAAGGGTTTCTTGATAAAATCCAACGGAAAATCTGTAATGTGATTGAACTTGACTTGGCAGCTCACTATAAATCTACCATTCGCCCGTGCATTGAATACTGCTGCTATACCTGGTCAGATGCTCTTGCTATCCATCTAGGGTTTCTTGATAAAACCCAACGTAAAATATGTAATGTGATTGATCTTGACTTGGCAGCTCACTATATAAATCTACCATTCGCCCATGCATTGAATACTGCTGCTATACATGGTCAGGTGCTCTTGCTATCCATCTAGGGATTCTTGATAAAACCAAATTGAAAAATAAGGTGTATTGTGATTGATCTTGACTTGGCAGCTCACTATATAAATCTACCATTCGCCTGTGCATTGAACACTTGTTGCTATACATGGTCAGGTGCTCTTGCTATCCATCTAGGGTTTCTTGATAAAATCCAACGGAAAATATGTAATGATTGATCTGACCTAAAGCCTATCAGTATATCCACCATTCACTCGCATTGAATACTACAGTTATATTATTATCAGGTGCTCTTGCTATCCATCTAGGGTTTCTTGATAAAACCAACGGAAAATACTTTAATGTGATTGATCTAGACTTGGCAGCTCACTATATAAATCTACCATTCGCCTGTGTAGCTGAATACTGCTGCTATAACTGGTCAGGTGCTCTTGTTATCCATCTAGGGGTTTCTTGATAAAATCCAACGAAAAATATGTAATGTGATTGATCTGACTCTGAGCAGCTCATCATATAACGCAATTATCTGCCCGTGCATTGAATACTGCGTACAGTACATGGTCAGGTGCCTGCTATCCATCTAGGTTTTCTTGATAAAATCTGTTATGAGAACGGAAAATCTGTAATGTGATTGATCTTGACTTTGGAAGAAGCCTACTATATAAATCTGTCATTCTGCCCGTGTATTGAATACTGCTGCCATACATGGTCAGGTGCTCTGCTATCCATCTAGGGTTTCTTGATAAAATCCAACGGAAAATATGTAATGTGATTGATCTTGACTTGGCAGCTCACTATATAAATTCAAATACCTGCCCAGCATTGAATACTGCCGCTAACTGAACGGTGTCACATTCATCTAGGCTTTTGATAAAATCCAACGAAAAATATGTAATGTGATTGATCTGGACTTGGCAGCTCACTATATAAATCTACCATTCGCCCGTGCATTGAATACTGCTGCTATACATGGTCAGGAAGTTTCAAGCATCCATCAGGGTTTCCTCCTGATAAAATCCAACGGAAAATCTGTAATGTGATTGATCTTGACTTGGCAGCTCACTATATAAATCTACGATTCGCCCGTGCATTGAATACTGCTGCTATACATGGTCAGGTGCTCGCTATCCATCTGTTACCTCGATAAACCAACGGAAATATGGCCGACGATCTTGACTTGGCAGCTCACTGTATAAATCTACCATTCGCCCGTGCATTGAATACTGCTGCTATACATGGTTAAGGTGCTCTTGCTATCCATCTAGGGTTTTCTGATAAAATCCAACGGAAAATATGTAATGTATTCGATCCTGACTTGGCAGCTCACTATATAAATCTACCATTCGCCCGTGCATTGAATACTGCGGCTATACATGGTCAGTGCTCTTTGGTTATCCATCTAGGGTTTCTTGATAAATCCAACGGAAAATCTGTAATGTGATTGATCTTGACTTGGCAGCTCACTATATAAATCTACGATTCGCCTGCAAATGGAATACTGCTGTGCTATACTTGGTCAGGTGCTCTTGCTATCCATCTAGGTTTCTTGATAAAATCCAACGGAAAATATGTAATGTGATTGATCTTGACTTGGCAGCTCACTGTATAAATCTACCATTCGCCCGTGCATTGAATACTGCTGCTATACATGGTTAAGGTGCGTTTCCTTGCTAATTCAATTAGGTTTCTTGATAAAATCCAACGGAAAATATGTAATGTGATTGATCCTGACTTGGCAGCTCACTATATAAATCTACCATTCGCCCGTGCATTGAATACTGCTGCTATACATGGTCAGGTGCTCTTGCTATCCATGTAGGTTTTCTTGATAAAATCAGCGGAAAATCTGTAATGTGATTGAACTTGACTTGGCAAAAATGCTATATAAATCACCATTCGCCCGTGCATTGAATACGCTTGTATACCTGGTCAGATGCTCTTGCTATCCATCTAGGGTTTCTTGATAAAATCAACGTAAAATATGTAATGTGATTGATCTTGACTTGGCAGCTCACTATATAAATCTACCATTCGCCCGTGCATTGAATACTGCTGCTATATGGGTAGGTGCTCTTGCTATCCATCTAGGGTTTCTTGATAAAATCCAACGGAAAATACATGTAATGTGATTATCTTGACTTGGCAGCTCACTATATAAATCTACCATTCGCCCGTGCATTGAATACTGCTGCTATACATGGTCAGGTGCTCTTGCTATCATCTAGGGTTTCTTGATAAAATCAACGGAAAATGTAATGTGATTGATCTTGACTTGGCAGCTCACTATATAAATCTACCATTCGCGTGCATTGAATACTGCTGCTATACATAGTCCAGGTGCTCTTGCTATCCATCTAGGGTTTCTTGATAAAATCCAACGGAAAATATGTAATGTGATTGATCTTGACTTGGCAGCTCACTATATAAATCTACCATTCGCCCGTGCATTGAATACTGCTGCTATACATGGTCAGGTGCTCTTGCTATCCATCTAGGGTTTTCTTGATAAAATCCAACGGAAAATATGTAATGTGATTGATCTAGACTTGGCAGCTCACTATATAAATCTACCATTCGCCCGTGCATTGAATACTGCTGCTATAACTGGTCAGGTGCTCTTGTTATCCATCTAGGGTTTCTTGATAAATCCAGCAAGAAATATGTAATGTGATTGATCTGGACTTGGCGCTCACTATATAAATCTACCATTCGCCCGTGCATTGAATACTGCTGCTATACATGGTCAGGTGCTCTTGCTATCCATCTAGGGTTTCTTGATAAATCAACGGAAAATCGTAATGTGATTGATCTTGACTTGGCAGCTCACTATATAAATCTACGATTCGCCCGTGCATTGAATACTGCTGCTATACATGGTCAGGTGCTCTTGCTATCCATCTAGGGTTTCTTGATAAAATCCAACGGAAAATATGTAATGTGATTGATCTTGACTTGGCAGCTCACTGTATAAATCTACCATTCGCCCGTGCATTGAATACTGCTGCTATACATGGTTAGGTGCTCTTGCTGTCATCTGGGGTTTCTTGATAAAAATCAACGGAAAATATGTAATGTGATTGATCTGACTTGGCAGCTCACTATATAAATCTACCATTCGCCCGTGCATTGTAGACTGCTGCTATACATGGTCAGGTGCTCTTGCTATCCATCTAGGGTTTCTTGATAAAATCCAACGGAAAATCTGTAATGTGATTGAACTTGACTTGGCAGCTCACTATATAAATCTACCATTCGCCCGTGCATTGAATACTGCTGCTATACCTGGTCAGATGCTCTTGCTATCCATCTAGGGATACCAGTAAAATCAACGTAAAATATGTAATGTGATTGATCTTGACTTGGCAGCTCACTATATAAATCTACCATTCGCCCGTGCATTGAATACTGCTGCTATACATAGTCCAGGTGCTCAGCACTATCCATCTAGGGTTTCTTGATAAAATCCAACGGAAAATATGTAATGTGATTGATCTTGACTTGGCAGCTCCCTATATAAATCTACCATTCGCCCGTGCATTGAATACTGCTGCTGTACTTGGTCAGGTGCTCTTGCTATCCATCTAGGGTTTTCTTGATAAAATCCAACGGAAAATATGTAATGTGATTGATCTTGACTTGGCAGCTCACGCATATAAATCTACCATTCGCGTGCATTGAATACTGCTGCTATACATGGTCAGGTGCTCTTGCTATCCATCTAGGGTTTCTTGATAAAATCCAACGGAAAATATGTAATGTGATTGATCTTGACTTGGCAGCTCCCTATATAAATCTACCATTCGCCCGTGCATTGAATACTGCTGCTATACATGGTCAGGTGCTCTTGCTATCCATCTAGGGTTTCTTGATAAAATCAACGGAAAATATGTAATGTGATTGATCTTGACTTGGCAGCTCTATAAATCTACCATTCGCCCGTGCATTGAATACTGCTGCTATACCTGGTCAGGTGCTCTTGCTATCCATCTAGGTTTTCTTGAGTAAATCCAACGGAAAATATGTAATGTGATTGATCTTGACTTGGCAGCTCACTATATAAATCTACCATTCGCCCGTGCATTGAATACTGCTGCTATACATGGTCAGGTGCTCTTGCTATCCATCTAGGGTTTCTTGATAAAATCAACGGAAAATATGTAATGTGATTGATCCTGACTTGGCAGCTCACTATATAAATCTACCATTCGCCCGTGCATTGAATACTGCTGCTATACATGGTCAGGTGCTCTTGCTATCCATCTAGGGTTTCTTGATAAAATCCAACGGAAAATATGTAATGTGATTGATCTTGACTTGGCAGCTCACTATATAAATCTACCATTCGCCCGTGCATTGAATACTGCTGCTATACATGGTCAGGTGCTCTTGCTATCCATCTAGGGTTTCTTGATAAAATCCAACGGAAAAATCTGTAATGTGATTGATCTTGACTTGGCAACTCACTATATAAATCACCATTCGCCCGTGCATTGAATACTGCTGCTATACATGGTCAGGTGTATAACTTGCTATCCCATCTAGGGTTTCTTGATAAAATCCAACGGAAAATATGTAATGTGATTGATCTTGACTTGGCAGCTCACTATATAAATCTACCATTCGCCCGTGCATTGAATACTGCTGCTATACATGGTCAGGTGCTCTTGCTATCCATCTAGGGTTTCTTGATAAAATCCAACGGAAAATCTGTAATGTGATTGATCTTGACTTGGCAGCTCACTATATAAATCTACCATTCGCCCGTGCATTGAATACTGCTGCTATACATGGTCAGGTGCTCTTGCTATCCATCTAGGGTTTTCTTGATAAATCCAACGGAAAATATGTAATGTGATTGATCTTGACTTGGCAGCTCACTATATAAATCTACCATTCGCCCGTGCATTGAATACCTTGCTATACATGGTCAGGTGCTCTTGCTATCCATCTAGGGTTTCTTGATAAAATCCACGGAAAATATGTAATGTGATTGATCCTGACTTGGCAGCTCTGCACTATATAAATCTACCATTCGCCGTGCATTGAATACTGCTGCTATACATGGTCAGGTGCTCTTGCTATCCATCTAGGGTTTCTTGATAAAATCCAACGGAAAATATGTAATGTGATTGATCTTGACTTGGCAGCTCACTATATATATCTACCATTCGCCCGTGCGTGAGATAACAACTTGCTATACATGGTCGGTGCTCTTGCTATCCATCTAGGGTTTCTTGATAAAATCCAACGGAAAATATGTAATGTGATTGATCTTGACTTGGCAACTCACTATATAAATCTACCATTCGGCCGTGCATTGAATACTGCTGCTATACATGGTCAGGTGCTCTTGCTATCCATCTAGTGTTTCTTGATAAATCAACGGAAAATATATAATGTGATTGATCATGACTTGGCAGCTCACTATATAATTCTACCATTCGCCCGTGCATTGAATACTGCTGCTATACATGGTCAGGTGCTCTTGCTATCCATCTAGGGTTTCTTGATAAAATCCAACGGAAAATATGTAATGTGATTGATCTTGACTTGGCAGCTCACTATACAAATCTACCATTCGCCCGTGCATTGAATACTGCTGCTATACATGGTCAGGTGCTCTTGCTATCCATCTAGGGTTTCTTGATAAAATCCAACGGAAAATATGTAATGTGATTGATCTTGACTTGGCAGCTCACTATATAAATCTACCATTCGCCCGTGCATTGAATACTGCTGCTATACATGGTCAGGTGCTCTTGCTATCCATCTAGGGTTTCTTGATAAAATCCAACGGAAAATATGTAATGTGATTGATCTTGACTTGGCAGCTGACTATATAAATCTACCATTCGCCCGTGCATTGAATACTGCTGCTATACCTGGTCAGGTGCTCTTTCTATCCATCTAGGGTTTCTTGATTAAATCCAACGGAAAATATGTAATGTGATTGATCTTGACTTGGCAGCTCACTATATAAATCTACCATTCGCCCGTGCATTGAATACTGCTGCTATACATGGTCAGGTGCTCTTGCTATCCATCTAGGGTTTCTTGATAATATCCAACGGAAAATCTGTAATGTGATTGATCTTGACTTGGCAGCTCACTATATAAATCTACCATTCGCCCGTGCATTGAATACTGCTGCTATACATGGTCAGGTGCTCTTGCTATCCATCTAGGGTTTCTTGATAAAATCCAACGGAAAATATGTAATGTGATTGATCTTGACTTGGCAGCTCACTATATAAATCTACCATTCGCCCGTGCATTGAATACTGCTGCTATACATGGTCAGGTGCTCTTGCTATCCATCTAGGGTTTCTTGATAAAATCCAACGGAAAATATGTAACATGATTGATCTTGACTTGGCAGCTCACTATATAAATCTACCATTCGCCCGTGCATTGAATACTGCTACTATACCTGGTCAGGTGCTCTTGCTATCCATCTAGGATTTCTTGATAAAATCCAACGGAAAATATGTAATGTGATTGATCTTGACTTGGCAGCTCACTATATATATCTACCATTCGCCCGTGCATTGAATACTGCTGCTATACATGGTCAGGTGCTCTTGCTATCCATCTAGGGTTTCTTGATAAAATCCAACGGAAAATATGTAATGTGATTGATCTTGACTTGGCAGCTCACTATATAAATCTACCATTCGCCCGTGCATTGAATACTGCTGCTATACATGGTCAGGTGCTCTTGCTATCCATCTATGGTTTCTTGATAAAATCCAACGGAAAATATGTAATGTGATTGATCTTGACTTGGCAGCTCACTATATAAATCTACCATTCGCCCGTGCATTGAATATTGCTGCTATACCTGGTCAGGTGCTCTTGCTATCCATCTAGGGTTTCTTGATAAAATCCAACGGAAAATATGTAATGTGATTGATCTTGACTTGGCAGCACAAAATACAAATCTACCACTCGCCCGTGCATTGTATACTGCTGCTATACCTGGTCAGGTGCTCTTGCTATCCATCTAGGGTTTCTTGATAAAATCCAACGGAAAATATGTAATGTGATTGATCTTGACTTGGCAGCTCACTATATAAATCTACCATTCGCCCGTGCATTGAATACTGCTGCTATACATGGTCAGGTACTCTTGCTATCCATCTAGGGTTTCTTGATAAAATCCAACGGAAAATATGTAATGTGATTGATCTTGACTTGGCAGCTCACTATATAAATCTACCATTCGCCCGTGCATTGAATACTGCTGCTATACATGGTCAGGTGCTCTTGCTATCCATCTAGGGTTTCTTGATAAAATCCAACGGAAAATATGTAATGTGATTGATCTTGACTTGGCAGCTCCCTATATAAATCTACCATTCGCCCGTGCATTGAATACTGCTGCTATACATGGTCAGGTGCTCTTGCTATCCATCTAGGGTTTCTTGATAAAATCCAACGGAAAATATGTAATGTGATTGATCTTGACTTGGCAGCTAACTATATAAATCTACGATTCGCCCGTGCATTGAATACTGCTGCTCTACATGGTCAGGTGCTCTTGCTATCCATCTAGGGTTTCTTGATAAAATCCAACGGAAAATATGTAATGTGAAGTTGATCTTGACTTGGCAGCTCACTATATAAATCTACCATTCGCCCGTGCATTGAATACTGCTGCTATACCTGGTCAGATGCTCTTGCTATCCATCTAGGTTTTCTTCATAAAATCCAACGGAAAAATATGTAATGTGATTGATCTTGAGTTGGCAGCTCATTATATAAATCTACCATTCGCCCGTGCATTGAATACTGCTATACATGGTCAGGTGCTTGCTATCCATCTGGGGTTTCTTGATAAAATCCAACGGAAAATATGTAATATGATTGATCTTGACATGGCAGCTCACTATATAAATCTACCATTCGCCCGTGCCATTGAATACTGCTGCTATACCTGGTGGAGTGCTCTTGCTATCCATCTATGGTTTCTTGATAAAATCCAACGGAAAATATGTAATGTGATTGATCTTGACTTGGCAGCTCACTATGCTCGTCTACCATTCGCCCGTGCATTGAATACTGCTGCTACGCGGGTCAGGTGCTCTTGCTATCCATCTAGGGTTTCTTGATAAAATCCAACGGAAAAATATGTAATGTGATTGATCTTGACTTGGCAGCTCACTATATAAATCTACCATTCGCCCGTGCATTGAATACTGCTGCTATACATGGTCGAGTGCTCTTGCTATCCATCTGCGTTCTTGATAAAATCCAACGGAAAATATGTAATGTGGGTGATCTTGACTTGGCCCTCACCTTCTAAATCTACCATTCGCCCATGCATTGAATACTGCTGCTATACCTGGTCAGGTGCTCTTGCTATCCATCTAGGGTTTCTTGATAAAATCAACGGAAAATATGTAATGTGATTGATCTTGACTTGGCAGCTCATAAATCTACCATTCGCCCGTGCGTGAATACTGCTGCTATACCTGGTAAGGTGCTCTTGCTATCCATCTAAGGTTTCTTGATAAAATCCAACGGAAAATATGTAATGTGATTGATCTTGACTTGGCAGCTCTTTTCATATGATACCATTAGCACAATGCATTGAATACTGCTATACCTGGTCAGGTGCTCTTGCTATCCATCTAGGGTTTCTTGATAAAATCCAACGGAAAATATGTAATGTGATTGATCTTGACTTGGCAGCTCACTATATAAATCTACCATTCGCCGCGATACATTGAATACTGCTGCTATACATGGTCAGGTGCTCTTGCTCTCCATCTAGGGTTTCTTGATAAAATCCAACGGAAAATATGTAATGTGATTGATCCTGACTTGGCAGCTCACGATATAAATCTACCATTCGCCCGTGCATTGAATACTGCTGCTATGCCTGGTCAGATGCTCTTGCTATCCATCTAGGGTTTCTTGATAAAATCCAACGGAAAATATGTAATGTGATTGATCTTGACTTGGCAGCTCACTATATAAATCTACCATTCGCCCGTGCATTGAATACTGCTGCTATACCTGGTCAGGTGCTCTTGCTATCCATCTAGTGTTTCTTGATAAAATCCAACGGAAAATATGTAATGTGATTGATCTTGACTTGGCAGCTCACTATATAAATCTACCATTCGCCCGTGCATTGAATACTGCTGCTATACATGGTCAGGTGCTCTTGCTATCCATCTAGGTTTTCTTGATAAAATCCAACGGAATATGTAATGTGATTGATCTTGACTTGGCAGCTCACTATATAAATCTACCATTCGCCCGTGTATTGAATACTGGTGCTATACCTAGTCAGATGCTCTGCTATCCATCTAGGGTCTCTTGATAAAATCCAACGGAAAATATGTAATTTGATTGATCTTGACTTGGCAGCTCACTATATAAATCTACCATTCGCCCGTGCATTGAATACTGCTGCTATACCTGGTCAGATGCTCTTGCTATCAATCTAGAGTTTCTTGATAAAATCCAACGGAAAATATGTAATGTGATTGATCTTGACTTGGCAGCTCACTATATAAATCTACCATTCGCCCGTGCATTGAATACTGCTGCTATACCTGGTCAGATGCTCTTGCTATCCATCTAGGGTTTCTTGATAAAATCCAACGGAAAATATGTAATGTGATTGATCTTGACTTGGCAGCTCACTATATAAATCTACCATTCGCCCGTGCATTGAATACTGCTGCTATACCTGGTCAGGTGCTCTTGCTATGCATCTAGGGTTTCTTGATAAAATCCAACGGAAAATATGTAATGTGATTGATCTTGACTTGGCAGCTCAGTATATAAATCTACCATTCGCCCGTGCATTGAATACTGCTGCTATGCCTGGTCAGATGCTCTTGCTATCCATCTAGGTTTTCTTGATAAAATCCAACGGAAAATATGTAATGTGATTGATCTTGACTTGGCAGCTCACTATATAAATCTACCATTCGCCCGTGCATTGAATACTGCTGCTATGCCTGGTCAGATGCTCTTGCTATCCATCTAGGGTTTCTTGATAAAATCCAACGGAAAATATGTAATGTGATTGATCTTGACATGGCAGCTCACTATATAAATCTACCATTCGCCCGTGCATTGAATACTGCTGCTATACCTGGTCAGATGCTCTTGCTATCCATCTAGGGTTTCTTGATAAAATCCAACGGAAAATATGTAATGTGATTGATCTTGACTTGGCAGCTCACTATATAAATCTACCATTCGCCCGTGCATTGAATACTGCTGCTATACCTGGTCAGGTGCTCTTGCTATGCATCTAGGTTTTCTTGATAAAATCCAACGGAAAATATGTAATGTGATTGATCTTGACTTGGCAGCTCAGTATATAAATCTACCATTCGCGCGTGCATTGAATACTGCTGCTATGCCTGGTCAGATGCTCTTGCTATCCATCTAGGGTTTCTTGATAAAATCCAACGGAAAATATGTAATGTGATTGATCTTGACTTGGCAGCTCACTATATAAATCTACCATTCGCCCGTGCATTGAATACTGCTGCTATACCTGGTCAGATGCTCTTGCTATCCATCTAGGGTTTCTTGATAAAATCCAACGGAAAATATGTAATGTGATTGATCTTGACTTGGCAGCTCAGTATATAAATCTACCATTCGCCCGTGCATTGAATACTGCTGCTATACCTGGTCAGATGCTCTTGCTATCCATCTAGGGTTTCTTGATAAAATCCAACGGAAAATATGTAATGTGATTGATCTTGACTTGGCAGCTCACTATATAAATCTACCATTCGCCCGTGCATTGAATACTGCTGCTATGCCTGGTCAGATGCTCTTGCTATCCATCTAGGGTTTCTTGATAAAATCCAACGGAAAATATGTAATGTGATTGATCTTGACATGGCAGCTCATTATAAATCTACCATTCGCCCGTGCATTGAATACTGCTGCTATACCTGCTCAGATGCTCTTGCTATCCATCTAGGGTTTCTTGAAAATATCCAACGGAAAATATGTAATGTGATTGATATTGCCTTGGCAGCTCACTATATAAATCTACCATTCGCCCGTGCATTGAATACTGCTGCTATACCTGGTCAGATGCTCTTGCTATCCATCTAGGGTTTCTTGATAAAATCCAACGGAAAATATGTAATGTGATTGTTCTTGACTCGGCAGCTCACTATATAAATCTACCATTCGCCCGTGCATTGAATACTGCTGCTATACCCGGTCAGATGCTCTTGCCATCCATCTAGGTTTCTTGATAAAATCCACCTTTTGAAAATATGTAATGTGATTGATCTTGACTTGGCAGCTCACTATATAAATCTACCATTCGCCCGTGCATTGAATACTGCTGCTATACATGGTCAGGTGCTCTTGCTATCCATCTAGGGTTTCTTGATAAAATCCAACGGAAAATATGTAATGTGATTGATCTTGACTTTGGCAGCTCACTATAAGCAAATTCACTATTCGCCCGTGCATTGAATACTGCTGCTATACCTGGTCAGATGCTCTTGCTATCCATCTAGGTTTCTTGATAAAATCCAACGGAAAATATGTAATGTGATTGATCTTGACTTGGCAGCTAACTATATTAATCTACCATTCGCCCGTGCATTGAATACTGCTATGCGTACATGGTCAGGTGCCTTTGCCATCCATCTAGGGTTTCTTGATAAAATCCAACGGAAAATATGTAATGTGATTGATCTTGACTTGGCAGCTCACCAGTATAAATCTACCATTCGCCCGTGCATTGAATACTGCTGCTATGCCTGGTCAGATGCTCTTGCTATCCATCTAGGGTTTCTTGATAAAATCCAACGGAATATGTAATGTGACTGATCTTGACTTGGCAGCTCACTATATAAATCTACCATTCGCCTGTGCATTGAATACTGCTGTTATACCTGGTCACCAGATGCTCTTGCTATCCATCTAGGGTTTCTTGATAAAATCCAACGGAAAATCTGTAATGTGATTGATCTTGACTTGGCAGCTCACTATATAAATCTACCATTCGCCCGTGCATTGAATACTGCTGCTATACATGGTCAGGTGCTCTTGCTATCCATCTAGGGTTTCTTGATAAAATCCAACGGAAAATCTGTAATGTGATTGATCTTGACTTGGCAGCTCACTATATAAATCTACCATTCGCCCGTGCATTGAATACTGCTGCTATACATGGTCAGGTGCTCTTGCTATCCATCTACGGTTTCTTGATAAAATCCAACGGAAAATATGTAATGTGATTGATCTTGACTTGGCAGCTCACTATACAAATCTACCATTCGGCCGTGCATTGAATACTGCTGCTATACATGGTCAGGGTGCTCTTGCTATCCATCTAGGTTTCTTGATAAAATCCAACGGAAAAATATGTAATGTGATTGATCTTGACTTGGCAGCTCACTATAAATCTACCATTCGCCCGTGCATTGAATACTGCTGCTATACATGGTCAGGTGCTCTGCTATCCATCTAGGGTTCTTGATAAAATCCAAAGGAAAATATGTAATGTGATTGATCTTGACTTGGCAGCTCACTATATAAATCTACCATTCGCCCGTGTATACTGAATACTGCTGCTATACCTGGTCAGGTGCTCTTGCTATCCATCTAGGTTTCTTGATTAAATCCAACGGAAAATATGTAATGTGATTGATCTTGACTTGGCAGCTCACTATATAAATCTACCATTCGGGTTCGTGCATTGAATACTGCTGCTATACATGGTCAGGGTAAGCCTCTTGCTATCCATCTAGGTTTTCTGATAAAATCCAAAGGAAAATCTGCAATGTGATTGATCTTGACTTGGCAGCTCACTATATAAATCTACCATTCGCCCGTGCATTGAATACTGCTGCTATACATGGTCAGGTGCTCTTGCTATCCATCTAGGGTTTCTTGATAAAATCCAAAGGAAAATATGTAATGTGATTGATCTTGACTTGGCAGCTCACTATATAAATCTACCATTCGCCCGTGCATTGAATACTGCTGCTATACATGGTCAGGTGCTCTTGCTATCCATCTAGGGTTTCTTGATAAAATCCAACGGAAAATATGTAATGTGATTGATCTTGACTTGGCAGCTCACTATATAAATCTACCATTCGCCCGTGCATTGAATACCGCTGCTATACATGGTCAGGTGCTCTTGCTATCCATCTAGGGTTTCTTGATAAAATCCAACGGAAAATCTGTAATGTGATTGATCTTGACTTGGCAGCTCACTATATAAATCTACCATTCGCCCGTGCATTGAATACTGCTGCTATACATGGTCAGGTGCTCTTGCTATCCATCTACGGTTTCTTGATAAAATCCAACGGAAAATATGTAATGTGATTGATCTTGACTTGGCAGCTCACTATACAAATCTACCATTCGGCCGCATTGAATACTGCTGCTATACATGGTCAGTGCTCTTGCTATCCATCTAGGGTTTCTTGGATAAAATCCAACGGAAAATATGTAATGTGATTGATCTTGACTTGGCAGCTCACTATATAAATCTACCATTCGCCCGTGCATTGAATACTGCTGCTATACCTGGTCAGATGCTCTTGCTATCCATCTAGGGTTTCTTGATAAAATCCAACGGAAAATATGTAATGTGATTGATCTTGACTTGGCAGCTAACTATATTAATCTACCATTCGCCCGTGCATTGAATACTGCTGCTATACATGGTCAGGTGCTCTTGCTATCCATCTAGGGTTTCTTGATAAAATCCAACGGAAAATATGTAATGTGATTGATCTTGACTTGGCAGCTCACTATATAAATCTACCATTCGCCCGTGCATTGAATACTGCTGCTATGCCTGGTCAGATGCTCTTGCTATCCATCTAGGGTTTCTTGATAAAATCCAACGGAATATGTAATGTGATTGATCTTGACTTGGCAGCTCACTATATAAATCTACCATTCGCCCGTGCATTGAATACTGCTGCTATACCTGGTCAGATGCTCTTGCTATCCATCTAGGGTTTCTTGATAAAATCCAACGGAAAATCTGTACGGATTGATCTTGACTTGGCAGCTCACTATATAAATCTACCATTCGCCCGTGCATTGAATACTGCTGCTATACATGGTCAGGTGCTCTTGCTATCCATCTAGGGTTTCTTGATAAAATCCAACGGAAAATCTGTAATGTGATTGATCTTGACTTGGCAGCTCACTATATAAATCTACCATTCGCCCGTGCATTGAATACTGCTGTTATACATGGTCAGGTGCTCTTGCTATCCATCTACGGTTTCTTGATAAAATCCAACGGAAAATATGTAATGTGATTGATCTTGACTTGGCAGCTCACTATACAAATCTACCATTCGGCCGTGCATTGAATACTGCTGCTATACATGGTCAGGTGCTCTTGCTATCCATCTAGGGGTTTCTTGATAAAATCCAACGGAAAATATGTAATGTGATTGATCTTGACTTGGCAGCTCACTATATAAATCTACCATTCGCCCGTGCATTGAATACTGCTGCTATACATGGTCAGGTGCTCTTGCTATCCATCTAGGGTTCTTGATAAAATCCAAAGGAAAATATGTAATGTGATTGATCTTGACTTGGCAGCTCACTATATAAATCTACCATTCGCCCGTGCATTGAATACTGCTGCTATACCTGGTCAGGTGCTCTTGCTATCCATCTAGGGTTTCTTGATTAAATCCAACGGAAAATATGTAATGTGATTGATCTTGACTTGGCAGCTCACTATATAAATCTACCATTCGCCCGTGCATTGAATACTGCTGCTATACATGGTCAGGTGCTCTTGCTATCCATCTAGGTTTTCTTGATAAAATCCAAAGGAAAGCAATGTGATTGATCTTGACTTGGCAGCTCACTATATAAATCTACCATTCGCCCGTGCATTGAATACTGCTGCTATACATGGTCAGGTGCTCTTGCTATCCATCTAGGGTTTCCTGATAAAATCCAAAGGAAAATATGTAATGTGATTGATCTGACTTGGCAGCTCACTATATAAATCTACCATTCGCCCGTGCATTGAATACTCGCTGCTATACATGGTCAGGTGCTCTTGCCATCCATCTAGGGTTTCTTGATAAAATCCAACGGAAAATATGTAATGTGATTGATCTTGACTTGGCAGCTCACTATATAAATCTACCATTCGCCCGTGCATTGAATACTGCTGCTATACATGGTCAGGTGCTCTTGCTATCCATCTAGGTTTCCTGATAAAATCCAACGGAAAATCTGTAATGTGATTGATCTTGACTTGGCAGCTCACTATATAAATCTACCATTCGCCCGTGCATTGAATACTGCTGCTATACATGGTCAGGTGCTCTTGCTATCCATCTACGGTTTCTTGATAAAATCCAACGGAAAATATGTAATGTGATTGATCTTGACTTGGCAGCTCACTATACAAATCTACCATTCGGCCGTGCATTGAATACTGCTGCTATACATGGTCAGGTGCTCTTGCTATCCATCTAGGTTTCTTGATAAAATCCAACGGAAAAATATGTAATGTGATTGATCTTGACTTGGCAGCTCACTATATAAATCTACCATTCGCCCGTGCATTGAATACTGCTGCTATACATGGTCAGGTGCTCTTGCTATCCATCTAGGGTTTCTTGATAAAATCCAAAGGAAAATATGTAATGTGATTGATCTTGACTTGGCAGCTCACTATATAAATCTACCATTCGCCCGTGCATTGAATACTGCTGCTATACCTGGTCAGGTGCTCTTGCTATCCATCTAGGGTTTCTTGATTAAATCCAACGGAAAATATGTAATGTGATTGATCTTGACTTGGCAGCTCACTATATAAATCTACCATTCGCCCGTGCATTGAATACTGCTGCTATACATGGTCAGGTGCTCTTGCTATCCATCTAGGTTTTCTTGATAAAATCCAAAGGAAAATCTGCAATGTGATTGATCTTAACTTGGCAGCTCACTATATAAATCTACCATTCGCCCGTGCATTGAATACTGCTGCTATACATGGTCAGGTGCTCTTGCTATCCATCTAGGGTTTCTTGATAAAATCCAAAGGAAAATATGTAATGTGATTGATCTTGACTTGGCAGCTCACTATATAAATCTACCATTCGCCCGTGCATTGAATACTGCTGCTATACATGGTCAGGTGCTCTTGCTATCCATCTAGGGTTTCTTGATAAAATCCAACGGAAAATATGTAATGTGATTGATCTTGACTTGGCAGCTCACTATATAAATCTACCATTCGCCCGTGCATTGAATACTGCTGCTATACCTGGTCAGGTGCTCTTGCTATCCATCTAGGGTTTCTTCATAAAATCCAACGGAAAATATGTAATGTGATTGATCTTGACTTGGCAGCTCACTATATATATCTACCATTCGCCCGTGCATTGAATACTGCTGCTATACATGGTCAGGTGCTCTTGCTATCCATCTAGGGTTTCTTGATAAAATCCAACGGAAAATATGTAATGTGATTGATCTTGACTTGGCAGCTCACTATATAAATCTACCATTCGCCCGTGCATTGAAAACTGCTGCTATACATGGTCAGTGCTCTTGCTATCCATCTAGGTTTTCTTGATAAAATCCAACGGAAAATATGTAATGTGATTGATCTTGACTTGGCAGCTCACTATATAAATCTACGATTCGCCCGTGCATTGAATACTGCTGCTATACCTGGTCAGGTGCTCTTGCTATCCATCTAGGGTTTCTTGATAAAAAATCCAACGGAAAATCTGTAATGTAATTGATCTTGACTTGGCAGCTCACTATATAAATCTACCATTCGCCCGTGCATTGAATACTGCTGCTATACATGGTCAGGTGCTCTTGCTATCCATCTAGGGTTTCTTGATAAAATCCAACGGAAAATATGTAATGTGATTGATCTTGACTTGGCAGCTCACTATACAAATCTACCATTCGCCCGTGCATTGAACACTGCTATACATGGTCAGGTGCTCTTGCTATCCATCTAGGTTTTCTTGATAAAATCCAACGGAAAATATGTAATGTGATTGATCTTGACTTGGCAGCTCACTATACAAATCTACCATTCGGCCGTGCATTGAATACCGCTGCTATACATGGTCAGGTGCTCTTGCTATCCATCTAGGGTTTCTTGATAAAATCCAACGGAAAATATGTAATGTGATTGAACTTGACTTGGCAGCTCACTATATAAATCTACCATTCGCGCGTGCATTGAATACCGCTGCTATACATGGTCAGGTGCTCTTGCTATCCATCTAGGGTTTCTTGATAAAATCCAAAGGAAAATATGTAATGTGATTGATCTTGACTTGGCAGCTCACTATATAAATCTACCATTCGCCCGAGCATTGAATACTGCTGCTATACCTGGTCAGGTGCTCTTGCTATCCATCTAGGGTTTCTTGATTAAATCCAACGGAAAATATGTAATGTGATTGATCTTGACTTGGCAGCTCACTATATAAATCTACCATTCGCCCGTGCATTGAATACTGCTGCTATACATGGTCAGGTGCTCTTGCTATCCATCTAGGTTTTCTTCTTTGATAAAATCCAAAGGAAAATCTGTAATGTGATTGATCTTGACTTGGCAGCTCACTATATAAATCTACCATTCGCCCGTGCATTGAATACTGCTGCTATACATGGTCAGGTGCTCTTGCTATCCATCTAGGGTTTCTTGATAAAATCCAAAGGAAAATATGTAATGTGATTGATCTTGACTTGGCAGCTCACTATATAAATCTACCATTCGCCCGTGCATTGAATACTGCTGCTATACATGGTCAGGTGCTCTTGCTATCCATCTAGGGTTTCTTGATAAAATCCAACGGAAAATATGTAATGTGATTGATCTTGACTTGGCAGCTCACTATATAAATCTACCATTCGCCCGTGCATTGAATACTGCTGCTATACCTGGTCAGGTGCTCTTGCTATCCATCTAGGGTTTCTTGATAAAATCCAACGGAAAATATGTAATGTGATTGATCTTGACTTGGCAGCTCACTATATATATCTACCATTCGCCCGTGCATTGAATACTGCTGCTATACATGGTCAGGTGCTCTTTGCTATCCATCTAGGGTTTCTTGATAAAATCCAACGGAAAATATGTAATGTGATTGATCTTGACTTGGCAGCTCACTATATAAATCTACCATTCGCCCGTGCATTGAAAACTGCTGCTATACATGGTCAGGTGCTCTTGCTATCCATCTAGGTTTTCTTGATAAAATCCAACGGAAAATATGTAATGTGATTGATCTTGACTTGGCAGCTCACTATATAAATCTACGATTCGCCATGCATTGAATACTGCTGCTATACATGGTCAGGTGCTCTTGCTATCCATCTAGGGTTTCTTGATAAAATCCAACGGAAAATATGTAATTGATCTTGACTTGGCAGCTCACTATATAAATCTACCATTCGCCCGTGCATTGAATACTGCTGCTATACCTGGTAAGGTGCTCTTGCTATCCATCAAGGGTTTCTTGATAAAATCCAACGGAAAATATGTAATGTGATTGATCTTGACTTGGCAGCTCACTATATAAATCTACCATTCGCCCGTGCATTGAATACTGCTGCTATACTTGGTCAGGTGCTCTTGCTATCCATCTAGGTTTCTTGATAAAATCCAACGGAAAATATGTAATGTGATTGATCTTGACTTGGCAGCTCACTATATAAATCTACCATTCGCCCGTGCATTGAATACTGCTGCTATACCTGGTCAGGTGCTCTTGCTATCCATCTAGGGTTTCTTGATAAAATCCAACGGAAAATATGTAATGTGATTGATCTTGACTTGGCAGCTCACTATATAAATCTACCATTCGCCCGTGCATTGAATACTGCTGCTATACATGGTCAGGTGCTCTTGCTATCCATCTAGGGTTTCTTGATAAAATCCAACGGAAAATATGTAATGTGATTGATCTTGACTTGGCAGCTCACTATATAAATCTACCATTCGCCCGTGCATTGAATACCGCTGCTATACATGGTCAGGTGCTCTTGCTATCCATCTAGGGTTTCTTGATAAAATCCAACGGAAAATATGTAATGTGATTGATCTTGACTTGGCAGCTCACTATATAAATCTACCATTCGCCCGTGCATTGAATACTGCTGCTATACATGGTCAGGTGCTCTTGCTATCCATCTAGGGTTTCTTGATAAAATCCAACGGAAAATATGTAATGTGATTGATCTTGACTTGGCAGCTCACTATATAAATCTACCATTCGCCCGTGCATTGAATACTGCTGCTATACCTGGTAAGGTGCTCTTGCTATCCATCTAGGGTTTCTTGATAAAATCCAACGGAAAATATGTAATGTGATTGATCTTGACTTGGCAGCTCACTATATAAATCTACCATTCGCCCGTGCATTGAATACTGCTGCTATACATGGTCAGGTGCTCTTGCTATCCATCTAGGGTTTCTTGATAAAATCCAACGGAAAATATGTAATGTGATTGATCTTGACTTGGCAGCTCACTATATAAATCTACCATTCGCCCGTGCATTGAATACTGCTGCTATACCTGGTCAGGTGCTCTTGCTATCCATCTAGGGTTTCTTGATAAAATCCAACGGAAAATATGTAATGTGATTGATCTTGACTTGGCAGCTCACTATATAAATCTACCATTCGCCCGTGCATTGAATACTGCTGCTATACATGGTCAGGTGCTCTTGCTATCCATCTAGGTTTCTTTGATAAAATCCAACGGAAAATATGTAATGTGATTGATCTTGACTTGGCAGCTCACTATATAAATCTACCATTCGCCCGTGCATTGAATACTGCTGCTATGCCTGGTCAGATGCTCTTGCTATCCATCTAGGGTTTCTTGATAAAATCCAACGGAAAATATGTAATGTGATTGATCTTGACTTGGCAGCTCACTATATAAATCTACCATTCGCCCGTGCATTGAATACTGCTGCTATACCTGGTCAGGTGCTTTTGCTATCCATCTAGGGTTTCTTGATAAAATCCAACGGAAAATATGTAATGTGATTGATCTTGACTTGGCAGCTCACTATATAAATCTACCATTCGCCCGTGCATTGAATACTGCTGCTATACATGGTCAGGTGCTCTTGCTATTCATCTAGGGTTTCTTGATAAAATCCAACGGAATATGTAATGTGATTGATCTTGACTTGGCAGCTCACTATATAAATCTACCATTCGCCCGTGTATTGAATACTGCTGCTATACCTGGTCAGATGCTCTTGCTATCCATCTAGGGTCTCTTGATAAAATCCAACGGAAAATATGTAATGTGATTGATCTTGACTTGGCAGCTCACTATATAAATCTACCATTCGCCCGTGCATTGAATACTGCTGCTATACCTGGTCAGATGCTCTTGCTATCCATCTAGGGTTTCTTGATAAAAATCCAACGGAAAATATGTAATGTGATTGATCTTGACTTGGCAGCTCACTATATAAATCTACCATTCGCCCGTGCATTGAATACTGCTGCTATACATGGTCAGGTTCTCTTGCTATGCATCTAGGGTTTCTTAATAAAATCCAACGGAATATATGTAATGTGATTTATCTTGACATGGCAGCTCACTATATAAATCTACCATTCGCCCGTGCATTGAATACTGCTGCTATACCTGGTCAGGTGCTCTTGCTATGCATCTAGGGTTTCTTGATAAAATCCAACGGAAAATATGTAATGTGATTGATCTTGACATGGCAGCTCACTATATAAATCTACCATTCGCCCGTGCATTGAATACTGCTGCTATACCTGGTCAGGTGCTCTTGCTATGCATCTAGGGTTTCTTGATAAAATCCAACGGAAAATATGTAATGTGATTGATCTTGACTTGGCAGCTCACTATATAAATCTACCATTCGCCCGTGCATTGAATACTGCTGCTATACATGGTCAGGTGCTCTTGCTATCCATCTAGGGTTTCTTGATAAAATCCAAAGGAAAATATGTAATGTGATTGATCTTGACTTGGCAGCTCACTATATAAATCTACCATTCGCCCGTGCATTGAATACTGCTGCTATGCCTGGTCAGATGCTCTTGCTATCCATCTAGGGTTTCTTGATAAAATCCAACGGAAAATATGTAATGTGATTGATCTTGACTTGGCAGCTCACTATATAAATCTACCATTCGCCCGTGCATTGAATACTGCTGCTATACCTGGTCAGGTGCTTTTGCTATCCATCTAGGGTTTCTTGATAAAATCCAACGGAAAATATGTAATGTGATTGATCTTGACTTGGCAGCTCACTATATAAATCTACCATTCGCCCGTGCATTGAATACTGCTGCTATACATGGTCAGGTGCTCTTGCTATCCATCTAGGGTTTCTTCATAAAATCCAACGGAATATGTAATGTGATTGATCTTGACTTGGCAGCTCACTATATAAATCTACCATTCGCCCGTGTATTGAATACTGCTGCTATACATGGTCAGATGCTCTTGCTATCCATCTAGGGTCTCTTGATAAAATCCAACGGAAAATATGTAATGTGATTGATCTTGACTTGGCAGCTCACTATATAAATCTACCATTCGCCCGTGGATTGAATACTGCTGCTATACCTGGTCAGATGCTCTTGCTATCCATCTAGGGTTTCTTGATAAAATCCAACGGAAAATATGTAATGTGATTGATCTTGACTTGGCAGCTCACTATATAAATCTACCATTCGCCCGTGCATTGAATACTGCTGCCATACCTGGTCAGGTGCTCTTGCTATGCATCTAGGGTTTCTTGATAAAATCCAACGGAAAATATGTAATGTGATTGATCTTGACTTGGCAGCTCACTATACAAATCTACCATTCGCCCGTGCATTGAATATTGCTGCTATACATGGTCAGGTGCTCTTGCTATCCATCTAGGTTTTCTTGATAAAATCCAACGGAAAATATGTAATGTGATTGATCTTGGCTTGGCAGCTCACTATATAAATCTACCATTTGCCCGTGCATTGAATACTGCTGCTATACATGGTCAGGTGCTCTTGCTATCCATCTAGGGTTGCTTGATAAAATCCAACGGAATATATGTAATGTGATTGATCTTGACTTGGCAGCTCACTATATAAATCTACCATTCGCCCGTGCATTGAATACTGCTGCTATACATGGTCAGTTGCTCTTGCTGTCCATCTAGGGTTTCTTGATAAAATCCAACGGAAAATATGTAATGTGATTGATCTTGACTTGGCAGCTCACTATATAAATCTACCATTCGCCCGTGCATTGAATACTGCTGCTATACATGGTCAGGTGCTCTTGCTATCCATCTAGGGTTTCTTGATAAAATCCAACGGAAAATATGTAATGTGATTGATCTTGACTTGGCAGCTCCCTATATAAATCTACCATTCGCCCGTGCATTGAATACTGCTGCTATACATGGTCAGGTGCTCTTGCTATCCATCTAGGGTTTCTTGATAAAATCCAACGGAAAATATGTAATGTGATTGATCTTGACTTGGCAGCTCACTATATAAATCTACCATTCGCCCGTGCATTGAATACTGCTGCTATACATGGTCAGGTGCTCTTGCTATCCATCAAGGGTTTCTTCATAAAATCCAACGGAATATGTAATGTGATTGATCTTGACTTGGCAGCTCACTATATAAATCTACCATTCGCCCGTGTATTGAATACTGCTGCTATACATGGTCAGATGCTCTTGCTATCCATCTAGGGTCTCTTGATAAAATCCAACGGAAAATATGTAATGTGATTGATCGTGACTTTATAGCTCACTATATAAATCTACCATTCGCCCGCATTGAATACTGCTGTCATACCTGGTCAGATGTCGGCTATCCATCTAGGGTTTCTTGATAAAATCCAACGGAAAATATGTAATGTGATTGATCTTGACTTGGCAGCTCACTATATAAATCTACCATTCGCCCGTGCATTTAAATGCTGCTATATCCTTGGTCAGGTGCTCTTGCTATGCATCTAGGGTTTCTTGATAAAATCCAACGGAAAATATGTAATGTGATTGATCTTGACTTGGCAGCTCACTATACAAATCTACCATTCGCCCGTGCATTGAATATTGCTGCTAAGTACATGGTCAGGTGTTCGTATATCCATCTAGGTTTGATAAAATCCAACGGAAAATATGTAATGTGTAGATTGATCTTGGCTTGGCAGCTCACTATATAAATCTACCATTTGCCCGTGCATTGAATACTGCTATACATGGTCAGGTGCTCTTGCTATCCATCTAGGGTTGCTTGATAAAATCCAACGGAAAATATGTAATGTGATTGATCTTGACTTGGCAGTCAACATATAAATCTACCATTCGCCCGTGCATTGAATACTGCTGCTATACATGGTCAGTTGCTCTTGCTATCCATCTAGGGTTTCTTGATAAAATCCAACGGAAAATATGTAATGTGATTGATCTTGACTTGGCAGCTCACTATATAAATCTACCATTCGCCCGCATTGAATACCGCTGCTATACATGGTCAGGTGCTCTTGCTATCCATCTAGGGTTTGACAAACCAGTAACTTGAAAAATATGTAATGTGATTGATCTTGACTTGGCAGCTCCCTATATAAATCTACCATTCGCCCGTGCATTGAATACTGCTGCTATACATGGTCAGGTGCTCTTGCTATCCATCTAGGGTTTCTTGATAAAATCCAACGGAAAATATGTAATGTGATTGATCTTGACTTGGCAGCTCACTATATAAATCTACCATTCGCCCGTGCATTGAATACTGCTGCTATACATGGTCAGGTGCTCTTGCTATCCATCTCGGGTTTCTTGATAAAATCCAACGGAAAATATGTAATGTGATTGATCTTGACTTGGCAGCTCACAGCAAATCTACCATTCGCCCGTGCATTGAATACTGCTGCTATACCTGGTAAGGTGCTCTTGCTATCCATCAAGGGTTTCTTGATAAAATCCAACGGAAAATATGTAATGTGATTGATCTTGACTTGGCAGCTCACTATATAAATCTACCATTCGCCCGTGCATTGAATACTGCTGCTATACTTGGTCAGGTGCTCTGCTATCCATCTAGGGTTTTGACAAAATCCAAACGAAAATATGTAATGTGATTGATCTTGACTTGGCAGCTCACTATATAAATCTACCATTCGCCCGTGCATTGAATACTGCTGCTATACCTGGTCAGGTGCTCTTGCTATCCATCTAGGGTTTCTATAAACCAACGGAAAATATGTAATGTGATTGATCTTGACTTTGGCAGCTCACTATATAAATCTACCATTCGCCCGTGCATTGAATACTGCTGCTAGTATTACGGTCAGGTGCTCTTGCTATCCATCTAGGGGTTTCTTGATAAAATCCAAACGGAAAATATGTAATGTGATTGATCTTGACTTGGCAGCTCACTATATAAATCTACCATCGCCCGTGCATTGAATACTGCTATACATGGTCAGGTGCTCTTGCTATCCATCTAGGGTTTCTTGATAAAATCCAACGGAAAATATGTAATGTGATTTGATCTTGACTTGGCAGCTCACTATATAAATCTACACCATCTGCCCGTGCATTGAATACTGCTGCTATACAGTCAGGTGCTCTTGCTATCCATCTAGGGTTTCTTGATAAAATCCAACGGAAAATATGTAATGTGATTGATCTTGACTTGGCAGCTCACTATATAAATCTACCATTCGCCCGTGCATTGAATACTGCTGCTATACCTGGTAAGGTGCTCTTGCTATCCATCTAGGGTTTCTTGATAAAATCCAACGGAAAATATGTAATGTGATTGATCTTGAATTTGCAGCGCCTGTCATATAAATCACTCATTCGCCCGTGCATTGAATACTGCTGCTATACATGGTCAGGTGCTCTTGCTATCCATCTAGGGTTTCTTGATAAAATCCAACGGAAAATATGTAATGTGATTGATTCAGACTTGGCAGCTCACTATATAAATCTACCATTCGCCCGTGCATTGAATACTGCTGCTATACCTGGTCAGGTGCTCTTGCTATCCATCTAGGATTTCTTGATAAAATCCAACGGAAAATATGTAATGTGATTGATCTTGACTTGGCAGCTCACTATATAAATCTACCATTCGCCCGTGCATTGAATACTGCTGCTATACATGGTCAGGTGCTCTTGCTATCCATCTAGGGTTTCTTGATAAAATCCAACGGAAAATATGTAATGTGATTGATCTTGACTTGGCAGCTCACTATATAAATCTACCATTCGCCCGTGCATTGAATACTGCTGCTATGCCTGGTCAGATGCTCTTGCTATCCATCTAGGGTTTCTTGATAAAATCCAACGGAAAATATGTAATGTGATTGATCTTGACTTGGCAGCTCACTATATAAATCTACCATTCGCCCGTGCATTGAATACTGCTGCTATACCTGGTCAGGTGCTTTTGCTATCCATCTAGGGTTTCTTGATAAAATCCAACGGAAAATATGTAATGTGATTGATCTTGACTTGGCAGCTCACTATATAAATCTACCATTCGCCCGTGCATTGAATACTGCTGCTATACATGGTCAGGTGCTCTTGCTATTCATCTAGGGTTTCTTGATAAAATCCAACGGAATATGTAATATGATTGACCTTGACTTGGCAGCTCACAATATAAATCTACCATTCGCCCGTGTATTGAATACTGCTGCTATACCTGGTCAGATGCTCTTGCTATCCATCTAGGGTCTCTTGATAAAATCCAACGGAAAATATGTAATGTGATTGATCTTGACTTGGCAGCTCACTATATAAATCTACCATTCGCCCGTGCATTGAATACTGCTGCTATACCTGGTCAGATGCTCTTGCTATCCATCTAGGGTTTCTTGATAAAATCAACGGAAAATATGTAATGTGATTGATCTTGACTTGGCAGCTCACTATATAAATCTACCATTCGCCCGTGCATTGAATACTGCTGCTATACCTGGTCGGGTTCTCTTGCTATGCATCTAGGGTTTCTTGATAAAATCACTTGAATATATGTAATGTGATTGATCTTGACATGGCAGCTCACTATATAAATCTACCATTCGCCCGTGCATTGAATACTGCTATATACCTGGTCAGGTGCTCTTGCTATGCATCTAGGGTTTCTTGATAAAATCCAACGGAAAATATGTAATGTGATTGATCTTGACATGGCAGCTCACTATATAAATCTACCATTCGCCCGTGCATTGAATACTGCTGTATACCTGGTCAGGTGCTCTTGCTGTACATCTGGGGTTTCTTGATAAATCCAACGGAAAATATGTAATGTGATTGATCTTGACTTGGCAGCTCACTATATAAATCTACCATTCGCGTGCATTGAATACTGCTGCTATACATGGTCAGGTGCTCTTGCTATCCATCTGAGGTTTCTTGATAAAATCCAAAGGAAAATATGTAATGTGATTGATCTTGACTTGGCAGCTCTATATAAATCTACCATTCGCCCGTGCATTGAATACTGCTGCTATGCCTGGTCAGATGCTCTTGCTATCCATCTAGGGTTTCTTGATAAATCCATGGAAAATATGTAATGTGATTGATCTTGACTTGGCAGCTCACTATATAAATCTACCATTCGCCCGTGCATTGAATGCTGCTGCTATACCTGGTCAGGTGCTTTTGCTATCCATCTAGGGTTTCTTGATAAATCAACGGAAAATATGTAATGTGATTGATCTTGACTTGGCAGCTCACTATATAAATCTACCATTCGCCCGTGCATTGAATACTGCTGCTATAACATGGTCAGGTGCTCTTGCTATCCATCTAGGGTTTCTTCATAAAATCCAACGGAATATGTAATGTGATTGATCTTGACTTGGCAGCTCACTATATAAATCTACCATTCGCTTGATATATTGAATACTGCTGCTATACATGGTCAGATGCTCTTGCTATCCATCTAGGGTCTCTTGATAAAATCCAACGGTAAATATGTAATGTGATTGATCTTGACTTGGCAGCTCACTATATAAATCTACCATTCGCCCGTGCATTGAATACTGCTGCTCTACCTGGTCAGATGCTCTTGCTATCCATCTAGGGTTTCTTGATAAAATCCAACGGAAAATATGTAATGTGATTGATCTTGACTTGGCAGCTCACTATATAAATCTACCATTCGCCCGTGCATTGAATACTGCTGCTATACCTGGTCAGGTGCTCTTGCTATGCATCTAGGGTTTCTTGATAAAATCCAACGGAAAATATGTAATGTGATTGATTTTGACATGGCAGCTCACTATATAAATCTACCATTCGCCCGTGCATTGAATACTGCTGCTATACCTGGTCTGGTGCTCTTGCTATGCATCTAGGGTTTCTTGATAAAATCCAACGGAAAATATGTAATGTGATTGATCTTGACATGGCAGCTCACTATATAAATCTACCATTCGCCCGTGCATTGAATACTGCTGCTATACCTGGTCAGGTGCTCTTGCTATGCATCTAGGGTTTCTTTGATAAAATCCAACGGAAAATATGTAATGTGATTGATCTTCACATGGCAGTCACTATATAAATCTACCATTCGCCCGTGCATTGAATACTGCTGCTATACCTGGTCAGGTGCTCTTTGCTACGTACCCAGGGTTTCTTGATAAAATCCAACGGAAAATATGTAATGTGATTGATCTTGCCTTGGCAGCTCACTATATAAATCTACCATTCGCCCGTGCATTGAATACTGCTGCTATACCTGGTCAGATGCTCTTGCTATCCATCTAGGTTTCCTGATAAAATCCAACGGAATATATGTAATGTGATTGATATTGCCTTGGCAGCTCACTATATAAATCTACCATTCGCCCGTGCATTGAATACTGCTGCTATACCTGGTCAGATGCTCTTGCTATCCATCTAGGGTTTTGATAAAATCCAACGGAAAATATGTAATGTGATTGATCTTTTGACTTGGCAGCTCACTATATAAATCTACCATTCGCCCGTGCATTGAATACTGCTGCTATACCTGGTCAGATGCTCTTGCTATCCATCTAGGGTTTCTTGATAAAATCCAACGGAATATATGTAATGTGATTGATCTTGGACCTGGCAGCTCACTATATAAATCTACCATTCGCCCGTGCAATACTGCTGCTATACCTGGTCAGATGCTCTTGCTATCCATCTAGGGTTTCTTGATAAAATCCAACGGAAAATATGTAATGCGATTGATCTTGACTTGGCAGCTCACTATATAAATCTACCATTCGCCCGTGCATTGAATACTGCCGCTATACCTTGGTCAGGTGCTCTTGCTATCCATCTAGGGTTTCTTGATAAAATCCAACGGAAAATCTGTAATGTGATTGATCTTGACTTGGCAGCTCACTATATAAATCTACCATTCGCCCGTGCATTGAATACTGCTGCTATACCTGGTCAGGTGCTCTTGCTATCCATCTAGGGTTTCTTGATAAAATCCAACGGAATATGTAATGATTGATCTTGACTTGGCAGCTCACTATATAAATCTACCATTCGCCCGTGCATTGAATACTGCTGCTATACCTGGTCAGATGCTCTTCCTATCCATCTAGGGTTTCTTGATAAAATCCAACGGAAAATATGTAATGTGATTGATCTTGACTTGCAGTCACTATATAAATCTACCATTCGCCCGTGCATTGAATACTGCTGCTATACCTGGTCAGGGGCTCTTGCTATCCATCTAGGGTTTCTTGATAAAATCCAACGGAATATGTAATGTGATTGATCTTGATTTGGCAGCTCACTATATAAATCTACCATTCGCCCGTGCATTGAATACTGCTGCTATACCTGGTCAGGTGCTCTTGCTATCCATCTAGGGTTTCTTGATAAAATCCAGCGGAAAATCTGTAATGTGATTGATCTTGACTTGGCAGCTCACTATATAAATCTACCATTCGCCCGCATTGAATACTGCTGCTGCTATGCCTGGTCAGATGCTCTTGCTATCCATCTAGGGTTTCGCAGGATAAAATCCAACGGAATATAATGTGATTGATCTTGTCTTGGCAGCTCACTGTATAAATCTACCATTCGCCCGTGCATTGAATACTGCTGCTATACCTGGTCAGATGCTCTTGCTATCCATCTAGGGTTTCTTGATAAAATCCAACGGAAAATATGTAATGTGATTGATCTTGACTTGGCAGCTCACTATATAAATCTACCATTCGCCCGTGCATTGAATACTGCTGCTATACCTGGTCAGGTGCTCGCTATCCATCTAGGGTTTCTTGAAAAAATCCAACGGAAAATATGTAATTTGATTGATCTTGACTTGGCAGCTCAGCCATATAAATCTACCATTCGCCCGTGCATTGAATACTGCTGCTATACCTGGTCAGGTGCTCTTGCTATGCATCTAGGGTTTCTTGATAAAATCCAACGGAAAATATGCGTAATGTGATTGATCTTGACATGGCAGCTCACTATATAAATCTACCATTCGCCCGTGCATTGAATACTGCTGCTATACCTGGTCTGGTGCTCTTGCTACGTATCTAGGGTTTCTTGATAAAATCCAACGGAAAATATGTAATGTGATTGATCTTGACATGGCAGCTCACTATATAAATCTACCATTCGCCCGTGCATTGAATACTGCTGCTATACCTGGTCAGGTGCTCTTGCTATGCATCTAGGGTTTCTTGATAAAATCCAACGGAAAATATGTAATGTGATTGATCTTGCCTTGGCAGCTCACTATATAAATCTACCATTCGCCCGTGCATTGAATACTGCTGTTATACCTGGTCAGATGCTCTTGCTATCCATCTAGGGTTTTTTGATAAAATCCAACGGAATATATGTAATGTGATTGATATTGCTCCTTTGCAGCTCACTATATAAATCTACCATTCGCCCGTGCATTGAATACTGCTGCTATACCTGGTCAGATGCTCTTGCTATCCATCTAGGGTTTCTTGATAAAATCCAACGGAAAATATGTAATGTGATTGTTCTTGACTTGGCAGCTCACTATATAAATCTACCATTCGCCCGTGCATTGAATACTGCTGCTATACCTGGTCAGATGCTCTTGCTATCCATCTAGGGTTTCTTGATAAAATCCAACGGAATATATGTAATGTGATTGATCTTGACCTGGCAGCTCACTATATAAATCTACCATTCGCCCGTGCATTGAATACTGCTGCTATACATGGTCAGGTGCTCTTGCTATCCATCTAGGGTCTTTGATAAAATCCAACGGAAAATATGTAATGTGATTGATCTTGACTTGGCAGCTCACTATATAAATCTACCATTCGCCCGTGCATTGAATACTGCTGCTATACCTGGTCAGATGCTCTTGCTATCCATCTAGGGTTTCTTGATAAAATCCAACGGAAAATATGTAATGTGATTGATTCCACTGGCAGCTCACTATATAAATCTACTCATTCGCCCGTGCATTGAATACTGCTGCTATGCCTGGTCAGATGCTCTTGCTATCCATCTAGGGTTTCTTGATAAAATCCAACGGAATATGTAATGTGATTGATCTTAACTTGGCAGCCCACTATATAAATCTACCATTAGCCCGTGCATTGAATACTGCTGCTATACCTGGTCAGATGCTCTTGCTATCCATCTAGGGTTTCTTGATAAAATCCAACGGAAAATATGTAATGTGATTGATCTTGACTTGGCAGCTCCCTATATAAATCTACCATTCGCCCGTGCATTGAATACTGCTGCTATACCTGGTCAGGTGCTCTTGCTATCCATCTAGGGTTTCTTGAAAAAATCCAACGGAAAATCTGTAATGTGATTGATCTTGACTTGTCAGCTCACTATATAAATCTACCATTCGCCCGTGCATTGAATACTGCTGCTATACCTGGTCAGATGCTCTTGCTATCCATCATCTAGGTTTCCTTGATAAAATCCAACGGAAAATATGTAATGTGATTGATCTTGACTTTGGCAGTCACTATATAAATCTACCATTCGCCCGTGCATTGAATACTGCTGCTATACCTGGTCAGGTGCTCTTGCTATCCATCTAGGGTTTCTTGATAAAATCCAACGGAATATGTAAATGTGATTGATCTTGATTTGGCAGCTCACTATATAAATCTACCATTCGCCCGTGCATTGAATACTGCTGCTATAACTGGTCAGGTGCTCTTGCTATCCATCTAGGGTTTCTTGATAAAATCCAACGGAAAATCTGTAATGATTGATCTTGACTTGGCAGCTCACTATATAAATCTACCATTCGCCCGTGCATTGAATACTGCTGCTATGCCTGGTCGATGCTCTTGAGCTATCCATCTAGGGTTTCTTGATAAAATCCAACGAATATGTAATGTGATTGATCTTGTCTTGCAGCTCACTGTATAAATCTACCATTCGCCCGTGCATTGAATACTGCTGCTATACCTGGTCAGATGCTCTTGCTATCCATCCAGGGTTTCTTGATAAAATCCAACGGAAAATATGTAATGTGATTGATCTTGACTGCAGCTCACTATATAAATCTACCATTCGCCCGTGCATTGAATACTGCTGCTATACCTGGTCAGGTGCTCTTGCTATCCATCTAGGGTTTCTTGAAAAAATCCAACGGAAAATATGTAATGTGATTGATCTTGACTTGGCAGCTCACTATATAAATCTACCATTCGCCCGTGCATTGAATACTGCTGCTATACCTGGTCAGATGCTCTTGCTATCCATCTAGGTTTTCTTGATAAAATCCAACGGAAAATATGTAATGTGATTGATCTTGACTTGGCAGCTCACTATATAAATCTACCATTCGCCCGTGCATTGAATACTGCTGCTATACCTGGTCAGGTGCTCTTGCTATCCATCTAGGGTTTCTTGATAAAATCCAACGGAAAATCTGTAATGTGATTGATCTTGACTTGGCAGCTCACTATATAAATCTACCATTCGCCCGTGCATTGAATACTGCTGCTATGCCTGGTCAGGTGCTCTTGCTATCCATCTAAGGTTTCTTGATAAAATCCAACGGAAAATATGTAATGTGATTGATCTTAACTTGGCAGCTCACTATATAAATCTACCATTCGCCCGTGCATTGAATACTGCTTACCTGGTCAGGTGCTCTTGCTATCCATCTAGGTTTCTTGATAAAATCCAACGGAATATGTAATGTGATTTATCTTGATTTGGCAGCTCACTATATATAAATTCCACCATTCGCCCGTGCATTGAATACTGCTGCTATACCTGCTCAGGTGCTCTTGCTATCCATCTAGGGTTTCTTGATAAAATCCAACGGAAAATCTGTAATGTGATTGATCTTGACTTGGCAGCTCACTATATAAATCTACCATTCGCCCGTGCATTGAATACTGCTGCTATGCCTGGTCAGATGCTCTTGCTATCCATCTAGGGTTTCTTGATAAAATCCAACGGAATATGTAATGTGATTGATCTTGTCTTGGCAGCTCACTATATAAATCTACCATTCGCCCGTGCATTGAATACTGTTGCTATACCTGGCCAGATGCTCTTGCTATCCATCTAGGGTTTCTTGATAAAATCCAACGGAAAATATGTAATGTGATTGATCTTGACTTGGCAGCTCACTATATAAATCTACCATTCGCCCGTGCATTGAATACTGCTGCTATACCTGGTCAGGTGCTCTTGCTATCCATCTAGGGTTTCTTGATAAAATCCAACGGAAAATCTGTAATGTGATTGATCTTGACTTGGCGGCTCACTATATAAATCTACCATTCGCCCGTGCATTGAATACTGCTGCTATACCTGGGCAGGTGCTCTTGCTATCCATCTAGGGTTTCTTGATAAAATCCAACGGAAAATCTGTAATGTGATTGATCTTGACTTGGCAGCTCACTATATAAATCTACCATTCGCCCGTGCATTGAATACTGCTGCTATACCTGGTCAGATGCTCTTGCTATCCATCTAGGGTTTCTTGATATAATCCAACGGAAAATATGTAATGTGATTGATCTTAACTTGGCAGCTCACTATATAAATCTAGCATTCGCCCGTGCATTGAATACTGCTGCTATACCTGGTCAGGTGCTCTTGCTATCCATCTAGGGATTCTTGATAAAATCCAACGGAATATGTAATGTGATTGATCTTGACTTGGCAGCTCACTATATAAATCTACCATTCGCCCGTGCATTGAATACTGCTGCTATACCTGGTCAGATGCTCTTGCTATCCATCTAGGGTTTCTTGATAAAATCCAACGGAAAATATGTAATGTGATTGATCTTGACTTGGCAGCTCACTATATAAATCTACCATTCGCCCGTGCATTGAATACTGCTGCTATACCTGGTCAGGTGCTCTTGTTATCCATCTAGGGTTTCTTGATAAAATCCAACGGAAAATATGTAATGTGATTGATCTTGACTTGGCAGCTCACTATATAAATCTACCATTCGCCCGTGCATTGAATACTGCTGCTATACCTGGTCAGGTGCTCTTGCTATCCATCTAGGGTTTCTTGATAAAATCCAACGGAAAATCTGTAATGTGATTGATCTTTGACTTGGCAGCTCACTATATAAATCTACCATTCGCCCGTGCATTGAATACTGCTGCTATACCTGGTCAGGTGCTCTTGCTATCCATCTAGGGTTTCTTGATAAAATCCAACGGAAAATCTGTAAAGTGATTGATCTTGACTTGCAGCTCACTATATAAATCTACCATTCGCCCGTGCATTGAATACTGCTGCTATACCTGGTCAGGTGCTCTTGCTATCCATCTAGGGTTTCTTGATAAAATCCAACGGAAAATCTGTAATGTGATTGATCTTGACTTGGCAGCTCACTATATATAAATCTACCATTCGCCCGTGCATTGAATACTGCTGCTATACCTGGTCAGGTGCTCTTGCTATCCATCTAGGGTTTCTTGATAAAATCCAACGGAAAATCTGTAATGTGATTGATCTTGACTTGGCAGCTCACTATATAAATCTACCATTCGCCCGTGCATTGAATACTGCTGCTATACCTGGTCGGAATTGGCTCTCTTGCTATCCATCTAGGTTTTCAGTAAAATCCAATAACGGAAAATCTGTAATGTGATTGATCTTGACTTGGCAGCTCACTATATAAATCTACCATTCGCCCGTGCATTGAATACTGCTGCTATACATGGTCAGGTGCTCTTGCTATCCATCTAGGGTTTCTTGATAAAATCCAACGGAAAATATGTAATGTGATTGATCTTGACTTGGCAGCTCACTATATATAAATCTACCATTCGCCCGTGCATTGAATATGTGCTGCTATACCTGGTCAGATGCTTGCTATCCATCGAGGGTTTCTTGATAAAATCCAACGGAAAATATGTAATGTGATTGATCTTGACTTGGCAGCTCACTATATAAATCTACCATTCGCCCGTGCATTGGTCTATACGGGTCGGTGCTCTTGCTATCCATCTAGGGTTTCTTGATAAAATCCAACGGAAAATATGTAATGTGATTGGTTTGACTTGACAGCTCACTATATAAATCTACCATTCCTTGATATAATTTGAATACTGCTGCTATACTTGGTCAGGTGCTCTTGCTATCCATCTGGGGTTTCTTGATAAAATCCAACGGAAAATATGTAATGTGATTGATCTTGACTTGGCAGCTCACTATATAAATCTACCATTCGCCCATTATTAAATACTGCTGCTATACCTGGTCAGATGCTCTTGTTATCCATCTAGGGTTTCAGAAAGTAAATCCAACCGGAAAATCTGTAATGTGATTGATCTTGACTTGGCAGCTCACTATATAAATCACCATTCGCCCGTGCATTAAATACTGCTGCTATGCCTGGTCCAGATGCTCTTGCTATCTATCTAGGGTTCTTGATAAAATCCAACGGAAATATGTAATGTGATTGATCTTGACTTGGCAGCTCACTATATAAATCTACCATTCGCCCGTGCATTAAATACAGCTGCTATGCCTGGTCCAGATGCTCTTGCTATCCATCTAGGGTTTCTTGATAAAATCCAACGGAAAATCTGTAATGTGATTGATCTTGACTTGGCAGCTCACTATATAAATCTACCATTCGCTGATGTTAAATACTGCTGCTACCTGGTCGAGTGCTCTTGCTATCCATCTAGGGTTTCTTGATAAAATCAAACGGGAAAATATGTAATGTGATTGATCTTGGCAGCATCACTATATAAATCTACCATTCGCCCGTGCATTAAATACTGCTGCTATGCCTGGTCAGATGCTCTTGCTATCCATCTAGGGTTTCTTGATAAAATCCAACGGAAAATATGTAATGTGATTGATCTTAGCAGCAGCTCACAATATAAATCTACCATTCGCCCGTGCATTAAATACTGCTGCTATGCCTGATCAGATGCTCTTGCTATCCATCTAGGGTTTCTTGATAAAATCTAGCGAATATGTAATGTGATTGATCTTGACTTGGCAGCTCACTATACTTAAATCTACCATTCGCCCGTGCATTGAATACTGCTATGCCTACCAGTCCAGATGCTCTTGCTATCCATCTAGGGTTTCTTGATAAATCCAACGGAAAATATGTAATGTGATTGATCTTGACTTGGCAGCTCACTATATAAATCTACCATTCGCTCGTGCATTGAATACTGCTGCTATGCCTGGTCAGATGCTCTTGCTATCCATCTAGGGTTTTCTTGATAAAATCCAAAGGAAAATCTGTAATGTGATTGATCTTGACTTGGCAGCTCACTATATAATCTACCATTCGCCCGTGCATTGAATACTGCTGCTATACATGGTCAGGTGCTCTTGCTATCCATCTAGGGTTTCTTGATAAAATCCAACGGAAAATCTGTAATGTGATTGATCTTGACTTACCCAGCTCACTATATAAATCTTCCATTCGCCCGTGCATTAAATACTGCTGCTATACATGGTCAGGTGCTCTTGCTATCCATCTAGGGTTTCTTGATAAAATCCAACGGAATATATGTAATGTGATTGATCTTGACTTGGCAGTTCACTATATAAATCTACCATTCGCCCGTGCATTGAATACTGCTGCTATGCCTGGTCAGATGCTCTTGCTATCAATCTAGGGTTTCTTGATAAAAATCCAACGGAAAATATGTAATGTGATTGATCTTGACTTGGCAGCTCACTATATAAATCTACCATTCGCCCGTGCATTAAATACTGCTGCTAATACTGGTCAGATGCTCTTGCTATCCATCTAGGGTTTCTTGATAAAATCCAACGGAAAATATGTAATGTGATTGATCTTGACTTGGCAGCTCACTATATAAATCTACCATTCGCCCGTGCATTAAATACTGCTGCTATGCCTGGTCAGATGCTCTTGCTATCCATCTAGGGTTTCTTGATAAAATCCAACGGAAAATATGTAATGTGATTGATCTTGACTTGGCAGCTCACTATATAAATCTACCATACGCCCACGTCCATTCATCTGCTGCTATGCTGGTCAGATGCTCTTGCTATCCATCTAGGGTTTCTTGATAAAATCCAACGGAAAATATGTAATGTGATTGATCTTGACTTGGCAACTCACTATATAAATCTACCATTCGCCCGTGCATTGAATACTGCTGCTGTGCCTGGTCAGATGCTCTTGCTATCCATCTAGGGTTTCTTGATAAAATCCAACGGAAAATATGTAATGTGATTGATCTTGTTTTGGCAGCTCACTATATAAATCTACCATTCGCTCGTGCATTGAATACTGCTGCTATGCCTGGTCAGATGCTCTTGCTATCCATCTAGGGTTTCTTGATAAAATCCAAAGGAAAATCTGTAATGTGATTGATCTTGACTTGGCAGCTCACTATATAATCTACCATTCGCCCGTGCATTGAATACTGCTGCTATACATGGTCAGGTGCTCTTGCTATCCATCTAGGGTTTCTTGATAAAATCCAACGGAAAATCTGTAATGTGATTGATCTTGACTTGCCAGCTCACTATATAAATCTTCCATTCGCCCGTGCATTGAATACTGCTGCTATACCTGGTCAGATGCTCTTGCTATCCATCTAGGGTTTCCTGATAAAATCCAACGGAATATATGTAATGTGATTGATCTTGACTTGGCAGTCTACTATATAAATCTACCATTCGCCCGTGCATTGAATACTGCTGTTATGCCTGGTCAGATGCTCTTGCTATCCATCTAGGGTTTCTTGATAAAATCCAACGGAAAATATGTAATGTGATTGATCTTGACTTGGCAGCTCACTATATAAATCTACCATTCGCCCGTGCATTAAATACTCGCTGCTATGCCTGGTCAGATGCTCTTTGCTATCCATCTAGGGCTTCTTGATAAAATCCAACGGAAAATATGTAATGATTGATCTTGACTTGGCAGCTCACTATATAAATCTACCATTCGCCCGTGCATTAAATACTGCTATACCTGGTCAGATGCTCTTGCTATCCATCTAGGGTTTCTTGATAAAATCCAACGGAAAATATGTAATGTGATTGATCTGACTTGGCAGCTCACTATATAAATCTACCATTCGCCCGTATTGAATACCGCCGCTATACCTGGCCGATGCTCTTGCTATCCATCTAGGGTTTCTTGATAAAATCCAACGGAAAATCTGTAATGTGATTGATCTTGCCTTGGCAGCTCACTATATAAATCTACCATTCGCCCGTGCATTGAATACTGCTGCTATACATGGTCAGGTGCTCTTGCTATCCATCTAGGGTTTCCTGATAAAATCCAACGGAAAATATGTAATGTGATTGATTCCGGGATTGCAGCTCACTATATAAATCTACCATTCGCCCGTGCATTGAATACTGCTGCTATGCCTGGTCAGATGCTCTTGCTATCCATCTAGGGTTTCTTGATAAAATCCAACGGAAAATATGTAATGTGATTGATCTTGACTTGGCAGCTCACTATATAAATCTACCATTCGCCCGTGCATTAAATACTGCTATGCCTGGTCAGATGCTCTTGCTATCCATCTAGGGTTTCTTGATAAAATCCAACGGAAAATATGTAATGTGATTGATCTTGACTTGGCAGCTCACTATATAAATCTACCATTCGCCCGTGCATTGAATACTGCTGCTATGCCTGGTCAGATGCTCTTGCTATCCATCGAGGGTTTTCTGATAAAATCCAACGGAAAATATGTGCAATACGATTGATCTTGACTTGGCAGCTCACTATATAAATCTACCATTCGCCCGTGCATTAAATACTGCTATGCCTGGTCAGATGCTCTTGCTATCCATCTAGGGTTTCTTGATAAAATCCAACGGAAAATCTGTAATGTGATTGATCTTGCCTTGGCAGCTCACTATATAAATCTACCATTCGCCCGTGCATTGAATACTGCCGCTATACATGGTCAGGTGCTCTTGCTATCCATCTAGGGTTTCTTGGATAAATCCAACGGAAAATATGTAATGTGATTGATCTTGACTTGGCAGCTCACTATATAAATCTACCATTCGCCCGTACATTGAATACTGCTGCTATGCCTGGTCAGATGCTCTTGCTATCCATCTAGGGTTTCTTGATAAAATCCAACGGAAAATATGTAATGTGATTGATCTTGACTTGGCAGCTCACTATATAAATCTACCATTCGCCCGTGCATTAAATACTGCTGCTATGCCTGGTCAGATGCTCTTGCTATCCATCTAGGGTTTCTTGATAAAATCCAACGGAAAATATGTAATGTGATTGATCTTGACTTGGCAGCTCACTATATAAATCTACCATTCGCCCGTGCATTGAATACTGCTATACATGGTCAGGTGCTCTTGCTATCCATCTAGGTTTCTTGATAAAATCCAACGGAAAAATATGTAATGTGATTGATCTTGACTTGGCAGCTCACTATATAAATCTACCATTCACCCGTGTATTGAATACTGCTGCTATACATGGTCAGGTGCTCTTGCTATCCATCTAGGGTTTCTTGATAAAATCCAACGGAAAATCTGTAATATGATTGATTCTGACTCGGCAGCTCAGATAGAGTCAAATTCTCAACGGCGCAATGTGGCTTGCCTGTGTCTCTTCTACAAATATTTTCACGTCTTCTGCTCCGATAAACTGACCTCACTGGTGCGCCTATATATGAATTTCCTCGGGCCACAAGATTTGCAACTAGGTCCCGCCCTTTTACTTTGCAACCAATAAAATGTAAACGCGAATTCTATTCCATCAGCTTCTTTTCTCGCACCTCCCGTCTGTGGAATTCCCTTCCATTTACTTGCGTTCCCGACAGCTACAATCTCCAAGAATTTAAATGTAAAGTCAATAGTCATCTCCTATCTCACTAACCTGCATCCTCTCTCTCATGCTCCTTTCTCCGTCCACTCCGCTCTCATCAGTATTCTCATCCTTCGTTTACCCACTTCCTGACACCCCCCTATAACCTGTCACTCTTTGTCATAGATTCCTCCTAGTTAACCCCCTGCAAAACAGTGTCAGTAAAATGCCTTGCTTGGGGTGATATGATTATAAAAAAGATGAATATGTTTGATAGTAAGACACGAAAAAATATAGGCATCGTCCGTATGTTTTAAATGAAAAGAACTAGATAGAGCAAGACGAAATTAGATGAAGATGCTTCTAGCTTTCGAGAAAATTGAATATAAGATACTTCTAGATATCTAGAACATTGGTTGGAGATGCTTCTAGATATCTAGAAAATCGGATAAAGATGCTTCTAGATACCTAGAAAGCTGGATGAAGATGCTTCTAGAAAACTTAGAAAATTGGACGAAGGTGCTTCTAGATTCCTAGAAATTTGGATGAAGATGCTTCTAGATACCAAGAAAATTGGATGAAGATGCTTCTAGATACCAAGAAAAATTGGATGAAGATGCTTCTACAGACCTTCAAAAAATTGATGAAGATGCTTCTAGATACCTAGAAAATTGGATGAAGATGATTTTAGATACAACTGGATGAAAATGCCTCTAGATACCTAGCAAGTTGGATGAAGATGCTTCTAGATACCTAGAAAATTAAATGAAGAGGCTTCTAGATACCAAGAAAATTAAATGAAGAGGCTTCTAGATACCAAGAAAATTAAATGAAGATGCTTCTAGATACCAAGAAAATTGGATGAAGATGCTTCTAGATACCAAGAAAATTGGATGAAGATGCTTCTAGATACCTAGAAAATTAAGTGAAGATGCTTCTAGATACCAAGAAAATTGGATGAAGATGCTTCTAGATACCAAGAAAATTGGATGAAGATGCTTCTAGATACCAAGAAAATTGGATGAAGATGCTTCTAGATACCTAGAAAATTGGATGAAGATGCTTCTAGAGACCTTCAAAAATTGATAAAGACGCTTCCAGATACGTAGAAAATTGGATGAAGATGCCTTTAGATACAAGAATATTGGATGAAGATGCCTCTAGATACCTAGAAAATTGAAAGAAGATTCTTCTAGATACATAGAAAATCAGTATTCAAATTACTGGTTATTTTACGTTTGCTCCAACAGTATGAGATTATAAGTGAAGAAATCGTCATTAGCGCTCCCTCTTTTTGTCATTCCTCACTTGCTATTGCTTCCCTCAACTTTATGTTTCATTTGATATTATATTTACCCTATTTTTCACCAATATAAAGTACATGAACAACTCAATATAAATGTTTAGTGAATAATGTTAGGTTGATATACGGGGAATATAAGCGCGTATTGTGAGAATATCCATCTAAATCTAAACTCTCTTTGTCTTTGTGTGTCTGTGTGTGTCCGTTACCTATAGACTCCGAAACGGCTGAACCGATTTTCTTGAAAATGTACACAGTTGTACTATAAACGTCTGCGAGTGTTCTTAGCTAGGTTTTGTGTCGAGGTACACCCGATAAATATCCAAAATCGATAATGGAAAAAATCGGGTAATAAAAGGAGTGGTTCGATTTTAATCAAATTTGATACGCTCATAGACAAAAACATAAGAAACGATATTCAGAAGTTTCAAGGTTGCAGTTCTTACAATAGTGCAGAAAATTTGATATCGATACCAGAAAATCAAAATTTGACTTACATCTATTCATTTTTCTTTCAGTCTACAATTTCGCTTTAACTGGAAACAACTGTTGCTTTTTAATCTTTTGTGCCAACGTCCAAAGAGCTCCAGGACAATGGATTAGTTTTAAAGCTTTCATTACACCCGAACAACGCCGGGCTATACTGCTAGTATAGAATCGTTAAAGTTTGACTCACGACTTGAATAGTAATTGGGGAAGCACCCACTCGGGAATTTTTTTTTCTTAATGTAGCGATTCCTGGAAGAATATGCGCGAATGAAAGTTTCTTCCTACCAATGGGCTATGAGAGGAATGATGTATGAGACATGGCGGATCTTAGCTATAAATTTGTTTTACTTTTCTTCCCAGTTTTATCTCTTGTTCCTTACCGCCATATTGATACTTTTTCATCTTTTATAATTCTGATACTTAAGCCTGCTTTTTTTCTTCTCGTTTACAGCACGATGGTCGGTGACAACGCATTAGGCAAAGAAAATAAATGAAACGAAAGTCTTTGGTCACAGCTGCTGAATTCTACACCGCGTCTTAGTCGCCCGGCATTCGACCAATTCGATTTTTTCCTCTTCAACTGAAACCCTGTCAACAGTAGCAGAAGTTACCACGATCACAACGCAGCAAACAAATAGTTTTAAAAAATGGCGTGCTAGGCGGTGTTGTAGTCAAATCCTTTTCTTTTTATCGTCTTGTTGCTCCACCTTCTACCGATGACGGCTTCGGATATGTCACACGGGTAGCCAGCAACATAATCTACTGACAGTATAATTTACACGTTTGCCGACGTTTTGACGACTACGTTATTTTTTTTGGTTAAAATTTATAGATTTTTTTTATATCCTTGTATTTTATTTTCTTCTTGTCGCCTTTTTTCAGTTTCATTTTTTGTCTTTTTTCTGTAATTCTTAAGAATGAATCTTGTTTTGCTGATTTTCTAAATTACTCCTTCTGTTTGTTCCTTTTGTACTTATCAATGTTTTCTTCCGATTGTCAACATATCGATTCCATTTTTTCCTTTACATCATTATAAATATTCTACTTTTCTTCTTTCGGGAAATGAAATTTTCCTTTTTCTTTTACATTTTTACTTTCATTCATGTTCTTTCTTGATTTTGTGTCTTCAATTTTTTTTTTTTGTTTCTTTCTTGTCTTTGGTTTTTTTCTTTCATTCTGGCCATCGATTTTTCTTTCTTTCTGTTTTTCTTTCTTTTCTTCGATTTCTTTTCTTTATTTATTTTTCTCTTCGATTTTTTCATTCTTTCTGTTTTTGTCTTCGATTTTTCTTTCTTTCATTCATTTCTGTCTTTCTTTCTTTCGTTTGTTTCTTTCTTGTTTTCGATTTCTTTCTTTCATTCATTGTTTTCTTTATTGTCATCGATTTAATTTTACTTTTTTCAAAATTAATTTATAAGAAACATTTTTATTTTTATTTTAATTCATTTTTTCGTGTCTTCGATTTCTTTCTTTCTTTTTTCTTTCTTTTTTACCTTCGATTACTTTCTGTCTTTCTTTTTTTCTTGCCTTCGATTTTTTCTTTTTTTCTTTCTTTCTTGTCCTCGATTTCTTTCTTTCTTTCTTTCTTCTCTTTGATTCCTTTCTTTCTTTTTCTCTTCTTTCTTTCTTTTTTCTTTCTTTCTTGTCTTCAATTTCTTTTTCTTTCTTTTTTTGTTTGTTTCTTTCTTGATTACGATTTCTTTTTTTCTTTTTTCTTTCTTTCTTTCTTTCTTTCTTTCTTTCTTTCTTTCTTTCTTTCTTGTCTTCGACTTCTTTCTATACTAGAAATGTTGCTCTTTAAACGTCTTTCCTTTTTTCCTTTACCCTTTTTTCCTGCATGTTGTTTGCAGCGTTTTTTTTTTTCGAATTCAATCTTTTCTTTTTTGTCTTCCATTATTTTCTTCTTGCTTTCTATTCTTTTCTTCTTAACCCATAACCATTTTTTTCCTTCTTCAGCCTTTTTCCTTCTATTTTCCGACCTTAAATCATTCATTATTTCCTTTTGTCTTTCTTCATTCAATAATTTCTTCTTTCTTTCTGTTTTCATTCTTTCATTCATAACTGCATTCTTTCGGCGTTCTCTCCTTAATCCTTCTTTTTTTTTTTTTAGTCATTCTTCTCCTTTGCTGCTATCCTTCCTTTGTTCATTCTTTCTTTCTTTCTTTCTTTCCTTCCTTTCTTCTTTCCTTCATTTGTATATTTTCTTTCGCTTTTTTTTTCTTTAATCACTTATTTCTTTTTTCCTTTCTTGAATTATTTATTTTTCTCTTCTGCCTTTTTTTTTTTTTTTTTTCGTTATTTTGAAAATCATTCCTTCCTTCATTCGGCGTTTCCTCCTTTCTTCCAGGCCAGGCAAGACATCTGATCACAGATCAAATTTTCCTTTCACCTATTGAGCTTAATCTCGCTCATTGAATTCACTTCGCGCCATAATGTCCGCAGACATTTACCACCGATCAAATAATCTCACCACACACACACACACACACACACACACACACGCACATGTGTATACGTATCAAAAATAATTACTCTCTTCAAACTTAAAAACACATATCAACCCAGTATCTTTTCTTTGAACTCTAATTTGTTTTTAGTCAAAGAAGCTTGTACCAACGCTCAGTTCCAGCTCAAAAATATTAACCACGTGGTCTACTGATTAACAGGAGCCAAAGAGCGTCCAAATATTAAATTGTTATTATTGATAGGAAGGAGACTGATAGTTGCAAGCTCGAGGTTTACAGCGAAAAGAGTGCAAATAGATGGTTTTGAGTTTGAGTTTGAATTTTGTTTAACGGCATATCACCATATATAGGTTATAGGTGGGGGATAACAGAATCAAACAAGTCCAAGAATTTAAGTACCTAGGAAGTGTTCTAACAGGAGATGGAAAGTGCGACACGGAGATCCGAAGGCGAATTGGCATGGCAAAGGACGCGTTCCAGAAGATGAGCAAAATACTAACACACAGGAAGATCTCAATAGAAACTAAGAAAAGAGTGCTAGACTGCTACGTGATGTCAGTTCTTCAGTACGGCTGTGAATGCTGGACAATATCATCGAAAATGAGGACAAAACTGGAAGCGGCCGAAATGTGGTTCTACAGAAGGATGCTACGGATATCGTGGACTGAGCATACAAGCAACGACGAAGTGTTAGAAAGAATGGCAACAAAAAGGAAATTGATGCTGAGCATCAGGAAGAGACAACTGAAGTTCCTGGGACATGCAATGAGGAAGGAGAGCCTGGAGAACCTGATACTGACTGGTCAGATAGAAGGAAGGAGAGACAGAGGAAGGCAGCGGATAACATATCTGCAGAGTCTGATCAGGTGGATGACGGAACGGGGGTTGCCAGGAGCAACAGGAGCAAACATACTAAGAGCCACAAGGGATAGGGAGACGTGGAGATCCATGATCGCCTACGTCCTGAAGGGACAGGGCACATAGAAGAAGAAGAAGAATGCCAAAAAGGTAGAGTTTTAAGATATTTATTAATGTTAGGTTATAGTAAGAAGGTTGGTTTAGTCCGATTTTGATGAAAACATCTTTTGTTTTATTTTGTTTTAGAAAACTGAAGATGTCTTCTAGTTTTGTATTAAAAAATGTATTGCTGGTAATAATTTTCTTCCTTTAAAAATGTATGATGACAATATTTTTTTTCTTCAAACATTTTTAATGGTAATAATTTTTTTCTTTTTCAAAAATGTATTCTTGGTAATATTTTTCATTCAAAAATGTATATTTTTCTATAAAAGTTTATCTTTATGTATATATTTCTATAAAAGTGTATTTTTATACTTTCATATTGTTTTGACCCAAGTTTGGGGAGTTAACTATTTGCCCATAGCTGAGACCCTAACAGGTGCTACCACTCCGAGTCAGTGTGGACCTGGGAAAAGAAAAAGCAATTACGAGGTGGTTCCATGCTCATCACAAACTCCCAATCAGAGGCCTTGCTGCCGAATACAGTTTACCGTCATACCCAGGACCACAAATAGATGGTGAGAAGTGATCGCGTATCGTGGCACTTATCAGGGCCGCATGTCGGATTGGCGTGTCGAATGCAATTTTCAACCGAAGTCTTAACGTTTGCTTTCGTAGAATATCATACAAATCATTTCTTGTCCATCCAGAGCTTAATGATAAACAGTAGTGTAGACTGAACTTTTTAGATTTCGTGGGCAATCATCCAATTTGAAGCAAAACCTTGATTTCAAAACAGCTTGAACTGGTGCTTAGCATCTTTCCCCTGTAAAGAAAACTACTTCAACACAACTAATACCTATAGTAAGATTGGGGCTCTATACTCCAACAGCGGCGTTTACAGGGTTTTGACATACATACAGTCGAAATATACTTATGATACGTTTTATATATAGGTTTATATAATATTTCAGTCTGTAAAAATCAACTTCTTGCAAAGTTAATTGGAGTAGATAAACTGAACTATTGCCCACGTCTATTGCACAGGTGTAGAGGCTCATCCCTTGTCCCCTGTTTAGGATTTGGTTTCCGGCTTTCTCTTTTCCAATCTTTTCACTTTTCTTTTTTGTTTATTTTTTTCAATTGGAGTAGATAGACTGAACTATTGCCCAGTTCACACTCCACCCACGTCTATTGCACAGGTGTAGAGGCTCATCCCTTGTTCCCTGTTTAGGATGTGTTTTCAGGCATTCTCTTTTCCAATCTTTTCACTTTTCTTTTTTGCTTATTTTTTTTTTCAGTTGGAGTAGATAGACTGAACTATCGCCCGGTTCACACTCTACCCACGTCTATTGAACAGGTGTAGAGGCTCATCCCTTGTTCTCTGTTTAGGACGTGGTTTCCTGCTTTCTCTTTTCCAATCTATTCACTCTTACGTAACCCCCTGCACACCAGTGGCCTTACCGCCTTGCTCGGGGTGATATGATTAAAAAAATAAAAGTAAAAATTTTCCATTTGCCTTATAATGTCAGTCAGAGAATGATAAGTTTTTTCTTTGTGCTTATTCACACACACACACACACACATATATATATATATATATACTATAGTCATCCGCAGACAGATCCGTCTCGCTGCACCACAGCTCATCAGTACGGCTTAGACTCCGTCCGATTTCTAACCCTGGATTGAAACCCGACCGAATCGGCGTCAGTCGGCGATTCCACCCCTAGGCCACGAGCGTCCGGCAGAAGAAGGCAGGCTTTTTAGCGCGTATAAACACGCCCAATAGCTAGAGTGCTCCAATTCATTATCGAATGAGCGATGCGTATATGCCGGTGTAGCTACTGTTTACAAAGCCTCCCACTCTTCCAGAGTGGGGTGTGAGAGCGTAAATACTATTTATATATATATATCGACCTCAACAGAATGCAGAAAGCACTGGACGGCCGTTTCGTCCTATATTTGGGACTCTTTAGCAGTGCGCATCCACTACCAGGAATCGAACCCAGAGAGTTTTTGGTTATTAAGCTGATGTTATACCAACTTTACCACGGACCCTGGTGACGAAGAGGTGACGATTTAAACTCGATGAAGCGCCGCCCGTTCGCACATTCTGTGGTAGAGCTCATCTGATCTCTTTTACCCGTAGGACAGTGCCTCCCAGAGCCACGACTTCTCCAAAACAAGCCGCTAAATCTATAACATGTTAAGCTGGTCGAAGCACAGAGATATGAACAGAAGTAGTAGGAGGATTTGAACATTTATTAAGTCACCAGGGCCATTGGTAAAGTTGGTATAACATCAGCTTAATAACCAAAAACTGTCTGGGTTTGATTCCTGGTAGTGGATGCGCACTGCTAAAGAATTCCAAATATAGGACGAAACGGCCGTCCAGTGCTTTCTGCATTCTGTTGAGGTCGAATAAAATGTTCGATGAATTATTTAATATATATATATATATATATATATATATATATATATATATATAGCTTCTGTGTAAGAGATAAACATAATTCAAAAGATATGACAGAATAGGAAATATAATAAAAGTTTTATTTTGACATGTTTTGTAGATGAACCATTGTTATGGATTTTCTAATGACTCTATTTGACTGGAAAATCTTGTCTAAATAGAACTTTTCACTATAGAACTTTTTCACTATAGAACTTTTCACTATATATATAAAACTTTAATCCAAAAGGAAAAGCAGAAAGTTAAATGCCAAAGACCCGATCCTAATTAATATTAATTACATTAATATTAAAACTGATCAAAGTGTAAGGCTCAATGTAATTAATATTTAAATTACAGAGCCAATTATAAAATAAAATAAATTCCGATGTTCAAATCAGTTGTATGGCCATTTCTACATGAAATCCCTAAGAGAAATTTCATTCATCATCGGCAACTTTTTTATTTCAAAATAAACCAAGGTAATTTACCGGCGGAAGTTAAAAAAATATATACATCACAGAAAAACTAAAAGGGGTGGGATTAAATGCTTTCTTATTAATCCCACCCGCTTAATTTTTCTGTCATTTATATTTTTTAACTTCCGCCGGTAAAATCTCTTGGTTTATTAAAGAAGTTGCCGATGATGCGTGAAATTTCTCTTAGGGATTTCATGTAGAAATGGCTATACAACTGATTTGAACATCGGAATTTATTTTATAGTATATATATATATATATATATATATATATATATATATATATATATATACTATAGTCATCCGCAGACAGATCTGCTTTGCTGAATTACAGCTCATCTGTACGGCTTAGACTCCGGTCGCTTCTTAACCCAAGATTGAAACCCGACCGAATTGGCGTCAGTCGGCGATTCTACCACTAGGCCACGAGCGTCCAGTAGAAGAATGAACGCTTTTTAGCGCGTATAAACACCCCCAATAGCTAGCGTGTTCCAATTCATTATCGAATGAGCGGTGCGTAAATGCCGGTGTAGCTACTGTTTACAAAGTCTACCACTCTCCCAGAGTGCTCAATCAGGGTGTGAGAGTGTGTGTGTGTATATATATATATATATATATATATATATATATATATATATATATCCTCCCTAACTGTCAAAGTGTCAAACTACTTTTAACCTATTTTTTCTTTTATCTTTTTCTTTTTATTCTTATTGATTCTCACTATATCCGCTTGCCTTTGATGTATCCATTCTTGCACCAAAAATGTCCTTTCTGCTTTCTCCATATCTTGACCTCTTCTCATAGAAATCAGGAAAGAGATGGAGAAAGAAAGAAAACTTTTTGTATTTTTATTCAAACTTAAAGGAGCTTTTGAGTAAATTTACTCTTCTTTTCAGTACTTATTTAATTTTACTTTTTTCAAAATTAATTTATAAGAAACATTTTTGTTTCTATTTTAATTTACCTTCTACTATCGTTATCCCATCTATTAATTTACTGCAAAAATTTTATTTACCAATTTACTTATTTTAATATTTCGCCAATTATTATTTTATGCATGCTAATAAATAGCGGAGGGGGGCTGTAATGTGATCGATACCGACTTGGCAGACCGCCTGCAGTCTCTCTCTCTCTCTTACCGGTGCGACGTGGCTTCCCTGTGTCTCTTCTATAAATACTTTCACGGCTTCTGCCCCCTAGATACGAATTTGCACGAGAAAATAGATTAGCAACTAGATCCCACCCTTATTACAGTGAAACCGATAAAATGCAACCGCAACTTCTACTCCAACAGTTTCTTTTCTCGCACTTCCCGACTGTGGAATTCCCTTTCACATGATTGCTTCTACAATCTCCAGGTGTTTAAATATAAGGTCAATAGACACCTCCTAACACACTAACTCACCCCCATTCTTTCAAACACTCTTCCCATCTGCCCAACCCTCATCCTCGGTATCCTTACCCATCTATCACCTTCTTTCTGACATTTCCTACATCCAATCACTCCTCCTCTTTACCTTCCCCTATGTAGCCCCATGCGCAATAGTGGCAGTGGAATACCTTACTTGGGGTTAAATGATTTAAAAAAATCTTTTTTATCCATATTCTAAGGTGAACATTTTGCAATGTCTACGTATGACATTTATTTCATTACGTTTATCTAATAGAGTTTTATTCTAAGTGATTTAATAATGCCTGATGACGAGAAAGAAATCTCGAAACATAAAAATTTCCGTGTCGCAATGTACTTTTAATTTATAATTATATGATTATATTATACTCTACAATATTTATTGTATTCAGCACTTTTTATGAAAAAGTAACTGCCAGGGTACTCCACGTCATAAAACTTTGGGTCCTCTTTACTTATATATATATATATATATATATATATATATATATATACTGCTAAATATAAGAGACAGTTAATGTCTATTATGTTTAATCATGAGCCGTTCTAAACATCGTAGTTTGGTTTTAATTTCAGGTGAAACTAAAGAGAAAAATTCACTAACATTTGGATAATTTTTGATTAAGTTGGCTCTAAGCTTTCGGTTTACATGATCCATCTTCAGAGAGGTTAGAAGGACGTTAGCATAAAAAACATCCACCATCAAAAACTATTATATCTTGTGTTGACATGAAACTTTGCTAAGCAACGATAACAGTTACCAGTTCGTAAATTTGTAATGCTGTTCTATGACGTCACACCGCGTGAGAGCTCGAAATGATAACAGAACCATATATTTAAATGCAATGTAATGTGTTATGACCAGATTTAAACGTGATTTTATTAAGTGTGGGTTGTTTGGATTTAATGTAGATGTCCTCCAAAATATATATATATATATATATATATATATATATATATATATATATATATAGTGTATCGAGGCAGCAGATAATTATCTAAACATATACTGTTAAACATAAGAGACAATGAATGTCTAAAATGTTTAATCATGAGCCGTTCTAAACGTTGTATTTTGGCTTTAATTTCAAGTGAAAATAAAGACAAAAATTCCCCAACATTTGGATGATTTTTTATTAAGTTGGTTCTAAACTTTCGGCTCACATGAGTTATCTTCAGAGAGGTTACAAGGACGTTAACATAAAAAAATCCACCATCAGCGACGTGTTTATCTTGTGTTGACATAAAACTTTACTAAGCAACCATAACAGTTACCAAAAATAACAAACACATTTCGTAGCTTATACACATCGTTCATTCAGTCGTGAATTAGAACACTCTCAACTATTGGGCGTGTATAATGATAATATACAAGCTAAAAAGTCTGCCTCCTTCTACGGAGTGCCCATAGCTCAGCGAAACAGGCTTGTATGTGGATGACTAATATATTCTGCTCTCATTACGACTGAGCTCTCTGGAGAAGAACATTTTGAAAAGAGTTGCCACTTCTGCTATATGTGTGACTCTTCAGAAATGAATTGAGTTCTTTCGGTGACTGGCGTGTGTATACACTGCTTATATACAACACGTTAAAATTTCCCTTCTCTGATTCCATGCTCCTATGGCTTAGGAAGTAGCGACTCCGACTGGCACCTTATCGGTTGAGTTTCGATCCCGGCCAGAAGCAAGTGGATGTGTCTAGCCACACTGATGAGCTGTGATAGAGCGAAACAGGCTAGTATGTGGATGACTAATATATATATATATATAGAGAGAGAGAGAATTGATGTCATAATGTACATAAGACCTTAGGACCCGTTCGGCCAACACATTATCAAAGAGGCTCGTTGGCAGAATTTTTAAATGATAGACAGGACACATAAATATAACTTGTCGAAGGGAAGGTGGTACTCGCTTAAAAACAAAATTTTTCATTTTAACTCGATCTCTGAAGAAGCTTTCATAAAAATTGAAACGTGTCCTATTGAGATACCTTTCTTATTTGTTCTTTTTACTTTATAGTATCCTTCATATATATATATATATATATATATATATATATATAAAGATGCGGTGTAGATATAGAAGAATCCAAAGGAGTGTCCTGTACATAAAGTGGTAGGATAACTCTATGTATATAAATACATATAGAGTAAATTCTTTTTTTTTTAATCATTTCACCCCAAGCAATGCATTCCACTGCCACTATTGGGCTTGGGGCTACATAGGGGGAGGTAAATAGGAAGAGTGGTTAGATATAGGAAATGTCAGAAGTGGGGTGATAGATAGTTGGGTGGGTGGGAAGAGTGTTTGAAAGAATGGAAGTTAGTTTATTAGGAGGTGTCTATTGACCTTACATTTAAACTCCTGGAGATTGTAGCCGTCGGGGAAGCAGTCAGGTGGAAGGGAATTCCACAGTCGAGAAGTGCGAGAAAAGAAATATAAGACAAAAATAAGGCAGACACGTTATTTCATGGTAAATCGGAAGTTTTCGCCTATTTCAGGCGAACCATCATCAGCTTCCGTCTTTATTGTACAGAAGATTCGTGTAAAATCTTCTGTACAATAAAGACGGAAGCTGATGATGGTTCGCCTGAAATAGGACTATACTTTCGACCTACCATTTTCTTTATATATATATATATATATATATATATATATACAAAAAGAGATTAGTACGCGCAGAAATATTTTATCCGTTGCTTTCCCCTGTCTCTTTTTCCCTCTGTTAGTTTCAGGTTCTCCAAGCCCTCCTTCCTCATTGCGTGTCCCAGGAACTTCAGCTGTCACTTCCTGATGCTCAGTATTAATTTCCTTTTCGTTTCCATCATTTCTAAGACCTCATCGTTGCTCACATGCTCGATCCATGATATTTGCCTCGGCGTAAAAAAAACAAACAAAAAAAACGAAGGAATAGCAAAATATGTTTTATCCATTATTAAATCCAATGTTTTAATTATTATTTTTTGGAGGGGATGGAATAATTAATATGTTTAAAAAATCCATATTTTTTCTTTTCTTTTGTTCCTCTCCTTTGCTTTTTGTTCCTTATTTTAATTCCTGTATTTTTGCATCCTTTTACAGCAAGCAAACTGACTTTCAATGAAAGTACACACGCATTCACTTTCGCGCAAATATATAGGGAAAATTATTAACCCGTCCCATCTCCCTCCAGTTATGGATTAAATAGTAGCAAGACAGATTTTGTTCTATAGTCTTAGTTGGTAACTAGTCTAACGTAAAAAGTAACGGCAACCTACTGCGGGAAAATCTTGTGTCCAGTCAGTCGTGTCTCGATCGAGATATGATCGCCAAGATGTGCATCAGGTATAGCACTTGATTGACTGATGTTTTAATCAGTTGCAGCAAGCAAATTAATTTTGAATAAAAGCACGCATATACAAGCACATAACACCTTTACATACTATAGGGTTTAATGATCTTAAAACTCATCTTATCACTGAAGACAAGGCTAATATTATATTTGATACCGACGCTTATTCTCCAACCCTGATACCAATGGATAACACTTAGCGAGAGAGAAAGAACGGGAAGTCTACATCTGTTGCCAGTAAAAAAAAAAAAAAATTGATTTGTCATTAATTATAGCAGGAAATAAGGTAGAAAGACGAGGAGATTAAAGAGTTTTAGCGAAGAAGAACCAACCGATTTTGGTTGCATTTTACAGATAAAAGAGAGAAAAATCCGTATTAATATCAAAGAAGGAAAGCTAAGATTCTTCTTCTTTGTGCCCTCTCCCTTCAGGACGTAAGCGATCATGGCTTTCCACGTCTCCCTATCCCTGGTGGCTCTTAGCACGCCTTCTCCTGTTACACCATGCAACACCCGTTCTGTCATCCACTAGCTCAAGCCCATAAATCTAGAATAGAAATGTATAGAAACTAGCATGGCCACAAAATGAGGGATAAGTTTATGTATTAATTATAATATAGAATTGATCCCCCAATTTACACCCACATTATAATTTCTTATAAACAGTTTGCATATATATTTTTCTTCTATGTACACTGTCCCTTCAGGACGTAGGCGATCATGGCTTTCCACGTCTCCCTATCCCTGGTGGCTCTTAGCACGCCTTCTCCACGCAACCTTCGTTCCATCATCCACCTGATTAGGTCCTTCAAATATGTCATCAGCTGCTTTCCACTGTTTCTTTTCCCCTCTATCTGGCCTGTTAGTATCAGGTTCTCCAAGCCGTCCTTCCTCATTGCATGTCCCAGGAGCTTCAGCTGTCTCTTCCTGATGTTCAGTATTAATTATCTTTTCGTTTTCATTATTTCCAAAACCTCCTCATTGCTCACATGCTCGATCCATGATATTCGCAGCATCCTTCTGTAGAACCACATTAAAATGCTTTAAACAACACGAAAGAAGACATTGATGAGAAACGTCCAAGCAAAAAACAAACAAACAAACCAAAAACAAAAACAAAGACATAATAACTAAACAGGAGTAAAGTATTAGAATGAGGTGAGCAAGCGAGATAATATTTTGGTCATGTTTATATTTTTTTTAGATTTTACGAAAGATAAAGAGGACGAAAGTTTTGAGAATGTGTAAAAAGTGAGCTAATATGATTGAAATAAAAATGAAAGTTATTTTCAGTGGTTTTTTATAATCATACACCACAAGTAAGGCGATAAAGCTACTCAGACGAAAGCGATTACTGAATATGAAACAATCTGAAAAGAAGTCAAAAACGTTATTGACAAACAAAAAGCTAAAAAATAATCTTAGTTTCTAACACTTTTCAACTTTACATGAAAAATAATGCTGCCCCAAGTTTTATAAACCCTGGCTCTAATCACCCACCATCGATTATTAAACATATTCCAGCATCAGTTGAACTCCGCATCAGCATGCACTCCTTAAATAAAGAAATATTCGATAAGTACAAAACAATTTAAAATAAAATTCTTAGAGATAACAGTTATCAATTTTCCGATATCAACTTTGTAGCTTGTTAGCTCAAAAAAGAAAAATAGAAACAGAAAAATTATATGGTATAACCCTCCATTTAATCAGTTAGTTAATTTTAAAGTGGGACATAAATTTCTTTAGTTAATAGATAAACATTTTCCTCAAATAACCCTTTAAGCAAATAGGAATAAAATACAACTCAGTTATAGCTGCTACGTAAATTTATAAAAAATAATTAAATTACATAACAATAAAATAGTGAAATCATACAAAAAAAATAACTTTAACACTAATGTCAGTTTGCCCCATAATAATAACTTTTGTAATTGTTGAAACCCGAACCAATGCCCCATACCTAATAAATGCTTAACAAAATCCCTGGTATATATGTGTTCGATTTCATCCGTGAAGAATCCTAAGGATGCTAATATTTATATCGGAAACACAGTAAATTTCAAACACATTAAAGAACTAACCTTTTAATCATGTTAAAATGACAAAATCTAACGAAACGATAAACCATTATAGTATTAATCTTAGTACCACGATATTCACTTTTAACTGTATGATCTCCCCCCCTTATATATTTTTACCTCTAATTTTACCTTTATTTCATCCTACAAATTGTGATTTTAATTAGACCACAATTCGTAGTATGAAATAAAGCTAAAATTAGAGGTTTTCTATAAAAGTTGAAAAACAGGAGCAGTATAAGAAAAACAAGGTTCAATCAGTAAAGAAAAAGGAGGAAAGAAACAAAGAAGGAAGAAGAAAAGCAGGAAATAAAGAAGAAGCAAAAGAAAGAAGTATGAAGGAAGAAGAGAAAGAAATGTAAAGAAGAATGAAGAGAAAGAATGAAGAGAACGAAGGAATATGGAAAAAGAGAAGAAAGAAAGAAGAAGGACGAGAGAAAAAAAAGAATAAAGGAAAGAAACAAAAGGAAGAAGCAAGAAGAGAAAGAAGGAAGAAATGAAAATAGATGAAACCAGAAGGAAGAAGAGAAAAAACAGACAGAAGAATAGAAAAAAGGTTTGAAATTTGCGCAGTAATATGTATAGCATTTTCAGTTTATAAATTTCATCGAGCCACAAGATTATCAAATAGGTCCCACCCTTTTACTGTGAAACTGATAAATTGTAAACACAAATTCTACTCGATCAGCTTCTTTTCTTACACTTCCTGCCAGTGGAATTACCTTCCGCTTACTTGTTTCCCGACAACTACAATCATCAAGAATTCAAATCCCAAGTCAACAGTTGTTCAGGCGCTCTCCCCCTTTTTTTCTACAGTAATGGACTGTTCTAACCACTACATAAAGTATTGCTGCCATATCTGGTCGGGTGCCCCTGCTGCTCTCCTTGGGCTTCTTGACAAAATACAAAGGAGAATCTGTAACATGGTTGATACTGAATTGGCAGACCGGCTGCAACCACTCTCTCACCGGCGTGACGTTGCTTCCCTGTGCCTCTTCTACAAGTACTTTCATGGCTTCTGCTCCGATGAACTTAGAAGACTGGTGCCGCCTAAGCACGAATTTACACGAGATACTAGATTAGTAACTAGGTCCCACCCTTTTACAGTTAAACAGATAAGATGTAACCGTAAATTCTACTCCAATAGCTTCTTTTCTCGCGCTTCCCGCCTGTGGAACTCCCTTCCACAAGTCTGCTTTCCCGACAGCTACAATCTCCAGGTGTTTAAATGTAGGGTCAATAGACACCTCCTATCATGCTAACTCCCAATTATTCTCAGAACACTCTCATTTACTCAACCCTCATTCTCGGTATCCTTACCCGCCTATCACCCAACCTCTGACATTTCCTATATTTAATCATTCTTTCTCCATTCTATGTAGCCCACTGCGCAGTAGTGGCAGTGACATGCCTTGCTCGGGGTGAAACGCTTATAAAAAAAAAAAAGTAATGATGATATCGTGGAAGTAAGCCGAGTGAACGAGTCAGTCGTGTATTTCCAGTATTGGACCAGAAGTGTTCTATTTGCCAACTCTTACGTCTCACGACAATACGTTCTACTAAACCCTTGTTCTGTATTCGACTAACCGCATCTTTTGTAAATACTTCTCTTCCTGGATATACACCTACTTTATACTATTACGTCGTTTGTATTTATTTCAAAATAATACTGTGCATGCAACATAACAATCATCTCCTGTCTCACTAACTTGCATCCTCTCTCTCATGCTCTTTTCTTCGTCTCCCCCACTCTCATCAGTATTCTCATCCTTTTCTTACCCACTTCCTGACACACCCTGTAACCTGTCACACTTAATCATAACATTCTTCCTATGTAATCCCCTGCACAACAGTGGCAGTAAAATCCCTTGCTTGGAGCCACACGGTTATAAAAAAAAAATCTTGGTCAATTCTATAAATTCATAGGTCGTACGAAGCAAAGCAGTGAAATTTTCTTTTGTTAATTTGCCATTTCTTCCAGAAATGCTATTCCAAGATTCTAACCAGTTACAGAATACTGAAAGAAATTTAAAATCTTCTTCATTTCAAGTGAATTAAGGTATTTATTTCTAAGCTGACAACCTTTATATGGTGTTTTTTACATTCATTATTGTCCACCAAATATAGAATATGTTTATATATTCTGCAACTTCTGCAAAATTAGGCAAACATTTCTGTTTTCCTAAGGTCAATAATCCCTGAATAGTCTACTGATAAAAATATTTGCAGAACTAAATTAACATTTTGTCTTTCAAGATGAGGATAAAGTGCCTTTGAGGTCAATTTATAACAATATTTCAAAATTGACTGAGATTCAAGGGCATGAAGCTTCTGTAACGTATAAAATTGGGCACTTTTGATACTATCTAATTCATGATTTCCATTGTGACAAAATTTTAGGAACATCATTCATTTTGTAGTATCTTTTTGACCAAGCCACTTTTTCAAATGCATTTATTTATATATATATATACAGACTGAGTCGAATAAAAAAAAGGTTGAGACTTCATAACTGGGTGTGGATATACAATGGAAAACTTTGGGGGACTGCAAAAGAAATATATAGGTTTTTTATTTGTAACATTATTATCCGTTATGATTAATAATAATTAAAAGCCTATCTCCTCTAAACCAAGAAGGAAATTACTGCAAAAGTAATTCAAACTTACCAAAAAGGTAGCTTTTAAAATTCCACTTATCCTATCGGCACAATGCTTCTATGACGGTCTTTGGGAATCCAATTCGTAAAAGTTCAAATAATCTATTACTCTTGGGGTCATCAGGAGAGAATGTGCACCGTTTCGGGGCCTTCCTCTCTACGGTTTTCATTGCACACCGGCCCCCCTCACTGATGTGAGGCCCCATTGTATTTTACCAACCGTTTCAACGAAAAGCAAAACTGATTTTAAAATAAACGGTTAAAGAGAAAAATATTTTCACGTTTTTCTCCACGTTAGCGCGAAAAAGTTAGCATATTGTTCTATTACGACATATTCCACGTCGTGTCTCTCTTTTTCCAAATCCACATTGAACCATTTTCTGCTAACTCTATTAATTTCTTTATACTGCGGGCTCTGTTACGGCCTTTTATTCCTATTTCACCCAAAAATTTGTACAGGGTGCTTGACGCAAATCCTCTTGCTCCAATTTCCACGGTCTTAATGCTTACACTATAACCTTCTTTTTCCAGCTGTGATTTTAAATCGTCGTATTTACTTTCTTTAAAATCATGGCTCTGTTCCATTCGGCTTTCATAAGGAATTGTTAATTCCACTAAAATGATGTTCTTATTTGAGAACAGAACAATATCTGGTCGAAAACCCTTTTTTGAGATTATTTTTGGGTAATTGATACTCCAGCCTTTAAGGTCTGCAGAGACTTCCCAATCGTTACCAGATTTAAGAAGGTTTTGTCCAAGTGTAGCTAAGTTTTTGGGCTGTTTAGAAGAGGCATAAATTCTTCCTCCTTTTGTAACAAATTTTTGGGTTGACTTCGAAGAATCAGGCTTCATATACTTTTTTATGACTCTGACCAACTCATCCAAAACATTATTATGTCTCCATGTATATCTTCCATTGGCCAGAGCTGTCTTACAGGAACTAAGGACATGTTCTAATGTCTGAGGTTTTTCTTTGCACAAGGGACAAGTTGGATCATTTTCTTTTTTCCATTTCACTAGGTTGTTTTTAGTCGAAAGCATATCATACGTAGACCGTATCAAAAAATTCAACCTAATAGGAGCCATTTGCCAAATAAGAGATTTCTGTAGGGCTTGCTCCCAGTTTGTCCATTGGCCTTGTTGCGATTGTTGAACACCTTTTAAGAGTCTTTTATTATCCTCGTCGTTCCTTACATCCTGGATGACCATGTTTCGGCGATCCTTCCCAGACGTTTTCGACCACCACTGGTTCTCAATTCTTCCTAACCCTTGAGTTCCAATTATTATACATTTAAATAAATTCTCAGGTTTAAGACATTTAGTTGGCATAACATGCACAACATGCTTATATCTTGTACCATGCTAATCATAAAGCCCTAAAAAATTTAAAAACTAAACCTATATTAAATTCTTGTGAAAATTTAAGAAAAAAATCACTCAGCAAAAATTAACAATATGAATCATTTTTCTTACAATTCTAAGAAAAGTGAAGCGTTCTGATATTCTTACGGAACATGATTTAATTTATTAATTTAAAAACTGATTATGCATGACGAAGCTAACTACAACAGCGAGAATTTTTATACATTTTTAAACCAAAATAATAAACAAAAAACTTTTTTATGAATAATAAAAAAATGTTAGACTATTAGAATTACTTTTTAATTATGCCTCTAAAAATATTCCTTCATAAATTTATATGAGAAATTTCTTAAATGTTTGCTTTTTAATGAGGTTTCTAGCTTTTAAAAACTTTTGCAATTTTCTTTATAATGTGTTGTGAATTTCAAAGGGGAAATTTAGTTAATCCTTAATGTTTCTTTTATTTACAAATAAAACAAAACAGGATGTGTGTTGTGGCGCAGTGGATATCGACTCGGAACGAGAAAACGGGGAGCTGAGTTCGAAATCCAGTTGAATTCCTTGCATTCGCTTACGCGCAAATACCCTTTGGAAAGGTATTAATCCGTCTATTCCTTCCAGTTATGGGTTAAATAGCAGGACAGATTGGGTTCTGTAGCCTTGGTCGGCAACCAGTCTATGGCAGAAAGCAATGGCAACCTCCTGCGGTATAATATTCTGCCCAGTCAGTCATGTCTCTTTCGAGACATGATCGCCCAAGCGTATATCACGTATGGCACTTAACTGACTGACTGAATATAATAGTTGGAATAATGATTAAGGCTCATATTGGTCATAAAGTGGGGGATCAGTTTATTACTTCATAACAATAGGAAACCGATCCCCCACTAATTACTACATAATAATATAATAGATTTCTTTTCCCTTTAGCTATGAGTCAAATAACAGGACAGATTGGGTTCTATAGCCTTGGTCGGCAACTAGTCTACCGCAGAAAGCAATGGCAACTTACTGCGGGATAATATTCTGCCCAGTCAGTCATGTCTCTTTCGAGACATGATCGCCCAAGTGTGTATCACGTATGGCAATCACTGAAAACAATTCTAAAGAAATGTTAGAATTATATTTTATGTCTATAAAAATTTTCTCTTATGAATTTATATGAAAAAATACTTTAAAGTTTATTTTTGAAAAATGAGGTTTTTCTTTGAAAAGTAACTTGAGTGATAAGACATGATGAGTCTATCTTAACTTCCGTGCTAGATTTATGTCTTAACTTTGTGTTGTGAACTACAATGTTATGAAATGATTTAATCATAAAAGTTTCAGTTAAATATGTTTATTTTTTAATACAAAAAACATACTTACTCTGCTGAATTTATAAGTAAAACAAAAATGTCACTTTTGTGATAGTACGAATCCAAACATCAGATAATTCTTTATCATTCGAAAAGAAAATACATGAACTTTTGGGCCGTTTTTATAATACCCTTTGCAATTTGGTACAACACCTCTGTAAGGCATTGTTTTTATTTATACGTTAATGCAATATTTAAAAGAAAAAATAGACAATTTTATAGACAAAAAATCTAAATACACAAACGACTTCCTTTTTTTGAAGACTTACGGCCTATCACGTTGGATACACCGGTTCTCGCTCGATCACCGAAGTTAAGCAAAGTTGAGCCTGGTCACTAATTAGATGGGTGACCACTTGGGAATACAAGGTGCTGTAAGCGTTTAGTGACGGATCTGTGCTGTGGATATCAGCTCGGAAAGAGAAATCGGTGAGCCGAGTTCGAATTCCAGTTGAATACCCTACCTTCACTTTAGCACTGTTACACTTGGGAAAGGTATTAATCCGTCCCTTCCCTTCAGTTATGGGTTAAATAACAAGGGAAGGACTTTGGGACCGTGCACTTAAAAAAAACAATGTATCTTGATACTCGAGAAAAAATAAACAAAGTATTACTAGACACAAAACTTATATAACAACAAAAATAAATTGTTGAAAGAAAACGTTATTACCATATATAAATAAAATGTTGTTAGCAATAAATGACCCACCGAGGTTGATATGCCATAAAAACTAACCAACAACTTTGTTGAAAGTTAAAGGACTCAAGATAATAATGTCCCGAGTTCTTGAAGTAACATCTAGCTGGCCTTCCTTTTCGAACGAAAATATTTAGAGGTACGCAGTCTCGGAGAGCAGCTGCCCTCATCCTTCGGTATACAAGAAGTGGTTATGGGTAGTTTGCGGGGTCTGGTCTATATCTGGACCTGTTTTGATATGTACTAAGTGTAAGATCTGGGCTCCCCACATGAAAGTGACATTGTGTCACACCCTACTAGTCGGCAAGTAAATACTAAGAGTAATATCTGTTCCCGTCATCTCTAATGACAATGCTGATATTGACAGTTTCCTTATAAAGAAACATTTGGCATTTATTGACTGAGTAGACAGTTCTACCATCTGTTGAAATTTTAAAAAAATCTTTCTTTTAAACATTATTCCAGGAGAATAGGTTTCTAAAGTCCAGTAACAGTTATGACTCTTTCTAGTACTGAAGGGGAATTTTTAGTAACTGTTTGTTCAAGAATTGGCATGGCGAAGGAAGCATTCCAGAAGTTGAGTATAAAGAAACAGAACTGGATTCCTATGTGATGTCAGTTCTTCAATATGGCAGTGAATGTTGGACAATATCATCAAAGATGAAGGAAAAACTTGAAGGAACTGAAATGTGGTTCTACAGAAGCATACTGGATATAAAGTGGGAGATCAATTCCATATTACAATCAATATATAAACTGACCCCTCACCCTGTGGTCACAACGGTTTCTATACATTTATATTCCTGAAATCCGAAAGCACTGGGATGCATTCCAGAAGTTAAGTAAACTATTAAGAAACAGGACAATTTCACTAGAAACAAAGAAGAGATGACTGGATTGCTGTGTGATGTCATTTCTTCAATATAGCAGTGAATGCTGGACAATATCATCAAAGATGAAGGAAAGATTTGAAGCGACCGAAATGTGGTTCTACAGAAGCATACTGGATATAAAGTGGGGGATCAATTCCATATTACAATCAATATATAATCTGACCCCTCACTTTGTGATCACAGCAGTTCCTATATCCCTATATTCCTCTGATCCAAAAGCACAAAGATGCATCCCAGAAGTTGAGTAAAGTATTAAGAGACAGGACAATTTCGCTAGAAAGAAAGAAGAGAGTACTGGATTGCAATGTGATGTCAGTTCTTCAAAAAGGCAGTAAGTGTTGGAAAATATCATCAAAGATGAAGGAGAAACTTGAAGCAGCTGAGATGTGGTTCTACATAAGGATACTGCGAATATCATGGATCGAGCATGTGAGCAATGATGAGGTTTTGGAAATGATGGAAATGAAAAGGAAATTAATACTGAGCACCAGGAAGAGACAGCTAAAATTCCCGATATATGCAACGAGGAAAGAGGGCTTGGAGAACCTGATACTAACAGGCCAGATAGAGGAAAAAAGATACAGGGGAAAGCAGCGGATAACATATTTGAAGGACCTAATCTGGTGGATGATGGAACGACGGTTGCGTTGTGTAGCAGGAGAAGGCGTGCTAAGAGCCACCAGGGATAAGGAGACGTGGAAGGCCATGATCGCCTACGTCCTGAAGGGACAGGGCACATAGAAGAAGAATATATATGCCAACTGTTTATAAGAGATTATAATCTTGGTATAAAAAAGGGGATCAATTCTATATTATAATTATTACATAAACTGATCCCTCATTTTGTGGCCATGCTAGTTTCTATACATTTATATTCTAGATTTATGGGCTCGAGCTATTGGATGACAGAACTTGGGTTGAATGTTGTAACAGGAGAAGGCGTGCTAAGAGCCACCAGGGATAGGGAGACATGGAAGGCCTGTGATCGCCTACGTCCTGAAGATACGGGCACATAAAAGAAGATTCTGGAAAGTCAACAATTTGATTTATTTATTACTTTCTCTTTTAAATGTGCTACTCGTTTTAATTTTGCTTGTTGTTGAATATTTTCAAGTAATGTAGTTTCTATTTTTTGTTACAGATCTTTTGTGATTCTGAAGCAGCATTCTACAAGGAAGATAGTTTTTTGAGGTAACCTAAACATTTGATTCGCTCGAAGACATTTCTAAACATCAATCTGCGAATACAGTTTTATAAATCTGATAGAATAACTACAGGTTTATGTGCGTCGTGGTGCAGTGGATATCGACTCGGAACGAGTGATCGGGATGCCGAATTTGAATTCCAGTTGAATTCCTTGCATTCACTTATGCACAAATAGCCTTGCGAAATGTATCAATCCGTCTCTTCCTTCTAGTTATGGGTTAAATAACATGGCAGATTGGGTTCTATAACCTTGTCTGGAAACCAGTCTACCGCAGAAAGCAATGGCAAACTACTGAGGGATAACCTTCTGCCCATCAGCCATGTCTCTTTCAAAACATGATTGCCCAAGCGTGTATCGCGTATGGCTCTTGACTGACTAAATATAATAGTTGAAAACATGATTAAGGCTTCTATTGGGAATAAAGTGGGGGATCGATTTTATATTGTTATGAAGTAATAAACTGATCCCCCATTTAGTAGTACTTAAAAACATAATACATCTCTTCCCCCCTATAGCTATGAATCAAATAACAGAACAGTTTGGGTTCTATAGCCATGACTGGCAACAGTCTACCGCAGAAAGCAATGGCAAACTACTGAGGGATAACCTTCTGCCCAATCAGTCATCTCTCTTTCAAAACATGATCGCCCAAAGCGTGTATCACGTATGGCACTTTACTGACTGACTGACTTTCCTACATGAGCAATGACTCCCGCCGGTGGGCGATTTCAACTAATGTGTGTACAACTTAACAGAATATGGTCAGTCAGTTAAGTGTTATACTTAATACACGCTTTGGGCGATCATGTCTCCAAAGATATCATTACCATCATTTTAAAGAAAACTAAATATATTTTATTGATATATAAATTAAAATAAACACAATTTTATTGTCATGTCATTAAAGTAAGTATCATATTTAAAGTTGATATTTTAAACAAAGTTAAGTTGAATTGCTCAAAATGATCAGTAAATTTGACGTAAAAATCGGTCTTTTGAAAGCAGTTTCTAGTGTCTAGCAGAAGCTATGTGTACTCTATGGCTTTAATCTTTACTTAAATTTATTTTATATTGTATGGAAGTGCTACGTAATTTTATTGTATAAAGGGTTTATTTAAATTGAATTTTGCGTATCATAGGTAAAGTGATTCAAAGTCGAATAACTGCTAAAATTCTTGTCTCTATGTAAATAGTCAGTCAGTTAAGTGCCCTACGTTATACACGCTTTGGGCGATCATGTCTTGAAAGTGACATGACGGACTAGGCAGAAGATTATTCCACAGTAGGTTGCCATTACTTTCTCCCGGTAGACTAATTCCCAGCCAAAGCTATAGAACTCAATTTGTCCTATTATTTACCCTATAACTGGAAGGAAGAGACGGATTGATACCTTTTCCAAGGGTATTTGTGCGTAAGTGAATGCCAGGAATTCAACTGGAACTCGAACTCGGCTCCCCGATTTGTCGTTCCGAGTCGATATCCATCAGAAAATGTTATGCGAATGGTAGGAGGTATTGAGAAATGAATGTGTAGGTGGCGTGACTTGTCTTAGCTGGGAAGGTCTGAACTGTTTGAACTAAAGAATGTAGCTCATGTCATTGTGTAACAAGGGACAAACAATATTGAATAACAAGGGACAAACAATATTTCGTATGCGGAAAAGGGTTTTGTTAGAGAGGGTTATTCATAAACCACTAGGTAGCGTAAACTCTTTTGAACTTTAACATACTGAGAAGCAGGAGTCAAACCATACCAATAATTTAATTTCCTTTTCCACATCTGGTCTTGAAAATCCTAACCCTTACTTTTTAGCCTTGACAGTATTTTAATAAATCACGCATTATTTGATATTTGAGCAGGTCTGCGTTCCATCGCCCAGATGAGGATGAAATACGTGTGTCGTACTTTTTATAACTATTGAAAGCCCCTTTTAATTCTAAGAAAATTATTTCTTTTGTAAGAAACTTTCAGCTGAAAAGATTTTAAAAATCTAAATATCTGTTGCTTTTTTTAAAATTCTGTTTACTGTAAAGACGAAAATTACAAAAATGATTCAACCACGAATTCTAAAAATAAATGGCAAACATTCGAGCTGAATATATTGTAATATCTCACACAGGAAAATGTCAATATCGTGAGACCCCATATATACAGTACTGTGTAAAAGTATTAGGATATAAACTATTTTATCTTTTATGAGGCATCCAAATAAAGTTTAAAATCACTCCTGTCCTAACACTTTTGAACACTACCGGTAGTGTGCAAAAGTATTAGGACAGGGGTGATTTTCCTAAAAATCTCACTGAAATTCAAATACAGGGTGAAAAGTAAGTTGCTAATAAATATTGATTATTTAAAGCTTGGTGTAAAATAAATGTATTAAGAAGTTATATTTAATTTTTCCTATTTTCTATTAAACAAGTTATTTTGAAAGTACTCATTATTCTCTTATGCTTGGATATGACTGACTTTTTTCTGATTCCCCCATCTCGAATTGAGCTGTAAATAGTGTCAACATATTTTAAAGGTTCTTTTTTAAACTTTGTTTTGATAAAAGCTGTTTGACTTCGTGTAGTTCATGCAAGTTCTCCTGCAATTTTTCAAGAACACTATTTTTGAATTTGGCAAATAATTTATTTTTTAAGCAGCACACAATGTCAAAGGTAGCAGAGCTAACAATTGCACAAAGGAGTAGAATAAAGGTTTTAAGAGACGTTGGGTGGACGCTTAGAAGGATTGCTGGTGACAATATAAAATAGTTCTTGCAGTAATACTTTTGCACAGTACTGTATATATATATATATATATATATATATAACAGCTCCTTTTCCGAGTGAAATTTAAAATTAAATTTCACTTTTATCGCGGAAGACATTTTAAATACTTAAATAATTCTTGAAACTGCCGATTAAATAATAGGATCAGAACGAAAGTATTGTCGGATTATAGAGACGAACATTTTGAGCCAAATTTATTAAAAAGATAGTCTCTTTATATTGTTTAGTAATGATTAGTGAACCAGATAAGCGCCATATGTGATACACGTTTGGGCAATCATGTCTCTTTCGATCCATGACTGATGAGACAGAAGTAGGTTGTCATTTATTTTTGTAGTAGACAGGTTGGTAATCAAGGCTACAGAACTCAATCTGTCCTGCTATTCAACTCAAAGGAGAAGAGAGGAATTAATATTTTTCCCAAAGGTTTCTGTGCGTAAGTGAATGCAACGAATTCAACAAGAATTCGACTTCGGCTCTTCCATTTTTCAGTACGAGCTGATAACTACAACGCCCTATTCCAATATATATTTTTTTATATATCTTCAATATTATTAGGGATTTATTAATAATTTAGTTCAGAACACGCTACTCTGTTTGTTCCAACAAACGACCACAAAAAGTTGATTATATATTGCTTTATAATGATTATTCAGTCAGTTAGGCGTCATACGTCATACACGTTTAGGCGAACATGATAGTTTCACTTCGAAGCGGGTACCTCGACGCTTGTGGCTCTAGAACTGAGTGGTAAGTTAGATCCTCACCAGACTTTAGGGCTTGTGAAACACTAAAGCTCCGCTTAGAAAGTCACCAAGTCTGTTTCGTTTCGTGACTGACTATGCAGAAGATATTCTTGCAATAGGTTGACATTTCATTCTGAGGTAAAATGGTTGCCAACTAAGTCGACAGAAACTCATCTGTCCGACAATTTAACCCTTAAATGCTTTACTTGGGGTGATATGATTATAAAAAAAATCTTGGGAGCAATGCCTCCCAAACGTCTGACAATATCAACAGAGCATTGACAGAGGGGACCAGAAGTGAGCGGACAGTATGAAGGTGGTTCCAGATATTCCGTCCTATTGATGAGAACTTTGGAAATGAAGAAAGGTGCTCTAATAATATTTAACTTATTTTAAGACAGAAATATATTGAAACATCAAATCCCTTAATTATGAACATAACAAAACATGATCTTTGTTTAATTTTAAAGCATGAGTTCAATCTTCTACAAATATTTTCACGGCTTCTGCTCCAATGAACTTAGCTCCTTGGTGCCCCCTATATATGAATTTAATTGAGCCACAAGACTAACAGCTAGATCCCACCATTTTACTGTGAAACCAATAAAATGTAAACGCAAATTCTACTTAACAGCTTCTTTTCTCGCACTTCCCGCCTGTGGAATTCCCTTCCGTTTACTTGCTTCCCCGACAGCTAGAATCTCCAGGAAAAATTAAAGTCAATAGACATCTTCTATCTTGCTAACTGGCATACTCTCTCTCATGATTCTTTCTCCGTCCACTCCACTCTTAGTATCTTAACCCTTCTCTTACCCACTTCCTGACACGCCCTGTAAGTTGTCACTCTTTCTCATAACGTTCTTTCTATGTAACCCACTGCACAACAGTGGCAGTAAAATACCTTGTTTGGGGCGATATGATTATATATATATATAAATTTCGATGCTATTATAATGTAGATATAAAGAGGGGGGTCAATTCTACATTACAATCAATATATAAATTGATCCCCTATTTATGGTCAAACTCATCTTTCTCTTACCCACTTCCTGACACCCACTATATAACCTGTCACTCTTTCTCATAACTTTCCTCCTATGTAAACCCCTGCGCACCAGTGCCAGTAGACTGCCTTACTTGGGGGCGTTAGGATTATTAAAAAGGAAAGTGAATACAACGAATTCAACCCGAATTCGATTCTTTGATTTCTCATTCCAAGACAATACTCATTACCCCACATCTATGAAGCTATGATTATTTTAAATCTTTACCATCCATATTATGAGGAATTCATTAACAATCTGTTCTGAACTAGCTGCTTTGTTTGTCCCACCTAAAGAGAAAAATTAATTCTCTGGATTTCTTAAGGGTTTTAACGCATGCGCAGCAGCAAATTTATCCAGCGCGTTTAAATGGTCGATGCATTGACTGAAAAGATTTGTAGGAGGTGGCATAGCTGTTTCAAAAATGAAAATTGTAAATAAGAGGACGAGCCATACCTAAATGTTCTATTTGGACTGGGTATTTACCCGAGCGTCCCCACATAGGTGGGATGTGGCACATGTCCGATTTTTACATTGGGCACTTCCAAGCGCGTACGCTCAGGCAAAAATTCTCCGTAGACCCCCCCCATTAGGTGTGTGTGGGGGGGGGCTCTTGTCTATTTGCCACAAATGAAATTTGGCATATCCTTGACTGGCTTCCTATCTGCCCGATAGAAAAACGTCCGACAAGAATAAACGGCTTTTGCTGTCTGATCTATCTGAACTCCTAAAAAATGAAATCTATGTTTGTTTATTAATGGTGTAATGGACCGTTGTAGAGCAGTGGATTTCAACTCGGAACGACAAATAGGGGAGCCGAGTTCGAAATCCAGCTTGCATTCACTTACGCACAAATAACCTTTGAGAAAGGTATTAATCCGTTTCCTCCCTCCAGTTTTGGGTTAAATAATAGAACAGACTGAGATCTACAGCCTTGGCTGGCAACCAATCTACCACAGAAATCAATGAAAATCTTCTACCCAGTCAGTCATGTCTCTTTCGAGACATGATCGCCCAAGCGTGTATCAGGTATGGCACTTAGCTGACTGACAGAATGGATATCAGCTCGAAATGAGAATTCGGAGAGCCGAGTTTGAATTCCAGTCGAATTCATTTAATTCACTTTACCCATGGGAAAGGGATTAATCCATCTCCTCTCTCCAGCTATAGGTTGAATTACAGGACAAATTGGAAACAGGCCTAATACAGAAAAAAAAGACATCCAACCCCAAGAAAATTTTCTACCTAGTTAGTCATGGCTCCAAAGAGACATGTTCACCCAAAAGTGTGCCACGTACGGCAATTAACCGGCAAAAATATAAGAACTACGCTTTGATGCATGTGTGTGTGTGTGTGTGTGTGTGTGTGTGTGTGTGTGTGTGTGTGTGTGTGTGCGTTACCTATAGACTCCAAAACAGCTGAACCGATTTTTTGGAAAATTTACACAGTTGTACTATAAGCGCCAGCGAGTGTTCTTAGCTGGGTTTTGTGTCGAGGTACTCACGATAAATATCGAAAATCGATAATCGAAAAAATCGGGTTATAGAAGAAGTGGTCCTATTTTAATCAAATTTGATACACTCATAGACAAAGACATAAGAAAAGATATTCAGAAGTTTCAAGGTTGCAGTTCTTACAATAGTGCAGAAAATCGGTAATATATATATATATATATATATATATATATATATAAAAGGCAAGACGTGTGTGTGTGTGTGTGTGTGTGTGTGTGTGTGTGTGTGTGTGTGTGTGTGTGTGTGTGTCTGTTTATCTGCCTGTATGACTGTATTTTTTAGGCCTTTTATTTTAGTTTTTGCTTCGGGTTTGGCTCTAATTAGGTATAATTGCAGTTCTTATCTCTGCCATGATACCATTTACTCAGAGGACTTATTTAGCCTTTAAAAATTCAGTTTACAACGAAAAAAGTTTATTTGCTATCAATACCAGGAAATCAAAATTTGACTTACATCCATTCATTTTTCTTTCAGTCTCTATTGCTTTTTACTCTTTTGTGCCAACGTGCAAAGTGTTTGAGCTCCAGGACCTTTGATTAGTTTTAAAGCTTTCATTACACCCGAGCAACGCCGGGCTATACTGCTAGTCTATTATAACTGACTAGTGATATCGATCTATACTGAGTACTCCATACTTTTAACCTTATGTTACATCGAAGATTTGCCTAGTAAATCCCAAAGCTTTATTTTTGTAAATGAAATTATATAATTTTTTTCGGAAAATTAAATTAAAACCTCTCTATTTGAACTCTTACATAATGTCTCTATTGTTACTATTAAAAACTGCTATCCGAAAAATTATAAAAAATCTCTGTTGCGTTGCTGTGCCGTGGATATCGCCTCGAAACGACAAATCGGAAAGCAGAGTTCGAATTCCGGTTGAATTCCTTGTATTCACTTACGTACAAATACCCTTGAGAAAGGTATTAATCCTTCTCTCCCTCCAGTTATGGGTTAAATAACAGAACAGATTGTTTTCTATAGTTTTGGCTGGCAACCAGTCTACCGCAGAAATCAATGGCAACCTACTACGTGATAATCTTCTGCCCAGTCAGTCATGTCTTTTTCAAAACATGATCGCCCAAAGCGTGTATCCCGTATAGCACTTACTGCCAATTTACATATATTTTACTATCAGCATAGCCCGGCGTTGATCGGCTGTAATGAAAGCTTTAAAACTAATCCATGTTCCTGGAGCTCAGACACTTTGGACGTTGGCACAAAAGACTAAAAAGTAATATTTGTTTCCAGTTAAAGCGAAACCGTAGACTGAAAGAAAAATAAATGGATGTAAGTCAAATTTTGATTTCCTGGTATCGATATCAAATAAGTTTTTTTTTTGTCGTAAACTGAATTTTGAATGCTAAATAAGTCCTCTGAGTAAATGGTATCATGGCTGAGACTAAGAACTACAATTATACCTACTTAGAGCCAAATCCGAAGTAAAAACAAAATAAAAGGGCTGAAAAAATACAGACATACGGGCAGATAAACAGACACACACACAAACATCTTACCTCTTATATATATATATATATATATATATATTATCGATTTTCTGCACTATTTTAAGAACTGCAACTTTGAAACTTCTGAAGATCGTTTCTTATGTCTTTGTCTATTAGTGTATCAACTTTGATTAAAATCGGATCACTCCTTCTATAACCCGATTTTTTCGATGATCGATTTTCGATGTTCATCGGGGGTACCTCGACACAAAACCTAGCTAAGAACACTCGCAGACGCTTATAGTACAACTGTGTAAATTTTCAAGAAAATCGGTTCAGCCGTTTCGGAGAAGTATAGGTAACGGACACACACACACACACCCACACACACACACACACACACACACACACACACACACATACACACACAGACAAAGTTTCATTTATAAATAAGTTTAGATTTTTGTAAATAAAATTAAATTTTATCAATACAGTCGTTATTTACAGTATTTAAACTGTCAAGACTGCTGTCCTCATCCTTATTACCATGTTTCGGCCGTTGTACGCCCCGGCCTTTTTTTAGGTCCTTGGAAGTTTGAACCAAAACCTTTATTTTGTTCACTTGAATATATAATTCCCATTCCACTCGCAATGCCACTTCTGGATACTATGTAGTTATCATACTTTTAACTCATCTCTCTAAGTTATCACGTACTTCAGTGATCGAAATAAAGGGTTCGACTGGATATTTCTATCATCTGAAGAATACCGGAGCGTACAATGGCCGAAATGTCGTAAACATAGCAATAAAGATGAGGACAGCAATCCGAATAGTGTAAATAATAGAAATGCTACCTCATCTCGGAAGTATAGACAAATACATTATTTATTGAATATTTTAAATCTTGCATAATGGCATACGTGATTTTCTTAGAGACAACATAAGAATTAGCTATATAAAACTACTTTTCGGTTTTATTTTGGTAAATAAAATTGAATTTATTCCATATTCATATTCACTGATAATTTGAATATTTGAAATCTTATACAACGCCATCAATGATTTTCTTGGAGTTAACATCAGAAATTGCCATATATGTTGATTTATGACTTATAGGGATATTTTGGTGAATTTGATTAAATTTATTCTGTATTTTCTGCTACCTTGGATATTTGAAATTTTACATAATGCCAGCAATGATTTTAATCGATTTAACACTAGCATCATAGCCCGGCGTTGCCCGTGAAACTCAGAACATTTTAGTAGTAGGAGAAGATGCCTCTTTTTAATTTACATATTTTGTTTTTGTTTGAAAAAACACTTTTATTAAAAAATATTTTGTTTCAAAATTACGGGGAAAAATATTCACATTTTTTTTGTTGACCAAATCAATTTTTAAAACGTTGGAATAAAAATTAGATATAAAGTCTTATATTTTATTTATTTATTTTTAATAAAAAATATTTTAGTCGCGATTGACACTTGTGATTTGACTTCTGTGGCGTAAAACGTCGGAATAAAAATTAAATACAAAGTCTCATTTTTTATTTTTAATAAAAAAATAATTTAGACGCTTTGGACACGTGTGATTTCATTTCTGTGATGTAATTCAGCAAACATCTTAGATCTTAGATGTTTTACGGAGCAAATGTAAGCAATCAGCTCCATTGGCCAAAAAGTGAGAAAGGGAAAATTGCTGAACTTAAACTCAAAAAGTATGTGTCGACCTTGCTTCCTTGTAGATATGTGTCCCTAGAAAGTTTAAATGGTGTAGTTTAAAAAATGTAGACGTGCATAGGGAACAGTCACACGCAGACTCACAGATTGCCTTTTATATATAGATAGATTAGAAATTGCTATATTCATTTATTATTTATTGAGGTATTTTGGTAAAAGACATTAAATGAATTATGCATTCAAAGCTGGCAGTAATATTTGAAAACTTACATAATGTTTACATATGTTTCTCTTAAAAATTGCTAAGACTACGTAGGTTTCATTTTGGCAATAAAAATAATTATAGAAAGAAAGAAGACATAATTAAATAATTTAGTACAGAAAAAAATCACAATGACCGTGGGTAGAGCAAAAAATTAAGCCACACAGAAAAAGGAGAAGAGAAACCATTGAGGAAAGTAAATGAAATTAAATAAGGGGAAAAAAATTTGAAAAGGCTAAAATAAAATTAGGGAGTTTCACACATTTTGTAAGTAGGTATTTAAGTAATATATTTTAAAAGGTTCCTTTCTTACAAATGAAAAAAAATTCTGTTTTTGGCGTATTTATCGGAGTGAGCGCGAATGCAGACCCCACATTTGAGATATCACATCCGTGTCGTCCACATTTGTGGTGATTCGTAAAGGTAAATCCAAACGGAGTGCAATGAAAAGGCCTTACTCCGAAAAAATTTGGTGTGAATTTTAGTAGATTTTTTTTTTTTTTTTTTTATAAGCGTTTCACCCCGAGCAAGACATGTCACTGCCACTACTGCGCAGGGGGCTACATAGAGTGGAGAAAGGATGGTTAAATATAGGAAATGTAAGAGGGTGGGTGATAGGTGGGTAGGGATACCAAGAATGGTTAAATATAGGAAATGTCAGAGGGTAGGTGATAGGCGGGTAAGGATACCGAAAATGAGGGTTGGGTAGATGAGAGTGTTCTGAGAATAATTGGGGTTAGTGTGATAGGAGGTGTCTATTGACCCTACATTTAAACACCTGGAGATTGTAACTGTCGGGAAAGCAGACTTATGGAAGGGAATTCCACAGGCGGGAAGCGCGAGAAAAGAGGGTGTTGGAGTAGAATTTACGGTTACATCTTATTTGTTTAACTGTAAAAGGGTGGGACCTAGTTGCTAATATAGTGTCTCGTGTAAATTCGTGCTTAGGCGGCACCAGTGATCTAAGCTCATCGGAGCAGAAGCCATGAAAGTACTTGTAGAAGAGGCACAGGAAAGCCACATCACGCCAGTGAGAGAGCGGCTGCAGCCGGTCTGCCAATTCAGTATCAACCACGTTACAGATCCTCCTTTGTATTTTGTCAAGAAGCCCAAGGAGAGCAGTAAGGGCACCCGACCAGATATGGCAACAATCTTTTTTATTTTGGGTTTTAATTAATATTTTGAGGTGAATTAATATTTTGGAGTGAATTAATATTTTAGTGCGAATTAATATTTTAGTGCGAATTAATATTTTGGAGTGAATTAATATTTTGGCGTGTAAAGGGAAAAGAAATCTATTATATTATTATGTAGTAATTAGTGGGGGATCGGTTTCCTATTGTTATGGAGTAAATAACTGATCCCCCACTTTATGACCAATATAAGCCTTAATCATTATTCCAACTATTATATTCAGTCAGTTAAGTGCCATCCGTGAAACACGCTTGGGCGATCATTTCTCAAAAGAGACATGACTGACTGGGCAGAAGATTATCCCGCAGTAGGTTGTCATTGCTTTCTGCGGTAGACTGGTTGCCAGCCAAGGCTATAGAACCCAATCTGTCCTGCTATTTAACCCATAACTGGAAGGAAGAGACGGATTAATACATTTCCCAAGGTTATTTGCGCGTAAGTGAATACAATGGATTGCAACTGGAATTCGAACTCGGCTCCCCGCTTTCTCGTTCCGTGCCGATATCCACTGTACCACAACGGGAGTACTATTGTATAAATACATACAGAAGTAAAAACAGAAAATAAATTAAGTGGAGTGGACATACACATGCGACAGGGGCTTTACGATCCTTCAACAAGTCGATATCTTTTTCCATATTTACACTTTACAGACGTATTTTATTTTATCCCGTTTTTTTATGTTTACTACTTGATCATCAATTGAATATCATTAACATGTCTGGGCTGGACCCTTTTTTTCACATATATATATATATATATATATAATCATATCGCCCCAAGCAAGGCATTTTACTGCCACTGTTGTGAAGGGGGTTACATAGGAGGAATGTTATGAGAAAGAGTGAAATGTTATAGAGTGTGAGGAAGTGGGTAAGAAAAAGAAGACTGTGGCCATAAAGTGAGAGATCAATTTATATATCGATTGTAATATAGAATTTATCCCCCATTTTATATCCACATTATAATAGTAAAGAACATTTTTTTATAATCACATCGTCCCAAACAAGACATTTTACTGCCACTGTTGGGCAGGGGGTTAGATAGGAGGAAAGTTATGAGAAAGTGTAACAGGTTATATAAGTGGTGTCAGGAATTGTGTAAAAGAAGTATGACTGTAGCCATAATGTGGGGGATCAATTTATATACTGATTGTAATGTAGAATTGATCTCCCACTTTACATCTATATTATAATAGTATAGAATTTTTTTTATAATCATATCGCCCCAAGTAAGAAGCAAGGCATTTTACTGCCACTGTTTTGAGGGGGTTACATAGGAGGAAAGTTATAAGAAAGAGTGATAGATTATAGGGGGTGTCAGGAAGTGGATAAGAAAATGATGAAAATACTGATGAAAGTGGAGAGGACGAAGAAAGAAGCATGAGATGAGGATGCAAGTTAGTCAGATAGGAGATGACTATTGACTTTACATTTAAATTCTTGGGATTGTAGCTGTCGGGGAAGCAAGTAAATGGAAGGGAATTCCACAGGCGGAAAGCGTGTGAAAAGAAGCTGCTGGAGTAGAATTTGGTTTTTACATTTTATTGGTTTCACAGTAAATGGGTGGAACCTAATTGCTAACCTTATGACTCGAGTACATTCATATACAGGAGGCACCAGTGAGCTATGTTCATCGGAGCATAATCACTGAAAATATTTGTAGAGGAGACACAGAAAAGCCACATTGGGTCAGTGTGAAAGTGACTATATCTGTGCTTTATTTTATATATATATATATATATATATATATATATATATAGAGAGAGAGAGAGAGAGAGAGAGAGATTCTTGCCGTAACCCAAAAAAGAATCCCCAATATTACCGGTCTTGACTTTGCATCTCGACTTCAAAAGCTTTCTCACAACCCTAACGTAGCATATCTGTGCATTTTTAATTGTTTTAAAGGGGTTTCTTTTTTGGTACCGAGACTTCAAGAACTTAAACGCAGTACTAGATTGGCTGTTCGGTATCAACCTTTTACAGTTAAAATTACTTGATAGAGCCGTAAGATCTAGTTTCATAGTTTCTATGCTGGTACCTATCACCTCTTCCATCTTTTTGTTTTCCTGACACCTATGTTCATTAAACACATAAATGCAATCTCATCATCATCTCTCTCATTGAATAATGTTCTTTTATTGTTCTTTCTCGTCAGTGACTTTTACGGTCAGTAATCTCTTGCATCTTAGTGGCTTTATTGTATAGATTTAAGTGAAATGATAAAAAAGCTACACGGTTTTCCAGTTACCACGTTAATAAGTCCGATGTCTTAAAGGTGAAGAATTATTGAATAAGACTTACGCGCAAATACCCTTGAGAAATGTATTATTCCGTCTCTTCCCTCCAGCTATGGGTAAAAAAACAGAACAGATTGGGGTCTATAGCCTTGGTTGGCAACCGGTCTACCACAGAATGTAATGACTTTCTTTTGCAGGAAAATGTTCTGTCCAGTCAGCTATGTCACTTTCGAGTCTTGATAACCCAAGCGTGTATCACGTATGACACTTTACTTACTGGGTGACCGCTTGGGAATACCAGGTGCTGTAAGTGTTTAGTGACGAATGTGCGTTGTGGTGTAGTGGATATCGGCTCGGAAAGAGAAATCGGTGAACCGAGTTCGAATTCCATTTGAATACCCTGCATTCTCTTAAGCACTGGTACCCTTGGGAAAGGTATTAATCCGTCCCTTCCCTCCAGTTATGGGTTAAATAATAGAGTAGGACTTGGGGACCCTGCCCTTAAAAACAAAATCCTAATGAATCTTGATACTAGGAAAGAAAAAAGTATTACTAGACACAAAACTTACATAAAAACAACAATAAATTGTTGAAAGATAAAGGTATTACCAGCAATAAATAAATAAAATTTAGTTGGCAATAAATGACTCGCCGAGGTTGATTTGCCATAAAAAAAACATTTGATTTGTGGTGATAGTGAGCAAGCGAGGGGCTGGATGTTTATCCTTAGAGGTCCAGATAGCAAATGATCAAAACTAGCTTTGCGAACCTAGGCTCGACGCATAAGTTCCGGTGGAAAACCAAAAAATAAAAAGAATATAAAAAACAATTTCCACCAATCAAAAGGCCCCGCGCCATATTGAACGAATTCTTTCAGCACACCTATTCGGAGCCCCTTGGGTACAGTTAAATAGAACGACAAATTCGACTTATCGCCAGAAAGCTTTGAAGTATACCGACAGTCAATGTCGCTATGTCTCTCTCATCAACTCCTTTGCGCCACCAATCCTTAATCGCTGTCAGTGTTTCATTCACTAAAGAAGATATCGAATTACACCTACCAACCCATTAACCTCCTCTTTCGTTTTCTGAGACCAGTACGGCAAAAACTTAAGTATTAACAAAAGAGACACTTTAATTAATTCCTTTTATAAAATTATTCCATTCCTTTCTTTCAAATGAACATTTTAAGAACGGACTTTGTACGTGTAAAATTAAGAGATATTATATTTGTTATTTTTGTGCTTTTATGGATAAAAGTATTTCAGCTAAACCCTTTTCTTTTATATCTTGTTATGTTTTATGGTGACAGTATGTGGCGCAGTAGATATCGGCTCGGAACGAGAAATCGGGGAACCGAGTTCGAATTCCAGTTGAATTCATTGCATTCACTTACGCGCAAATAACCTTGGGAAAGGTATTAATCCGTCTCTTCCCTCCAGTTATGGGTTAAATAATAGGACAGATTGGGTTCTATAGCCTTGGTCAGCAACCAGTCTACCGCAGAAAGCAATGGCAATCTACTGCGGGATAATCTTTTGCTGAGTCAGTCATGTCTCTTTTGAGAAATGATCGCCCAAGCGTGTTTCACGGATGGCACTTAACTGACTGAATATAATAGTTGGAATAATGATTAAGGCTTATATTGGTCATAAAGTGGGGGATCAGTTTATTACTTCATAACAATAGGAAACCGATCCCCCACTAATTACTACATAATAATATAATAGATTTCTTTTCCCTTTACCTCTGAGTCAAATAACCGGACATATTGGGTTCTATAGCTTTGGTCGGCAACCAGTCTACCGCAGAAAGTAATGGCAACCTACTGCGGGATAATCTTTTTCCTAGTCAGTCATGTATCACGTATAGCACTTAACTGACTGAGTGGCTCCTATTATAAGGCTCGGGAGTCATTCAAGCTAGGAGGGTTACTGTTAAAATTTTTTGATGAATGTAGTATGAAAGTTTGAAAGAGGAAGTGGAAGGAATTTTAGAATAAGGAAAATGAGAAGCTATTAGTATTGCCGCGTTCACCCCACTAAACTTGACTCAATCCAAAAATGTAGCCTTCCTACATTTTAATTTCCTAAGAAATATGTATGATTCAACTTCTTTGCAAGTAACATATATATATATATATATATAGTGATGTTTACTCTATACAAGGAGTGAAAGGCACTCGAGGTAGATGGTTACAGATTAAGAACCACAGTTTATGACGATTTGTGAGGAGGATAACTGATAACACTAGACTAGAATGGCAAACTACTGCGCAATAATCTTTTGCCCAGTCACTCATGTCTCTTTCGAGACATGATCGCCCAGGCGTGTATCACGTATGGCACTTAACTGACTGAATTGATTTCTTACAGAACTTTATTTCTTTCTCCACGAGGCATAAGTTGTAGCTGTCCATAAGTGACTGCTACTACTATTCCTTCTGATACTGAACGAAAATTAGCCAAGCTCATACCGGTAACCCCACCATAGATTCTTAATGGATTTCCATGTCTACTTTGTAATCTTTTTTCCACTCTTCTGTTCTTGTTATTAGCGGTCATCCAATTTTTCTTCTGTTGGTATGAAACGACCGGGTGAAAATTCACATTTTTACGAATCCGAAAAGATACAAAAATGAATAAATATCAAACCTTAAAATTAAAATATTTCATAATTTGGATAAAAAGCATGACTTTTTCTTTTTTAGATATTTCAAACAGACATTAAAGAAAATAATTTGAGAAACACAAAGAATCTAAATTAAAGAAATTAATATTTAAATTTAAAAATAAACAATACATCCCGGTGATGTTCACACGAAAAATATTTTTAAAATTTCAATTTTTTTCTTTAATTAAATATTTCATTTTCTCAAAGGGCGTTTACTTCTATTTTTAATTCGATTTTTTTATGCAACTATTTATGGGGTGAAAATTAAGACAGGAGTTTTAGAATATAAAAATTAAAAGAATACATTTTCCAGTAATTATGAGCAGAGAATGTTTCTAGATAAAATGTCAACCAGTCCTTCAAAATAACTGACTTCGTTTTTTTCATTTCTAATTTTCAAGGCTAACCTTCCTAGAAAAAAAATATAATCATATCGCCCCAAGCAAGGCATTTTACTGCCACCGTTGTGCAGAGGGTTACATAGGAGGAAAGTTATGAGAAAAAGTGACAGGTTATATAAGGGATGTCAGGAAGTGGGTAAGAGAAAGATTACTGTGGCCGTAAACTGGGGGATCAATTTATATATTGATTTTAATGTACAATTTATCCCCCACTTTATATCCACATTATAATTGAATAGAATTTTGTTTTATAATCATATCTCCCCAAACAAGGCATTTTACTGCCACTGTTTTGCAGGGGGTTACATAGGAAAAAAAGTTATGAGAAAAAGTGACAGGTTATACAAGGTGTGTCAGGAAGTGGGTAAGAGAAAGATTACTATGGTCATAAAGTGGGGAATCAATTTATATATTGATTGTAATGTAGAATTGATCCCTCGCTTTATATCCACATTATAATAGTATAGAAATTTTCTTTTTTTTATAATTTATAATCATATCGCCCCAAGCAAGGCATTTTACTGCCACTGTTTTGCAGGGGGCTACATAGGAGAAAAGTTATGAGAAAGAGTGATAGGTTATAGGGGGTGTCAGGAAGTGGATAAGAGAAGGATGATAATAGTGATAATAGTGACAAGAACGGAGAAAGAAGCATGAGAGTATGGATGTAGGTTAGTAAGATAGGAAGTGCGAGAAAAGAAGCTGATGTAGTAGAATTTGTGTTTACATTTTATTGGTTTCACACTAAAAGGATGGGACCTAGTTGCTAATCTTGTTGCTAGAGTAAATTCATATACAGGGGGCACCAGTGAGCTAGGATCATTGGAGCAGAAGCCGTGAAAGTATTTGAAGAAGAGACAAAAATAACCACATTGCGCAGGTGAGAAATTGACTATATATGAGCTGCCAAGTCGGGATCGATCACATTACGGATTCTTCGTTGGATTTTGTCAAGGACCCCTAGGTGGATAGCAGAAGCACCCGACCAGATATGGCAGCAGTATTCAATGTACGGGCGGATGCTAAGTCGGGATCGATCACATTACAGATTCTTCGTTGGATTTTGTCAAGGACCCCTAGGTGGATAGCAGAAGCACCCGACCAGATATGGCAGCAGTATTCAATGTACGGGCGGATGCTAAGTCGGGATCGATCACATTACAGATTCTTCGTTGGATTTTGTCAAGGACACATAGGTGGATAGCAGAAGCACCCGACCAGATATGGCAGCAGTATTCAATGTACGGGCGGATGCTAAGTCGGGATCGATCACATTACAGATTCTTCGTTGGATTTTGTCAAGGACACATAGGTGGATAGCAGAAGCACCCGACCAGATATGGCAGCAGTATTCAATGTACGGGCGGATGCTAAGTCGGGATCGATCACATTACAGATTCTTCGTTGGATTTTGTCAAGGACACATAGGTGGATAGCAGAAGCACCCGACCAGATATGGCAGCAGTATTCAATGTACGGGCGGATGCTAAGTCGGGATCGATCACATTACAGATTCTTCGTTGGATTTTGTCAAGGACCCCTAGGTGGATAGCAGAAGCACCCGACCAGATATGGCAGCAGTATTCAATGTACGGGCGATGCTAAGTCGGGATCGATCACATTACAGATTCTTCGTTGGATTTTGTCAAGGACCCCTAGGTTGGATAGCAGAAGCACCCGACCAGATATGGCAGCAGTATTCAATGTACGGGCGGATGCTAAGTCGGGATCGATCACATTACAGATTCTTCGTTGGATTTTGTCAAGGACCCCTAGGTGAATAGCAGAAGCACCCGACCAGATATGGCAGCAGTATTCAATGTACGGGCGGATGCTAAGTCGGGATCGATCACATTACAGATTCTTCGTTGGATTTTGTCAAGGATCCCTAGGTTGATAGCAGAAGCACCCGACCAGATATGGCAGTAATTCAATTTATTCAATGCACGGGCAGCAATTTAGTATTCCGTGCACGGGCAGATGGTAGATTTGTATATGTGCAGTATTGTTTCAGACGAGAAAAACTTCCTGGCTCTACACAGAGAACCGACTTTCTTAGCAGCTGATTTAGCTATGGGTTTTATATAGTTATTCCACTTGAGGTCTGTTGTGAGAGTTATCCGAGTAGGCGTACTGTTTTGTTTTCAGGAAGACTAACCTGATCCATGCTAATGGCGGGGTAGGAGCGATTGTCTGTCATGGTTAATAGATAGCAGCTTCATTTTGGAAACATTAAAATTCACGAGCCATTTCTTAGCCCAATCTGCCACGGATTGGCGGTCCTACTGAAGCTCATTTTAAGTTACTTTTATCTCTGTTTTTAATTTAAAAACATACTTATTTTTATTTTGCTTCATAATCTCTCATGTTCCTATAGGAAATAACGAAAGCAAGTAACAATAATTTTATTCAAATCTTCAGCACTTTCCTTAGTATCCCCAAAACGACCAGGACTCCAAATTCCAAGTCAAGAAATCTTGATTCAGATGAGTTTGGCACTGTTCCAAGAGCGTTTATATCACGGGGACAACTCCAACCATCATTTCTAAACATATCGAGGCAGACTTGATCACTTTATTTTCCAGGAACCCGTTATCGCAGCCTGGCCTACGACCTTGTACAGGGATCGGTTATTCATTTTTATTAGGTAATAAGATGATGCCGTATGAAATATTACATATTTATGTAATGGATGTCGCAAGTTAATTGTATCAATATAAGATTAAATTAGAAATGAAATAGCGAATCAGATTTTTATTATTATGAATAAACTAATCTTCCTTTTAATTCTATGTGACGTATTCCTCCAGAATAAAGATGATCATGGATCTTTTCTATCTCATTTGTAGATTTTAGTTCAGCTTGTATGTTCACTGAAACATAGCCTAATCCATGTTCAGTCAACAATTATTTACATAATCAAATTAGGCAGGTTATTCGCTGCTTTCCTCTGTCGCTACTCATTCATAGGTTTCGTGAGTATCAAATTCTCCAAGCCTTCTTTCTTCATTATATGGCCTAGAAACTTATACAATCTCTTTCCGATTAGAAGAATAAGTGTGGTTTCTCATTCCATTTTCTTAAACCTCCATCATTCCTCATGTGTTCAGTCTATGGTATTCTCAACATCTTCCTGTAGCACCTAGTTTTTGATGACTTATGTCTCTTCTTCATTGTGAGGACGTTGTCCAGATTTTATTGCCGTACATGAGAACCTACATTATCAAGACCTCAGCACTTTTGTTGCATATCACGACAATTTCCAGTTTTTTTAATACTTTTCTTAGCTTTTGGAAGTTTTCTTTCCCTATGACAACGCGGTTTCGGGTTCTGGTGTCCCTTTTTCCGTTTTCTGTTAAAAAACAAAAAAAAAAACTGTTGTGGATTCTTGTTGAGAAACCACACAAAATAATAAATATCAAAAGCAGATACGGAGATAGAAAATGTACGTTATATTGATCGAAAATATACAACTGGAACATTGGTTAGTCAATTCAGGAATACTGTCAGTAGGAATCAATATATACAATCTTGTAGTGAAGAATTATGTCCGGGTAATAAGTCTATATCCAAAAAAGTCCAACTTACTATGCACCAAATTAAGGGCCAACTTACTCCATACTGAATCTCTGACAACCACTCTTTATAACTGCTTTACCACGGTATTATACCAACCTTCCCATGTAAGGCGAGATATGACACAAGGTCTTTTTATTGTGGGTTTTCCCGGCCATATAGACAGGCCAAAAATATCTGTCGTTCTACCCTTCGGCGGAACCACGACTGTGTTAGTGCTCTCTGCTTGCAAGCAGAGAGTGCTCTCTACCCGAAGACAGAGAGCTGACATTGTAATAGTAGCAAAGCCAATTGCTTTACAACGGTATTCACTAACCTTCCTACGCAAGGCGAGATGTGACACAAGGTCGTTTTATTGTGGGTATTCCCGGCCATATAGCCAGGCCAAAATGTCTGTCTATTTCCCCCCAGTCATGATTCTACCTTTCGATGGAACCACGACTGTTCTCTACTCGAAGCAGAGAGAGTTCTCTACCCGAAGGCAGAGAGCTGACAGTGTCATAGTAGCAAACCCAATTGCTTGACAACGGTATTTACCAACCTTCCCACGTACGGCTAGATGTGACACAAGGTCTTTTTATTGTGGGTCTTCCTAACTATAGAGCCAGGCCCAAAATATCTGTCTATTTTTCCCCAATCGTGATTCTACCCTTGGGCGGAACCATGACTGGGTTAGTGCTCTCTGCTCGCAAGCAGAGAGCGATTTCTAAGCGAAGGCAGAGAGCTGACAGTGTCATAGTAGCAAAACCAACTGCTTTGAAAATGTTGCTCTCTGTATAAGCAGGGTTATATGTCCACATCGATGAGTCCATTCTTGTATCCAAAAAGAGGTGATACCCCAACAACAACAAAAACGAAGAACACGATGTATTTAAATTTTTGTGTTAGCGTGATTTGGTACCGCCATTCGTAGTTTGCATCTCAGCTTGTATGTCTTGATGATAATCAGTGCCGTGCTTGGCAACATCACGGCCCGCTTGCAGGATACGCCTTGCGGCCCCTCTACCAGCAGAATGAAACTTGCGCCCCCCCCCCCACCCCGAACATACTGAACCCACAATAAATGGTACTTTAAACAAAATAACATACTCTCGGAACGTAGATATTCCGTGATAAAAACACGGAAAAATCGGGAAATTGGCGTTTTGAAGCCAGACATTACGAAAGTTTTCATAACTTTTATCTACTTTCTGACGATTTCCTAAAAAAAATTTTATATACATGTTATTTTCGTGTGTATATGTTGAAACAGATATCTATAATCTATTTCTCTCTCGATTTTCAATTTTTTTTTTTAATTACAAATGATTTGCGGCCTCTTCGGGGCCGAGAGGCTTCTATCAAAGATTATGTATCTGGGAAGTATTCTAACTGAAAACAGAAAGTGTGACATAGAGATCCAAATGCGAATTGGCATGGCGAAGGACGCCTTCCAGAAGCTGAGCAAAGTATTAAGACACAGGAAACTTTCACTAGAAACAAAGAAGTGAGTACTGGATTGCTATGTGGTGTCAGTTCTTCAATATGACAGGGAAAATTGGACAATATCAACAAAGATGAAGAGAAAACTTGAAGCCGCTGAAATGTGGTTCTACAGAAGGATGCTGCGGATATCGCGGACCGAGAATGTGAGCAATGACGAGGTGTTAGAAAGGATGGAAAAGAAAAGGAAATTTATATTTAGCATCAGGAAGAAACAACTGAAGTTCCTGTAACATGCAATAAGGAAGGAGGTCTTGGAGTACCTGATACTGACAGGCCATATAGCGGGAAAAAGAGACAGAGGAAAACAGCGGATAACATACTTGAAGGGCCTGAGCAGGTAGATGACTAGAAAATGGGGGCTGCGAGACGTTATAGGAGAAAGAGTGCTAAGAGCCACCATAGATAGGGAGACGTGGAAGGCCATGATCGACTACGTCCTGAAGGGTCAGGGCACATAGAAGAAGAATATATATGCCAACTGTTTATAAGAAATTATAATATGGGTATAAAATGGGGGATCAAATTTATATTATAATCAATATATAAACTGATCCCTGATAATGTGGCCATGCTGGTTTCTATACATTTATATTCTAGATTTATGGGCTTGAGCTAGTGGATGACAGAACGGAGATTGCGTGGAGTAACAGGAGAAGGCGTGCTAAATGCCACCAGGGATAGGGAGACGTGGAAGGCCATGATCGCCTACGTCCTAAAAGGACAAAGCACATCGAAGAAGATGAACATATATAATCTGCTGATAATCATACGTTTTGCCTTCTTACAATCGATCGATAGTCCTTTCTTCCCGCTTTCCTTTACAACTTTTTTTGCGGTTTCCCTTCTGTGTTTACTATCAAGAGACATCTGCAAATCTTAAGTTTTTAATACTGTATACGCCAGTAATACATACTGGTATGACATTTAGTTGTCTTAGGATTGCATCGCTGTAGAGTTTGAATAAGTTCAGTGAGAAGACATAACCTTGTCTTATACCCCTTCCTATTTTTGTTTAATTACTTAATCAATTTTCTATGCGTATGCAAGCAATTTACTCTCTGTATACATTCTGGACTTTTCTAATATTTTTCTTAAACCAATCTGTCATAGCTTGTGGTTTAAACTATTCTTTGTGCTGTACGTTATTCAACCCAACTATTTATATATTATCGTTAAAATTAATGATTGAGAAATCAGTTTTCATGTACTACTTCACTCAACATACATGCTTTTTTATGTCTAATATCGCTGTTTTATTGATTTCACATATGTAGCCAGTGTATTTTTTTCATTATTCTTCATCCATTCTCGGTGTTGACTTCTTCTTTGTGTATGTGCCTTCTTCTTTCTGGACGTCGGCGATCATGGCCTTCTACGTAACCCTATTCCTAGTGGCCCTTAGCACGCTTTCTCCTGTAACATCACACTGCTCCCGTTCTGTCGTTCACCTGCTCAGGCTCTTCAAGCATCTCCCCTAGACGAACGGAAGTCACAAAAGCTAGTTGCTAATATTTTAATGTTACTTTTTGACTCATTTTTACCATTTTTCGCAAGTTTCTAAATTTAATATTATTATATATTAAGAATCATATGTAGGTACCTCTACTCATTTTCGATACCTAACTTTTAAATTGGATTTTAAAAATTAAAAAAATGTTTTCTTGAAACTTTCATTTTAGTTTTAACGCGAAGCTATATAGTTAAATTTACTATTTACAGTAAGCAAAATACTCTGCTGTATTTTGAACAGAAATTATATTAATTATAATAAAACATTTTGAGATTTTAATTTTTGAAAAATTTTCTGTTATTTTTGAGCGCTCAATACATTTGTAAACAATAATTAATTCTCGATTTTAAAAATCTTTCAAAAATGAAATATGCATCTGTGATACGTTATATTTGGAAAATAAGCAAATGTAAAGTTAAATTAATCTGATTTACACAAGTATTACTTATTTATAACATGAAATTTAGAATAAAACTATTTCTTAATCACGGAGCGTTGAACTTTCTAACCAATTCTGTAAATGTTTGACTTGTAATGACAGTCAGGTGTTCAGACAAACTAATATGGATGACCAGTATTGATATAATTGTCCAAATATTTATTCCTGTAAAGGGAAGAAACCGTGAAATACATTACCTTTTAATGTGACACAGAAAATACCATTTAAAAAAAAAACTACAAATACATACACACAGAAAATATTAAAAAACAAGTTTTTCAATTTCTGATTAGTAAATATAGTTTTCACTTCAATGAGTTACGTGCCATGCGTGATACATGATTGAGCGATCATGTCTCAAAAGGGAAATGACAGACTGGGTATAAGATTTTTTCTGCAGTAAGCTGCCATTACTTTCTGCGGTAGACTGGTTACCAAATAAGGTTATAGGACCCAATTTCTGCGGTAGGCTGGTTACCAAATAAGGTTATAGGACCCAATTTCTGCGGTAGACTGGTTACCAAATAAGGTTATAGGACCCAATTTCTTCTGCTATTTAACCCAAGTGAACAAATAAATACCTTGGTCAAGGTTATTTGTGCGTAAGTGAATGCAATGAATTTAACTGGAATTCGAACTCGGATCACGGATTTCTTGTTCTGAGACAATATCAACGATATTACAACGTATACCTCTTTCGTGTTCTCTTAACAACTAAATAACCAAATTGCCATAAATCTTAAAAAAAATTATAAAATATAAAATTAAAAAAGAAAAAATTAAAACAATTCTTTTAAAATTTCGTTATTAATCTAAAAGAATTTTTTCTTACAATTATTCACATTATTTTTAAAAGCAATTAAAAACTTATCTAATTAAATAATGTCATAGTTTTATTGCTTTTTAGGAGCAGATTATTGAAAAATGCCAAATGTTTGAAAAAAATAGTAGATGTTTTACGTTCCTCTATGGGCTCTGCTTTTAACTAATATTAGGTTGTCCCAAAATTTCGTAAACACTTGCGAAAAATTGAATTTTTATGCAATTTTGCGTTTATATTGTTATAGTGATCTTCATCTTAGATGGCAATTGGTACAATTGAGCTGCGAGTTTTGATTCTTTACTGCTGGAAGTAAGGTCTTTCAACCAGAAAAGCTGCAGAAAAAATTTGTACTGCCGAAGGTAAAAGAACAATTGTGCTATGCGGCGATCTCAAAGTGGTACAAGCGTTTAGATTCAGGCGACATGAGTCTTGAAGATAAGCCTCGTTCGGGACGGCCGTTAAAGTTGAATTCTGGAGACTTGCAAACCGGGTTGGACATTGCGCCTTCATCGAGACTCGAGAATTGGCTGATGAGCTTGGAGTTGGCAAATCGACAATTCACCGACATTTCAAGCAACCCGATTTTGTTCACAAAAAGCCGCGCCAAGATCCGCACGAACTCACCGAAGCACAAGCCAACAGACGAGTTGAAATTTGCCGTCAGTTGCTCAGCAATCTATTGGACGAGCGTTTTGGAATCGCATTGTGACATCCGACGAGAAATGGGTCTATCTGGTCCAGCACAATCGAGACAAACGATGAGGTCAGAAAGGGCAAGAGACACCGTCGGTTCCAAAACAAGATCGATTCGGCAAGAAAGTCATGTTGGGCATTTGGTGGCACTTTGAAGGAATCGTGCATTTTGAGTTGGTTCCGAATGGTCGTGCCATCAGTGCCAAACTTTATTGTCAGCAACTTGAGCGGGTCTACGAAAAGTTGAAGCAAAAGTACCCGGCTCTGATCAACCGAAATCGCTCTTTGATGCAGCAGGACAATGCCAAGCCACACACCATCAGGAAGACCAAAGACAAGTTTGAAGAGCTGGACGGCGTTGAGGTTCTGCCACATCCAGCCTACAGTCCTGACTGTGCTCCATCAGATTAAGGCCTTTTCCGCTCAATGCAACACTTTTTGAAGAGCTGCTGATTCGACTCGTTTGATGAAGCATGCCAAGAATTCTTTGATTCGAAGCCGACTGAATGGTACTTTGACCAGATTCGAAAGCTTGCAGATCGATGACAGAAAGTCTTGGAAAATAATGGTCTTTATTTTGTCGAATAATTTTTGTTGTTTTTGCGAGTAAAATTTCAATTTTTTGCAAGTGTTTGCGAACTTTTGGGACAACCTAATAAAACTAATATTTTCTATAAAATTTAATTTTTTGAAATTTCATGGAGTGGGGTAACAGACATAAAAAAAATACCAAGATCTTAATAGAATAATAATATAAAAAATAATTCAACTAATTTTCTGAATAAGTTCTAAAAATTCAAAATTCAAACAATTATTTAATTTTTGCTAGAATTTCTAAATTAATCAGTTTTTCACCGGAAAACCCTGAGTTACGTAATATTACATTATCCGTGTAATTTAATAAAATTTCAAACGTGTGAGAAAGGAATAAAAAGAATTAAAAAATAATTAAGAAATAGTTTGATCTTTCCTCTTAATAATAACATAAACGTTTTGCTAGAAAAAATGGTTTTATCACGTTTGGGGCCTTTTTGTCATATTATGCAGTTTTTTTTTTTCAGCGAATTTGTAAAGTTACGTAATTTTATACATTTTATGACAACTTAATTATTATTATAATTTTATGAATTATGAATTTTAAGAATTTATAATTTATAATTATAATTTACATAATTTATATATTTATGAATTTATTAATATAATGAATGAATTTATCTCATTAACTTATTATAAAATATTATAAATTATTCATAAATCATTCGTAATTATTATTATAAATAGATTTATATAAGTAAGTTATTATACCTCATGATAAATTATTTATAAATTATTATAAATAATTATTACAAATTTATTTATGTAGGTAAAATATTATAAATTATTTTAAAAATATTTATCAGCAAATATTTTATATTTATAAATTTATGTTATCTATATTATCTTTTTTTAAATCATCTCACCCCAAGTTAGGCATTCTACTGACACTGTTTCGCAGGGGGTTACATGGAAGGAAAGTTAGGGGAGAAAGTGTAACAGTTTATATAGGGGGTGTCAGGAAGTGGGTAAGACAAATATGACTGTGACCAAGAAGTGGGGGATCAACCTATATATTGATTGTAATGTACGATTGATCACCCACTTATATCCACATTATAATAGTACAGAAATTTTTTTTATAATCATATCGCCCCAAGCAACGCATTCTGCAGGGGGTTACATAGGAGAAAGTGATGCGAAAAAGTGGTTAGTTATAGGAAATGTCAGGAGGAGGGTAATAGACGGATGAGGATACCGCGGAAATGGGTGGAGTAGGTGGAAAAAGTGCTTGTAAGAATGGATGCGAGTTAGTGTGATAGGTGATGTCTATTGAACTTACATTTGAATTCCTGGAGATTGTAGCTGTTGGGAAGCAAGGAGATGGAAGGGAGTTCCACAGGCGGGAAGTGCATGAAAAGAAGCTGTTAGAGTAGAAATTGCGGTTACACTTTATCGGTTTCACTGTAAAAGGGTGGGACCTAGTTGCTAATCTAGTACCTCGTGTAAATTCATACACAGGGGGCACCAGTGATCTAAGTTCTTTGGAGCCGTGAAAATATTTATAGAAGAGGCACAGGGAAGCACTGTCACGCCGGTGAGAGAGCGACTGCAGCCGAGCTGCCAAGTCGGTATCGATCACATTGCAGATTCTTCGTTGGATTTATTTAATTATTATTATAGTTTAATTAATAAATTTAATTATATCTTATGAATATTATTATATGAATCTTATTTTCGTATTTCCAATTCCACAATTCTTTGACTTTTTTCTAATTTCAATATCAAAGTTAACAAAATATAATTATCTTAGAAATTCAAGAGATTTCATTTAAAAATATGATTTCAGTCGTAAAAAATAAAGTAAGGTTATTTACAAAAGGAAACTCAAAATTAAAGAAATTATATCATCCTTTTTCAGACACAGGAAGTCTGGTTGATAAGTAAGGTGTTCAAACTTTTAATAAGTTTTGGATCATTCTTCCTATTATAATGAATACAGTTGGGTATTTATATATAAATATATAGCTACTGCCGTTTGTTTACATCGTGTATATAACGCTAAAATCTTACTTCCTCTAACTTTGCACCGATAGCTTTGAGGTAGAATCTCAGATTGATATCAAATCGGCTGGAACTAATCGGATGTCCAACTGTATTAATGATCTGTGATAAAGCGAAACAGGACTGTCTGCGGATGACTATATGACTATATATATATATATATATATATATATATATATATATATATATATTAGATTTTTTATTACCTCATAGGTAAAGTGGGTGGAAAGTTTTAGAATAAAGATTTAATAATTATGCTATACTAAGATATATTATAGTTTAGAAAACCAGTTAAATATTTTGGGGATCATTTACTTTGGTAAAATACTTTTTTAAAGCATTCGACAGGGTCTGGCATGCTGGCCTCTTGTGCAAACTGCGGAGCTATGGGATAACTGGACATCTGTCTGACCTCATCCAGTCCTTCCTCTCTAACCGCACATTAAAGGTGGTATTAAATGGGCATGCCTCCCAAAACTACCAGACGAACGCGGGCGTCCCTCAAGGTTCTATCCTAGGTCCCACGCTATTTCTGATCTACATTAATGATCTCCCCGACACCATTAGATCCCAAGTTGGCATGTATGCCGACGACACAACAATCTACTCCCGCATCGATCAGAAACCAGGTCTGGACGACAAAGTGAACCTCGCTGCCGCACTGGAAAGGGACCTCCAATCCGTAGTGACCTGGGGTAGGAAATGGTTGGTAAATTTCAATGCCTCCAAAACAAAGCTGTTATCAACTAACCACCATAGACTATCGCATCTACCTCCCATTAGCATGGGACAGGCTAGCCTCCCAGAGAGTAAAATACTACGCCTCCTTGGCCTTACACTCTCGGCGGACCTCAAATGGAATGACTATATTGAATCCATTGCCAAATCTGCTGCTATGAAAGTCGGCTCTCTGTGCAGGGCCCGGAAATTTTTCCCACCTGAAACTATTCTGCACATATACAAATCTACCATCCGCCCGTGTATTGAATATTGCTGCCATATCTGGTCGGGTGCCCCTGCTGCTCTCCTTGGGCTTCTTGACAAAATACAAAGGAGGATCTGTAACGGGGTTGATACTGACTTGGCAGACCGGCTGCAGCCGCTCTCACACCGGCGTGATGTAGCTTCCCTGTGCCTCTTCTACAAGTACTTTCATGGCTTCTGCTCCGATGAGCTTAGATCACTGGTGCCGCCCAAGCACGAATTTACACGAGATACTAGATTAGCAACTAGGTCCCACCCTTTTACAGTTAAACAAATAAGATGTAACCGTAAATTCTACTCCAACAGCTTCTTTTCTCGCGCTTCCCGCCTGTGGAACTCCCTTCCACAAGTCTGCTTTCCCGACAGTTACAATCTCCAGGTGTTTAAATGTAGGGTCAATAGACACCTCCTATCACACTAACTCCCAACTATTCTCACAACACTCTCATCTACCCAACCCTCATTCTCGGTATCCTCACCCGCCTATCACCCACCCTCTGTTATTTCCTATATTTAACCAGCCTTTCTCCTCTCTACGTAGCCCCCTGCACAGTAGTGGCAGTGACATGCCTTGCTCGGGGTGAAACGCTTATAAAAAAAAAAAAAAAAAATATTGGTGCACAAGTTATAAATGAAACATTATAATTAATTAGATTTTAACCAAAATATTTTCGATGTTTACCAAAAACGTTCAGTTCATCTCCACCGATCATTAGTTTCTCATTTTTAGTAAACCTTAAAATTTGCAGCTTTTCACACAGGCTCAGCGCGCAGATGTCGTAGAACGTCTTACAGATTCTTGTTTTTCCCAGAATTTTCCATTTTACTTTGGGGTTTTATTTGTATCCTCTAAATTCCAAACTTATGGTAATTGCTTTTGGTACGTGTTGTTTTTTTAAGCAAGTTAACCGCAGAGATCAACGATGTTTAAAAGTGTTCTTAGTAAATCCAATTCCAACTTTTTTAATAGTCGGGTTTTTATTTGATGTTATATTATAATGTTACACAATAGAATTTGTTAGACACCTGTTTTCCAGAAGGCAATTGTTAGGATTTCGACAATTACATAAGTTTGTATTATTATCTTTATTATTTGGATAGTTATTGTGACTTTGGTTTACGTGCTGATTGAAGATTTTAATATTATAATTTTTAATGAATAGATTATTTGTACAACTATAACTTTAAAGGTTATTTTTATGAACATTTTTTTATTTAAAGTGTTATTAGTTGTGACATGCTTCGTAATTAAATTGAGGAAAAGGGTTGTACACCAAATGAATTTTCTAGTTCTATTTTTCCTGTTATAGTTATATTTTATGTATTTGATATCCTGGTTTTTGTAGCCAGTATTTTTGAGGGCATTATTATAAAAACCTTTATGTTTATAAAATATTTCTTCTCTAGTTTCTTTTTTCTTCACTGGTTTTTACTAAATCTATATTCTATGGAGGAAGGGGTGTGTTTGATTATACTTGGGGGATTAGACTTTGGGTGGATGTATAATGGGCATTCGTTAGGTTTTATGTATGGTTGATAAGTATCATTTATTATATATATATATATATATATATATATATAAATTAGAGAACATTTTCAAAATTCAAAGGTGTCGGATGTACATTACGACATAGGATCTCTAATAGAGACACTACATCACGTCAGCGACATTGTTTTTCCAAATGGCGAAGGCCCTGAGTTAGAGTGTAGAGGGGTTTTTGGTTAACAACGGTCACAAAGTGGAAAAGGACAGAGCTGGTAGTCGCGGGGTTACAGGGTGTTGAAATAGTATATTTAGGAAGGGGAGGAATAGTTCATTTTTTATAAAAATTGACAACTAAATGAGTTAAAATTACTTTTTAAAGTTAAGATTTTGGGCTGTTTGAAGAGGTGTATTTAGGCGAGAAGGAATGGGTTTCAATATAAGATTTTAAACATTTTTTAAAAGTTTATTTGATTAAACCTTTTCGGTAGAAGCGAGTTAAATGCCAATTACAGGAAGTTATCAGTTTAAAAATTATTAGAGAAAAAATATTAGAGAAAAAATATTAGAGAAAAAAATATATATATACATATATGTGTTAACCAAGGAAAAAGGGGTTTAGTAAAAGAATCCATATTTTCTAAAGATAGGCAATTAAAGGAGCTTGGGATAGGAAGGTAGGGGTTTAAAATATTTTTTAAGGTTAACGTTAGGGTAAAATTAAGATTAAAGCTTAAATTGAATCATTTTAATTTATATTCTAACATCTAGTTAACGGGGATTTAAATTCTAAATTTAAGTATTCGAATAATTTGCCTTGTGGCGGCACTTACTGATGAATTCCCTCCTAAGATTCAGTAGCCGGTGTTGGTGGGGGTATTTTAATATTGAAATTTTTTCCAGTAAACATAGACAGCACCTATCACGAAAATTCCTCGGAATACGGGCTGAACCTATCAGTTTCCAGCTAATTTCAAGATCCAGCCCTTCCTCTTTCATTTTCTAGAATGCTCGCGAAAGGGCTGTCTGGTACCTCTGACCGGGGTTCGAAAAAGAGTACCTGTGGTTATACAGTCTTTGTTTGAATGGACCGGCGGACATACCGATATAGGTCCGGAAGTAGTTTTTTTTTGTTAGATGGAGAAATGCGGGCTTCATAATCACCTGGGTGGTTTTGCATTTTCCCTCCACCGGGCAGGTGTCCACAGAATTACAGTTGCATTCGTTTAGAATTCCGGACCTAGATTCAGTATTGCGCAGGTTCACCAGAATACTCCTATTATGGGAACTAATAAGGCTGTCCATATTCGGGGTGCAAGAATAACTAATTTTAAGGGTGTACCTATTAAAAATCTTCCGTAGAGGGTTACTGTTAATAAAATGTTTGTCTATTAACTTGAGAAAATAATTACCAATATTGATGTTAGTTAGTTTACAATAAGGGGGGGGGGTTAAACCAAATTATCTTTCTTTTTCTACAGTTTCCTTTATTTTTATTTTTGGATGATTCGGAGTTTATTGTAAGTTTATTATATGTTAACTTGTTCTTATATCCGCTTTTTTGAAGGACCTTATTGTAAATATCTTTACTTGCATTGAAAGTTTTAATGTTGGATGATAATTGGTTGATTCTATTATTCACTATATTGGGTATCTGTTTTATAATATTTGTGGGGTGGTTGGATGAAATATTAATATAAGTGGGGGAACTATTTTCTTTGAGAAATGGTTGGTAGGATCCATCATTTAAGTTAAGGGAGATGTCTAGATACTAAACAAATCCCATACAAGGCTTGAACAAAAACGACTCCAAAAAAGAAGCGTAGGCGTGAACAAACTGAGTAATTAAACTGCTTATTTTGTCAAGGAACTTATTTTGCCAAGGAACTTATTTTATTCAATCTATATATATATATATATATATATATATATATATATATATATATATATATACAGTACTGTGCAAAGGTATCAGGACAAGAACTGCTTAACTTCTATGTGTAAAGGAATAACGAAAACAATAGTGACAGCATAAAGACAAACATTGTCAAAGACTAGGAAGGATAAGAAGTTGTGGAGAACCATGACCTCACACACCCTGAAAAGATATGGCACGTAGAAACAAGAAGAAATAAATTAGTATCAAAATGATGCGAATTTATTTCTCTTTAAACTGACGACTGAAGGTCGATTGTTAAATATGTTCCTCAATGATGTTGGTTGGTTGGTTGTTTTATTTTATGGCATATCAACACCTCGGCGGGTCATTTATTGCCAACTAAATTTTATTTGTTTATTGCTGGTAATACCTTTTTTTTTTCAAGAATTTATTGTTGTTTTCATATAAGTTTTGAGTCTAGTGATACTTTTTTCTTTTCGAGTATCAATATTTATTGGGTTTGTTTTTAAGGGCAGGTTCTGCAAGTCCTACCCTTGTTATTTAACCCATAACTGGAGGGAAGGGAATGATTGATACCTATCCCAAGGGTACCAGTGGTTAAGTGAATGCAGGGTATTCAACTGGAATTCGAACTCGGCTAACCCATTTCTCTTTCCGAGCCGATATCCACTGCACCACAACGCACATCCGTCACTATACGCTTACAGCACCTGGTATTCCCAAGCGGTCATCTAAGTACTGACCAGGCTCAACGTTGCTTAACTTTGGTGATCGAGCGAGAACCGGTGTATTCAACGAGATATAGCCGTAAGCCTCTTCAATGATGTATGGCTCCTCGAAGAAAAAAAACTCACCCATATTTCGAGACCAAATAGAAAATAATGGACAATTGGGCTAAGTACAGTGGTTCAAAACCAAGACAAGGAAGCCGTCGTGTACGTCTCTGATTTTGGGCGATTAGGCCCTGAGTGTATCACCCACGGTACTTTTGAAGATCAGAACCAATTAAACAATATAGAAAAATGAAACAGATATTAAGATATATTCAATATATTATTCTTCAAAATCCTTGGGTTATGAAAAGGGAGTCCAATCCTATAGAACATGTTGTCAACTAGACACTACAATGAAACTGATATCAAAATGAAGCCAATTTCTCTGCAAAGTTCATATGGCTGATAAACAAGGTTTTTTAATCCTATAAAACAAGTTTTAAATCAGACTGAATAAGGAAACATAAAAAGTCAATTTATTTCTTTTTATAATTCAAAGGTATGATTAATAAAAAGGTTGTTCAGTCCTATAAAACAAGTTTTAGATCCGACTGAATAATGAAACTTTTATAAAAAGTCAGTTTATTTCTTTTATAATTCAAAGGTGTGATTAATAAGAAGGTTGTTCAATCCTATAAAACAAGTTTTAAATCAGACTGAATAATGAAACATAAAAAGTCAATTTATTCCTTTTTATAATTCAAAGGTATGATTAATAAGAAGGTTTTCAATCCTATGAAACAATTTAAATCAGACTGAATAATACAAGCTATATAAAAATCAATTTATTCTTTTTATAATTCAACAGTATAGTTAATAAGAAAGTTTTTTCAATCCTATAAAACAAGTTTTACATCCGACTGAATTATGCAAGCTATATAAAAAGTAAATTTATTTCTTTTTATAATTCAACAGTATGATTAATAAGAAGGTTTTCAATCCCTATATAAAACAAGTTTTACATCCGACTGAATAATGCAAGCTATATAAAAAGATAAATTTATTTCACCCATAATTCAACGAATAAAGTTAATAGAAGGTTTTTCTATCTATAAAACAAGTTTTACATCCGACTGAATAATGCAACCTATATAAAAAGTCGAATTTATTTCTTTATAATTCAACGGTATGATTAGCGAAGGTTTTCAATGCTATAAAGCAAGTTTTACATCCGACTGAATAATGCAAGCTATATAAAAGTCAATTTATTTCTTTATAATTCAACGGTATGATTAATAAGAAGGTTTTTCAATCTATAAAACAAGTTTTACATCCGACTGAATAATGCAAGCTATATAAAAAGTCAATTTATTTCTTTTTATAATTCAACAGTATGATTAATAAGAAGGTTTTCAATCCTATAAAACAAGTTTTAAATCAGACTGAATAATGCAAGCTATATAAAAAGTCAATTTATTTCTTTTATATTCAACGTATGATTAATAAGAAGGTTTTCTATCCTATAAAACAAGTTTTACATCCAAACTGAATAATGCAACCTATACAAAAGTCAATTTATTTCTTTTTTATAATTCAACGGTATGATTAATAAGAAGGTTTTTCAATCCTATAAAACAAGTTTTACATCCGACTGAATAATGCAAGCTATATAAAAAGTCAATTTATTTCTTTTTATAATTCAACATATTATGATTAATAAGAAGGTTTTTCAATCCTATAAAACAAGTTTTACATCCGACTGAATAATGCAAGCTATATAAAAAAGTCAATTTATTTCTTTTTATAATTCAAAACAGTATGATTAATAAGAAGGATTTTTTTCAATCCTATAAAACAAGTTTTAAATCAGACTAGATAATGCAAGCTATATAAAAGTCATTATTTTCTTTTTATAATTCAACAGTATGATTAATAAGAAGGGTTTTCAATCCTATTAAACAAGTTTTGCATCCGACTGAATAATGCAAGCTATATAAAAAGTCAATTTATTTCTTTTTTTATAATTCAACGGTATGATTAATAAGAAGGTTTTTCAATCCTATAAAACAAGTTTTACATCCGACTGAATATTAGGCTTTTATAAAAGTCAGTTTATTTCTTTACCTATAATTCAAAAGGTGTGATTAATAAAGTTGTTCAATCCTATAAAACGAGTTTTAGACCAGACTGAATAATGAAACATAAAGTCAATTTTATTGTTTTATAATTCAACAGTATGATTAATAAGAAGGTTTTTCAATCTATAAAACAGGTTTTACATCCGACTGAATAATGCAAAGCTATATAAAAAGTCAATTTATTTCTTTTTATAATTCAAAGGTATGATTAATAAGAAGGTTGTTCAATCCTATAAAACGAGTTTTAGACCAGACTGAATAATGAAACATAAAAAGTCAATTTATTTCTTTTTATAATTCAAAGGTATGATTAATAGGAAGGTTTTTCAATGCTATCAAACAAGTTTTAGATCCGACTGAATAATGTAACTAATATCAAAAACCATTTTTTTCTCTTCAGAATTCCCAGGGTTCATTGATAAAAAGGTTGTCTAATCATATAAAACAAATAAAACAGAGTAAACATACGTAATAGACACAATAATTTTTTAATTTTTTTTCATCATTTCCCCCTAAGCAAGGCTTTAACGTCACTGATGTGCAGAGGGTTACATAAATGCGTTGAAGTATTAGGCAGGAGGACAGTGAAAACAAAGACGAACCAGCTACAGGGGGTGAAAGAAAAAGGGAAAGAGGAGGATATTAACACAGGAGTGAATACAGTTAAGAAGGTAGAGAGAAAGGAAAAAAACAAGATACACGTGGTGATGTGGAATGGGCTGGAGTTAAATAAGAGAGTTGAAGTATTAGGCAGTAGGAGAGTGAAGACAAAGACGAACCAGCTACAGGGGATGAAAGAGAAAGGGCAAGAGAAGAAAGTGAACACAGGTGTATATACAGTTACGAAGGTAGAGAGAAAAGAAAAGAACAAGATTGTCGGGTTGACGTAGAAAGGGTTGGAGTTAAGTGGATAAGAGATGGGAATTGACTTTGCATTTAAATTCTTGGAGGTTATAGCTGTCAGGAAAGCAAGTATATGGAAGGGAATTCCAAAGGCGGGAAAAAGAAGCTGATAGAATAGAATTGTTGCCTGCATTTGGTTGATGTAACTGTAAAAGGGTGGGACCTTTATGCCAGTCTGGTTGTCCGAGTAAATTCTTGTGGAGGGGACACCAGTGTCCCAAACTCGTCAGAGCAGAAACCATGAAAATATTTAGAGAAGAGACAGAGAGAAGCCACAACCCGACCATGAGAAAGTGGATGGAGTCGAGCTGCCTGGTCGGGACCAATCACATTACAGATTCTCATCTGGAGAATCTGTCGAGAACACTGAGTTAAACAGCAGGGGCGCCTCACCAGATATGACAACAGTATTCCATGCACGGTCGGATGGTTGATTTGTATATGCGCAGGATGTATTCAGACGGAAAAACTCTCTGGCCCGACGGAAAAAGAAACTTATAATAGTCCCTAAATATGCTGGCTGCTAACAGTGAAAACTTTATGGCAATTCCTGCAGCAAAGCTTTCTCCAAATAACTTCTATTTTTTAGGAATATTGACGGTTCGGTCGAGAGGGAGCATCTTGTCATGGCAGCACACGTCCTTCATCCACTATCTCCCAGAACTGCGCCCTGGAGAGGTCTCTCCAGTCGCACCACCAAAGGACTGAATTTTGAACAATAGCGTGCTACTTTTATTTCGCAAGAGAAACGGGTGTCTACAGAAGAAAGGCAAAGACACAGAAACATTTTGAAAAAAGAAAACACATCAGTTAGCTACGCTCATCGGAGCAGACGCCTGCATTTGGTTGATGTAACTGTAAAAGGGTGGGACCTTGATGCCAGTCTGGTTGCTCGAGTAAATTCTTGTCCCAAACTCGTCAGAGCAGAAGCCATGAAAATATTTAGAGAAGAGACAGAGAGAAGCCACAACCCGACCATGAGAAAGCGGATGGAGTCGAGCTGCCTGGTCGGGACCAATCACATTACAGATTCTCATCTGGAGAATCTGTCGAGAACACTGAGATAAACAGCAGGGGCGCCTCACCAGATATGACAACAGTATTCCATGCACGGTCGGATGGTTGATTTGTATATGCGCAAAATGGATTCAGGCGGAAAAACTCTCTGGCTCGAGAGTGACCGTTTGCGTGGTGTAACAGGAGAAAGCGTGCTAAACGCCACCAGGGAAAGGGAGATGTGGAAAGCCATGATTGCTTATGTCCAGAAAGGTCAGGGCACATAAAAGAAGAAGAATGTTTTTGGAATCGGTTCCCGAATTCAATATTCCCACCCTTCTTTCGCCCTTTCTCCGGCACCCACTGAAACTGGTTTGTCTTTTTCTTCGTTCTCCTCCTGCTTAAACGTAGGAAAACTTATTTTATGCTTAGCTTGCTCGTTACTCTCTGCCATCACACATCGATTTGACCCTAGGAAATTTTAGAAAGATTTCATATACTCCTGACTATACTCACAAACCTGTTTCTTTATCCATTACTATAGACACAACTCAGTAGGCGGTAATACTAACGAATCACAACTCGTATTCTTCAAATAAATCATCAAGCGAACAAACGCTCAACACTTCTGAACCGGACGTTACTTGCTAGCCAATTCATTTAAAAAAAAAAAAAAAGCAACTGTTAGCGACGCCAAGCGGTAGTGAACGTTTTTAATCGATTCTTGTAAAAGCCGTAATGAAAAAAAAAAAAAAAAAAACAATCAGAATCTCTTTAAATGTAGGAAAACATTAAAATATAGAAATAAATCTCTCGATGCAAAAATACCCGGGAAAGAAAAAATAAAATCATAATTCATAAAAAAAAGATAAAATATTAACCACACTGATTATTAAAACGCTGGTTAAAAGCTGTTTTTTTTTTTCCTCGAAAGCAACTGAAAGTGATTGATGAAGCCAGTCAAGCAAACGCAGACAATTACGTGGATAGAAATTTCCTGCCTGGATCACTCTTAGCTGAACGCATATATTTAGTTACTCGCGCCATTTTAAGTCACTTATTGATAACGATGTGCTTGTGGTTCAACGGATATCGGCTCAGAACGAAAAATGGGAGATCCGAGTTAGAATTCTAGTTGAATTCTTTGCATTCACTTACGCGCAAATATCATTTAAAATTCAATAATCCGTCTCTACTTCTTCCTGATATTGGTTAAATAGCAGGACAGATTGGGTTCTATAGCCTTGGTAAGCAACCAGTCTACTGCAGAATGTAATGGCAACATACTGCGAGAAAATATCCTACCGAGTCAGTCATGTCTCGAAAGAGACATGATCGCCCAAATGTGCATCCCGTATGCAATTTAACCGACTGGTTGACTAATTGATAACGAAGTAACGTTCCCAGCCCCAGGACAGAGATAGAAAAGTATTTTTCACTATCGACAGGGCAGTGTCTGACAACTTCTTGTATGTACCTTGTCTTTTCAGGATGCAGGCGATCATAGCCTTCCACGTCTCTCTTTTTCTGGTGGCTCTTAGCAAGCTTTCTAATGTTGCACCACGCAACCCCCGTTCTGCCATCCACCTGTTCAGGCCAGTAAACCATGTTACATGCTGTTTTCCCTTGTCTCTCCTTCCCTCTATCTGGCCTGTTAGTATCAGATTCTCCAAGCACGCTTTCCTCATTGCATGTCCTAGGATTTTAGATACCTCTTCTTGATGCCCCGTAATAATTTCTTTTTCGTTTCCATCCTTTCCAAAATCTTATCATTGCTCACATACTAGAAGCATGATAGCGCAGCATTCTTCTGTAGAACCACATATCACATTTTAATAAAAGAGCCGCTGGTATTTCGAATGCTTATTTTTTAAACAGGGGCTCAGATCAGCGCCAGTTGTAAAGGATATATTTTAATTAAAAAGCAAAAACTTACATAGGTTAACAAAAGGATAAAACGCACGTCAGATTTATTCAACCTTCGTAGCGAGTCCTCAAGAAGCTAGCCAGGATGGATTATCAGTGAGCGTATGTGCGTTGTGGTGCAGTGGATATCGGCTTGGAACGAGAAATCGGAGAGCCGAGTTGGAATTCCAGTTGAATTCATTGCATTCACTCACGTAAAAATACCCTTGGGAAAGGTATTAATCCGTCTCTTCCCTCCAGCTATGGGTTAAATAACAGGACAGATTGGGTTCTATAGATTTGGCTGGCAACCAGTCTACTGCAGAAAGCAATGGCAACCTACAGCTTGATGATCTTCTGCCCAGTCAGTCATGTCTCTTTCGAGACATGATCGCCCAAGCGTGTATCACATATGGCGCTTAACTAACTGAATATTAGATGGTATTGTGACGATGAATGACGCGGAACGCAAACTGCAGGATATACTAGACAAGCTAGTAGAATGTGGTGACAAAAAAAAGACCATCAACAGTAAAAGACAGAAAGTATGGTCCTCGGCAAGAGGTAAAGAAGTTGAAATATCTGGGAAGCGTTTCACTAGTGGATGAAAAATGTGCCACCGAGATCCGAACATGCATTGGATTAGCAAAAGAGGTATCCCGAAAGCTTAGTAAAAGTCTGAAAAACGGAAAATATCGTTAGAAACAAAGAAGTTTAACCGTTAAGCGTTTCTTCATATGACGGAAAATGTGGCACCGAGATCCGAACACACACTGAACAAGCAAAAGCGTCATTCCATAATCTAAGCAAAGAGCTGAGAAAACAAAAATGTTGATAGAAACAACGAAAAGTATACTGGGTTGCTCTGAAATATCTATAATTTTATATGGTAGCGAACGCTGGACAATCTCCAGACAGATTCGTACCAAAAAAGGAGAGTCACTAGAAATGTGGTTCTACAGAAGGATGCTGAGAATTCCCTAGACAACACGAGTCGTAAAGAAAATGGCAAAAAAGGCACTCATGTTCAGTATCAGAAAGAGAGAGAGAGAGAGCAGAAAATACCTAAACTTATAATGAGGAAATATAAACCCGGAAAATTTTCATTCTCAGAGTGTATATTGCAAGAAACATAAAGGAAGGCAGCAGGTCACCTACCTAACTAGCTTTTATCAAATAAGTTGTAGAACAAAAGGGAGTCGGAGGCTTGACAAAGAGAGAGAAAAGCAGCTAAGGGTCACAAGGGATAGTACATTTGAAAAGCCATAACCACCCAAGCCCTGTAAGGATCCTGTTCATAGCAGCAGCAGCAGCAGAAGAAGAAAAAGAAGAAGAAGAAGAAGAAGAAGAAGAAGAAGAAGAAGAAGAAGAAGTTACCAATGTCGTAAACACATTTTCAATTTGTAAATAACAACTATGCTCCGATAACTCTGTAAATATTCAGGAGTGATTTTACACTCTGTCCATGTTATGAACTGCACCTCTGCTCATTAAAATATAAAAGGATCACTTATATTCGATTCTGACAGATCGGACAGTTAAGTCCGAAGCGTGATACACGCGTGGGTGATCATGTCTCGAGAAATACATTACTGACAGGGCAGAAGATTTTCCCGCAGTAGGTTACGATTAAGTTCTGCGGTAAACTGTTTGCCAGCCAAGTCTATAGAACCAAATCTGTCCTGATATTTAACCCACAGCTGTAGGAAGAAGAGGTGGGTTTTATTATTAAGTACTAATTAGTGGGTGGGGGGTCAGTTTACTATTTCATGCCAATTAAAATCGATCCCCTATTTTATGATCAGTAGAAACTTTAATTTTGCTTCCAAATATTCAGCCAATTAAGTGCCATACGTGATACACGCTTTGGCGATCATGTCTCGAAAGATACATGACTGAGAGGGCAGAATATTTTCCCGCCGTAGGTTGCCGTTAAATTCTGCGGTAGACTGGTTCCCAAGCCAAGTCTATAAAACCAAATCTGTCCTGATATTTAACCCATATCTGTAGAAAGAAGAGGTTCATTATTTTATTAAGTACTAATTAGTGAGGAATCAGTTTACTATTTCATGCCAATTAAAATCGATCCCCCATTTTATGACCAGTAGAAACTTTAATTATGCTTCCAACTATTCAGTCAATTAAATGCCATACGTCATACACGCTTGGGCGATCATGTCTCGAAAAATACATGACTGACAGAACAGATTTTCCCGCAGTAGGTTGCCTTTAAGTTTTGCGGTAGACTGGTTGCCAGCCAAGTCTATAGAATCCAATCTGTCCTGATATTTAACCCATAGCTTGAGGAAAAAGCAACGGGTTCATACCTTTCCTAATGGTATTTTCGCGTATGTGAATGCAACAAATTCAGCTGGAATTCGTAATCGGCTCACTGATTTCTCGTTTTGAGCCGATATCAACTGCACCACAACTAATATATCCGTTAACCCTTACACGTGCACTCACATTTCATAGATCGTGTTTCCAAACCCTTCTGCAGAATTACATCTTTTTTGTCCCATGTCGCCTCTTTTCTTTGACTTTTTTCCTTGTTTCTTAATACTTTGTTTCATTTTTCGAAGGCAACTTTCTCTATACCGAGTCACAATAAAATATCCGAATGACTTATCACTAACTCTTAAATCAAGTGGCTGTCAACTTCAATTCATCTAAGACCAAGCTGTTGTCTGTCAACCATTACAGGCAACCTCTTCTGCCTCCCATAAGCATGGCTTAAGTGATTCTCCCTGAGAGTAATACACTACGCCTCCTCGGACTTACCCTGTCCTCAGACCTCAAATGGAACCACTATATTGAATCCATAGCAAAATCTACTGCTAAGAAGATTGGGTCATTATGTCGATCCAGGATGTTTTTTCCACCTGAATCCATCCTGCATATATACAAGTCAACCATCCGTCCGTGCATGGAGTACTGCTGCCATTTATGGTCAGGTGACCCTGCCGTTCTCCTCATTGTTCTTGACAAGCCCCAAAGGAGAGTCTGTAATGTGATAGGTACTGATCTGGTGGCTAGACTGCAGCCACTTCCCCATCGTCGAAATGTGGCCTCCCTTTGTCTGTTCTATAAATACTTTCATGGCTTCTGCTCGGACGAGCTTAAGTCACTGATGCCTCCTCAACAGGTGTTTACTCGTGCAACCAGACTGGCAACTGGGTCCCACCCATTCACAGTCAGGTTAGCCAAATGCAGACGACAATTCTACTCCTGCAGCTTCTTCTCTCGCACTTCCCGCCTGTGGAACTCACTCCCGTATTCTTGCTTTCCTGACGGATACAACCTCCAGAAATTTAAATGCAAAGTCAATACTCATCTACTAACCACTGGACTCTAGCTCTCTCCCCACCCCTGTATAACCTTCCCTTTCTCTCCACCTATGTATCTGTCATCGCACCTGCTTTCTCAGCTTTCTATTGTTCCTTTCTAACTAGTGTATACTCCTCACTCTTTTCTAATTAATCTTTTTACATTTATGTAACCCCCTGCATATCAGTGGCGTTTCCGCCTTGTTCGGGGTGAAATGATTAAAAAAAAAGATACCAATTTACCTTCGGATCTCTGTGTCACACTTTCCGTCTTTAAAGAGAGATAAAACAAAGAAATTTGGTTGGTTGGTTGTTTTGTTTTTATGGCAAATCAACATCGGCGGGTCATTTATTGCCAACTAAATTTTTATTTATTGCTGGTAATACCTTTTTCTTTCAACAATTTATTGTTGTTTTCATATAAGTTTTGTGTCCAGTAACACTTTTTTGTTTTCGAGTATCAAGATTCATTGGGATTTGTTTTGAAGGGCAGGGGCCCCAAGTCCTACCCTTGTTATTTAACCCATAACTGTAAGGAAGGGACGGATTAATACCTTTTCCAAAGGTACCAGTGCTTAAGTGAATATTCAACTGGAATTTGAACTTGACTCACCGATTTCTCTTTCCGAGCCGATATCCACTGCACCACAGCGCACATCCTTCACGAAACGCTTACGGCACCTAGTATGCCCAAGTGGTCACCCATTTAAGTACTGACCAGGCTCAACGTTGCTTAATTTTGGTGATCGAGCGAGAATCAGTGTATTCAACGTGATAGGCCGTAAGCCAAGAAAGACAGAGTGATATACAGAGAAAGAGTAAAAAGATAAAGAGTAAGAGAGAGTAAAGTGACAGATAGAAAACAGTGAGAGTGAGAGAAAGACAGTGAGAGTGAGTGAGAGAGAGAGAGAGAAAGCAAAAAGAGAAAAAGTGATAGAGTGGAAGTAAAGAGAGACGGCGAAGAAAGGTGGCAGAGAGTGCAAGAGAGCAAAGAAATAGTCAAAGAAACAGCAAAGAGAGAAAGAGTGTGATATATAGAGTGCAAAGAGGGAGGAAGAGAGAGAGAGAGTAAAGAATGAATAACAGGAGCAAAGAGATAGAGAGCAGAGAATATTAGAGAAAGGGAGAGAGAGAGAGAGAGAGCAAGGAGAGTAAAAAGAGCAAAGTGGAAAAAATGAAAGTAAAGAGAGACAGAGAATACAAAGTGAGAAACAGAAAGGCAGCAAAGAGAGAAAGAGTGTGATAGATAGAGGTGAGTGAGTGAGTGAGTGAGTGAGTGAGAAAGTGAGTGAGTGAGTGAGAAAGTGAGTGAGTGAGAAAGTGAGTGAGTGAGAAAGTGAGTGAGTGAGTGAGAAAGTGAGTGAGTGATAAAGTGAGTGAGTGAGAAAGTGAGTGAGTGATAAAGTGAGTGAGTGAGAAAGTGAGTGAGTGAGAAAAGAGAGAAAAAGTTAAAGACGTTCTTGTGGTCTGTCTGAAGATAGATTGAATATTTTCCGATGGTTGGATACTTATAACGATGGAAAATTGTCTTTTATTTTTTATGTTCACTTATAATTAACAACACGTTATCAGACTCGGAATAAAGCTTCATACATGGATTACGATGTAGAGGCTCTCATCGGCAAAACCTTATTTTCAGAAATATAGATAGATATTAAGAGAACTAGTTCCCCAGGGATCGCCAACCTGAACAAAATACTGTGTACATGAAAGCGTATAAATTCACATAAAGAGGACAATTACCATTGAAAAAGATTTAAAAATTTCCAGAACATAGTATGAGAAAAGAAGGTATGGAAAATATAATGCGCACTAGGCATATTAAGGGAAACGGCTATCACCTGCTTCTTCTATGTGCCTTGTCCCTTCAGGACGTAGGCGATCATGGCCTTCCACTTTTCCCTATCCATAGTGGCTCTGAGTACGCCTTCTCCTGTTACACCATGCAATTCTCGTTCCACCATCTACCTGATTAGGTCCTTCAAATATGTTATCCGTTGATTTCCCCCTCTCTTTTTCCCTCTATCTGACCTGTTAGCATCCGATTCTCCAAGCTCCCCTTCCTCACTGCGTGTCCCAGGAACTTCAGCTGTCTCTTCCTGATGCTCAGTATTAATTTCCTTTTTGTTTCCATCATTTCCAAGACCTCATCTTTGTTCACATGATCGATCCATGATATTCGCAGCATCCTTTTGTAGAACCACATTTCAGTTTCTTCAAGTTTTTCCTTCATCTTTGATGGTATCGTCCAGCATTCATTGCCATATTGAAGGACGGACAGCACGTAGCAATCCAGTACTCTCTTCCTAGTTTCTAGCGAAATTGACCTTTTTCTTAATACATTACTCAACTTCTGGAATGCTTCCTTCGCCATGTCAACTCGCCTTCGGATCTCTGTGTCGCACTTTCCGTCTTCTGTTATAACGCTTCCCAGGTATTAAAATGTACCTGCTTGATTCTGGTATCCCCGACCTGTATTTGGCATTTTGGGCTGCCCTTTTTATTGATGACCATGCATTCATTACATTACTGAATTCATTACATTCATTTACGCGCACATACCCAAAGGAAAGGTATTAATCCGTCTCTTTCCTCCAGTTATGGATTAAATAACAGGACAGATTGGGTTCTATAGCCTAGGCTGGCAACCAGTCTACCGTAGAAAGCAATGCCAACCTACTGCGGAATAATCTTCTGCCCAATCAGTCATGTCTCTTTCGAGACATGATCATCCAAGCGTGTATCACGTATAGCACTTAACTGACTGACTGAATATAATAGTTGGAAAAATAATTACAACTTATACTTGGTATAAAGTGGGGGATCGTTTTTCTTTTGTTATGAAGTAATAAACTGATCCCCCACTAATTAATACTTAATAATATAATACATCTCTCTCCACTCTAGATATGAGTCAAATAATAGGACAAGTTGGGTATTGCAGCCTTGGCTGGCAACCAATCTACTGCAGAAAGCAATGGCAACCTACAGCGGGATAATCTTCTGCCCAGTCAGTCATGTCACTTTCGAGAAATGAGCGCCCAAGCGTGTTTCACGTATGGCATTTAACTGACTGTTTAGACCAAACAGAGCGCTATTTCTATCTCGAGAGACAAATGGCTGCATCCTAGGAGGTTAAGTGATGGTAGACTGTGGAGCATCAGAATCAACCACGCCCAGAAAGGGGGCACATCACAAAAAGAAGATAAAATGTGGAATAATGACAACATTACAAATCATAAACGAGATTAATTTTTATTTTATAGTATACACCAGCAGTATAGCCCGGCGTTGCTCGGGTGTAATGAAAGATTTAAAACTAATCCATGGTCCTGGAGATCAGACTCAGCCTAAAGAATATTTGAAATAATAAAATAATTGCGACAATTTACCAATCGCACGTATTAAAATAATTGCGACAATTTACCAATTGCATATATATATATACTAGCAGTATAGCCCGGCGTTGCTCGGGTGTAATGAAAGCTTTAAAACTAATCCATGGTCCTGGAGCTCAGACTCTTTGGACGTTGGCACGAAAGACTAAAAAGCAATAGTTGTTTCCAGTTAAAGCGAAACCGTAGACTGAAAGAAAAATAAATGGATGTAAGTCAAATTTTGATTTCCTCGTATCGATATCAAATAAGTTTTTTCGTCGTAAACTAAATTTTGAAGGCTAAATAAGTCCCCTGAGTAAATGGTTTAATGGCTAAGACTGAGAACTAAATTATACCTACTTAGAGCCAAACCCGAAGCAAAAACTAAAATAAAAAGGCCTGAAAACAATACAGACATACAGGCGCATAAACAGACACACACACAAACATCTTGCCTTTTATATATATTTATTATCGATTTTCTGCACTATTGTAAGAACTGCAACCTTGAAACTTCTGAATATCGTTTCTTATGTCTTTGTCTATGAGTGTATCAAATTTGATTAAAATTGGACCACTCCTTCTATAACCCGATTTTTTCGATTATCGATTTTCGATATTTATCGGGGGTACCTTGACACGAAACATAAGAACACTCGCAGACGCTTATAGTACAACTGTGTAAATTTTCAAGAAAATCGGTTCACTCGTTTCGTAGTTTATAGGTAACGGACACACACATACACACGCACAAAGTTCCATTTATAAATAAGTTTAGATGTGTTAATAAGCTTTGCAAAAATGACTGAATTCAGACTATTCACTATTTCTAGAATAAAAAAAAATTAAATGAATTTCCATTGTGGTAATGCTAATATCAGCCTCCTTATGTGTAAACATTTTTCATTAATTAACTATGTAGCTAGTACAAATACCGGTTAATATTTATAGAATATTCTTCTTAAAACAATTTTTCAGGAAAATAATTTTCTTAAATCCAGTAACTGTTATCGCTCTTTATAATACTGAAGAATGTTTCTTTCCTAATTTTTATCTCCATAATCTACCTTTCATATTTTAAACTTGACCATTTGTCCATGCTTCGAAAGTTGATTCCGCATATCGTCCGTTACTTCTGCTATATATTTAAAGATTCTTGATAAAATCCAAAGAAGAATTAGCAATATCATTAGTCCTGTGCCAGCGTCTTGGCTTCAGTTGCTTTTCCAAGGGAATATGTTTCCCTGTGCTTTTTCTATATATACTCTAAAAGAATTGTTCAGAAGATTTCTTCTCTATGATACTTTAGCATTATGACTTTCAGCGCAGTACTAGATTGGCAACTAGGTCTCATCAATTTAGAGATGAATTAGCTAGATGCAACTGTAAATTTTATGCTAACAGTTTTTTTTCTAATTTCGACTCAAATCTTTCCAGCCATCTTTGATCTTCAAATATTTATATGGAATGTCAATCGTTATCACTTTTTTTTTCTGATCATTCTTCTATTATTCTTGCTCCAAGTTAATATCTCTATTTTCTAATTATTTCCCACTCCGTAACCCCATACGTTATTTAACACGCCTCTTATGTCTTAGTGGATTCCTTAACTTGCTTAGGAATATTTGAAGTAGTGTACAATCACCATCTTGATTATATTGTGATGATACCGAGCAAAGCGAGGGACCGGATGTTTGCCCTCGGAGGTTCAGAAAGCAAATGACCAAAACTGGTCTTTGCGCACCCGGCTCCATGCATATGTTTCGGCAGAAAAGCAAAAATTAATAAATATCAAATTCCTTTTCGCGAGCCTACGCGAATCTTATTTATCGTCCAATGCGAAGCCCAGAATGAAATACGGGTGTGAATTCACAAATGGCCTGCTGGGACCCACAAAAACGAAATAAAAAGCCGACACGGAAAGCATCGCCAGTTGAGAAAGTACCAGCCTAATTAGCACGTCCCTTGACCTCGTCAAGCGATCATACTATGCTCACCTCTCCTTTCTCTCTCGCCTTCTTCTTCGCTGTACCCTGAGCTACTTACTCGACCAACGGAGCGGGCACATCAAAGACATTCCTAACTGACAAACACTCCCACATATATACAGACAAACTCTCTTTTCAGCATTTATTGCCATGAATATTTTAACGTCCTTTGAGCCCAACCTAAAGTCACTACTTCATTTGTAAAAAAAAACCGTAATTGATATATGTGCATGGTCGTATCTGACTAAACGGGCACACCGGGCACGGGTCCGGGCCGATCCGTGCAATCGTAGTGAAAATCCGGGCAAGGATAAATGTCTTTGTTAGAAATCAAACTAAACAATTCTCGAAGAAAGAAAGAAAGAAAGAAAGAAAGAAAGAAAGAAAAACGAAGAAAACATCCGAATGAATGCAGTAAAAATCTGTTTATTTATTAATTTTGGGAGAAAAGACTGGTTATACTAAAAAAGTCCGAACTCGATTTCCTGCTTTCGTTCACGTTCTGTGCCTAATTTCCATTAGAATAGCAAAAAAAATTCGCATAAATCAGTTTCTGGAAACGGATGACACTGATGACGTCATCACATTGTCAACTAATAAATCCGGGCAATTTTCTCTGTGCCCGGTGTTTTTTTAGCATCAGCTACGGCCCTGTATATGTGTATATATGAAATGTTGTTTCTATACTCAATTTGATTTTCTTGTTTTATAACCCCTTTTATAACTTATTGTGGGCTATCTGCTAACGAGGCCAAATTCTGTTAATCTGCTACAACACACTATCATATCATGATTTTCTTTTTGCTTTAAATGTTATATCAATTTTAGCTGTTGAACAATTTTAGCCGTTGAACATCTTTAATTGATGTGTTATTTGGTATCGTTTTCTTGTGATTATGTACCAACGGTTCATAATGTTTGGAGACGTATACTCCTTACCAAGACATATAAGTTTCGCTGACTCAAAACAGGTTTTATTATTGAGCAGACATGTTATCACATGATCGCAAGAGACTGCTACGAGGCAAGACCGACGCGGAACACATTGGATGGATATGATAATAAGGTCTAACTAAATACACGAAAGAGGATAAACAATGACTACTGGCGAGAGAAACAATAAAAGCATGTGATAAAACGGACTGGGAGGTGAAAAATTCAATGACAACAAACGTCTGAAGTAATTTTGTTTATCAAGCCCTCTGATCAATACATGGCAGCTGGCTGTCTTCTTATACAATAGGGATTAGACTTCTTATCGGATTCAAATTCTTAGTTGCCACCTGCGTTATTCACTGACAGTACGAAAAGTAATAACTGTTTTTTTCTTCTAATTTCATGGAGGTTCTCTTTAGAACGCCCTTCCTACACCTTAAAAGAAATCTATATTAGACGCAGAAACACATAATTTGGAATGTGAAATTAACTCCAAGTTCGGAGGTGCTGAAAATATCCGGGTTCGAGCAAGAAAGAATCCAAGATAAGTGGGGTGTAAGAGCCGGGAGATAAAAAGCCTATCTACCTCTATTGAAATAAACGAATAAATAAAAATAAAATATTACTAAATTTTAAACTTAGCATGAATCAGAAAACTTTGTATAATTAATTACTGATTAAATAAAGTATAAAAAACAGGTTAAGCGATACCTCTGAAAACAAAAAATAGTTACTTTGTCTTCTTCTTCTTTTATGGACCATATCCTTTCGGGACGTAGGCGATCATGGCTTTCCACATCTCCCAGTCCATGGTGGCTCTTAGCACGCTTTCTCCTGTTGCACCATGCAACCCTCGTTCCGTCATCCACCTGATCGGGTCCTTCAAATATCTTATCCGCTGCTTTCCTCTGTTCCTTTTTCCCTCTGTTAGTAACAGGTTCCCCAAGCCCTGCTTAGTCATTGCATGTCCTAGGAACTTTAGCTGTATCTTCCTGATGCTCAATATTAATTTCATTTTCCTCTTCATCCTTTCCAAAACCTCGTAATTGTTCACATGCTCGGTCCATGATATCCGGAGCATCCTTCTGTAGAACCACATTTCAGCTGTTTCAAGTTTTTCATTCATCTTCAAAGATATTGTCCAACATTCACTGCCATATTGAAGAGCCAACATCACATAGCAATTCAGTACTCTCCTCTTCGTTTCTAGTGAAATTGTCCTGTTTTCTAATACTTTATGTCACATTCAAATATAATAAAAGTTAAGACTTCAAACGTTCAAACAAATTTGAAAATATGTTCCCGTCCAAATGAAAATGTTACTTGCAAATATTAAATAGGAAAATTTATAGGCAAATATAGTCAAAAAGAAAAATTATTTATAAACCTTTGAATAATAAAAAATAGAGAAAGTAAATGAACGATGCTCTAGTAAAAAAAAACAAACGATAAAACTCGTAAATCATTTCCTTACAATTTCGAAAGTTTGTAGGGGCCTCGGTGATGATTGGTAAATTGGCTTTGTGCCAAAAACGACCGAAGTACTTACAATTTAAATATCAGAAGATTGAAATGTTGAAATTTGAAAGGATAAAATATTTCGTGTGTACATTAAAGTAAAGATTTATTAACAGAAAAAAAATGTAAGAAGAAAAATATAAGTGAGATTTTGTTAGCTGAACACTATAACATATTTGTGAAAAGAAAATGTTCACTGAGAAATGTAATTAATCAAAATGTCCACAAAAGTTTAGAGTTCATTGTTGTGTAGTAGCAGAATGTAAATTCTGGTAGGTCGGCGACAGGGTGAAAAAGAAGAAATAATGACACAGTACTTATCTCAGACAGAGTGTTCTGTTGTTGTTGTTGTTGTTGCTTTTTTGACGGCGTGGAATGAAAAAAAAAGAAAAGAAAGTTGGAAGAAGAGAGACGTGACCGAGTCAGCTTAAAATTTCTTCCTTACATTGTGAGATGCTATCAGATACCGCTCCCATTCTAACACTTAACCGGTCACGGACGTGATTAAGTAGTGGATTTCAGTCATGTGACCGGCTCCCTGTGGCAGCTTTTTCTTTATGTATGAAAAAACGTTTGACTGACGTTGTAATATGAATTTTCTATGTCTTAACCAATTAAGATCCAGAATATCGCCTTTCACCCTGACTTGTGAATTTTTCTTGGTCTGGGTTTTTCAAACATGATTTTAGTCGCTTGAAACGATTTTAGGGGTGTGCAATTTTACTTTGTGTGTTTTAGTTAAATGTCTGATGATATAAGATTTGTATCCTATAAGTTACATCATGTTTCATAAAAAGAGAAATGTTACGCTAAATAAAAAATAACAATAGAATTGTTCATAGCTATATCACTACGTGTAGTCGAACAACAATCTCCAGGCAATAACCGTAACCCTTACATAAATTAAGATAACGTGAGCATAAATATTTAGTATATCCAGATGTTTGGGTGAGTTCTGTGCTCGGCATTGTCCACTTAACGTGGTGTAATGGTGTAAGCTTGTCTCAATAGAACCTGTTACAATTTATTAATGAGTTCTATCTTCATTGGGTGCCTCGTAATTTCGGCCTTCTGCCACATCTCAGTGGTGGGAAGCCTCGACGTTGTGTAATGTTTAGCAAGCTTGTCTTGCTAGAACCATTACAACTGAGTAGTGAGTTCGATTCTCACTGGGTGCCTCATACTTTTGGCCTTGTACCACATCTAAGCTGCGTTTAGAAAATCACCATTTGGGTAGAATCCTACCCGCAAAATGACAATGAAAAGGAAAAAAGTAACCATGCTACTGAAAAAGAAATCATGACAGAGAAATCTGAAGAAAAGATAGCAGGAAAATCGTCCACATGCTTGAAGTCTCAACCGAGTTGCATAACTAACCTTGCGGAATTCGGAAGGGCCATGAGTTAGAAATGTCTTGTGAAAGAGGATGAGCATTTGGAAAACTTTTAAGTGTTACAGAGGTTCGAAAAGAGAATGGTGTCAGTGTTCGTAGTAGACAAGCGGTCACGCAAGATTGTTGCTCTTCAAAAGTGATCTGATCACTGCTGTCCCTGGGGGTTAAACCCGAAAAAATCATTAAAGAAACTGGGTACTTCATGTGGGATGTACTGCTACCTACACCAGAATATTGCCTAGACATGACGAGGCGAGAAATAATAATAAAGAACCACGTTCCAAGAACTGAATAGGAGGGTCGGCAAAGGACCAGTGTATCTGTGTAAGAGGTCAATCCTCAAATTGTCAGAGAATATCTAGCTGCGTTCCTGACCCGATATTGCTAGATACTGTGGATCTAATTAGACAGTTTGAACGAGGGTAGAGTTTATATATCATGATCGATCTGTTGACCTTGTACTTCGTCTCCAATCATTTGGGCCTTTGTGGCTGGAAAATACCAGTCCATATGACCAGCAAACAACCTACTTATTAGAAGTATGGCGAGACTTGTAATCTCGCCTCTTTACAGAGAAGAAGGTCTCATGAACTTCGTCTTGAGGCGACCAAAATCCCTCTCTTATTGCGGCTTTACATATCAAGTTCCTTTTGTTTCTGAGGGCCATTTTGGGATAAGGACTTGATTATTTCATTTATTTGTTTATCCAATTATAAGCATTTTTATCCATCTATAAAAACGCTCAGAAATTATTGAAAAATGATATAGTTGCCAACACTGTGTATAGATACGTAATTTAAAATAAAGCTCATTTCGTCATTTTGCCTTGATAAAGTCCATCACAGGACAAAATGCGTAGGCGATTTAAATACAGTTTTCCTCTTGTCTTCTTTTTATTTAACTATATATATATATATATATATATATATATATATATAAAACTCGGCATTGGCCACTTAACGTGATGTAATGGTGTAAGCTTGTCTCAATAGAACCTGTTACAATTTATTAATGCGTTCTATCTTCATTGGGTGCCTCGTAATTTCGGCCTTCTGCCACATCTCAGTGGCGGAAAGCCTCGACGTTGTGTAATGTTTAGCAAGCTTGTCTTGCTAGAATCATTACAACTGCGAAGTGAGTTTGATTCTCACTGGGTGCCTCATACTTTTGGCCTTGTACCACATCTAAGCTGCGTTTAGAAAATCACCATTTGGGTAGAATCCTACCCGCAAAATGACAATGAAATGGAAAAAAGTAGCCATTCTACTGAAAAAGAAATCATGACAGAGGAATCTGAAGAAAAGATAGCAGAAAAATCGCCCACATATGTGTGTGTGTGTGTGTGTGTGTGTGTGTGTGTGTGTGTGTGTGTGTGTGTGTGTGTTTGTGTGTGTGTGTGTGTGTTGCGAGAATTTAAACACAAATAAAGAAAGAAAATCTTAACGGCACACTATCAGCCAACGATGCTGATGTCCACTTCTTTTCGAATCATTGTTTGTGTTGCTCAGAGAGTGAAAGACACAGGAAGGCAGCTCATGGCTGGGAGAAAGTGAGTGAAATCAGGACCTATTACATTGCATATCCTTCTGAAAGCAGCAGTATTCAATGCAAGGACGAATAGTAGATTTATAAATGTGTAAAGATGGATTCGAAATTGTAAAGTCTCATACAGAGCCATTCTACGATATCATGTGGGATCTATGTGATGCCCAAGTTTGTGTGTAGCCCTTAAGGGCATGACTATTATGTTGAATACCAACAGTCTTGCAGAAAATTTGTGGCGATCAAATATTAGAATTTGGAGTTAATGTTCTTAATCGTCATCACTACTGAGTATTTATTTACCTCCCCACTCTGGGGTGAGTTGCAACACAATGTCGAGCAGTAGGTAAAAACTTACCCAGTCTCCGCATACGCGATGACTGGTTATTAAGCTTATCTTTGCCTGCCTAAAATTGTTACCGCATGTCTAACTTGAGTTTATTCATCTTAGTTTGTCGTACCAAACCACCAGGTATGGTGAGTACGTAGAAAACAATAGAAATCATTGGCCAGTGTTAAAAGCCATGACTGTGCGTGGCACTTGTGAAAATTTTGTATGAAAGCCGTGTTTCATAACGAAAAGTTAGCCATCATATATTTTTTAAAAATCATTTTACCCCAAGCAAAGCAGTTTTACTGCCACTGTTGAGGTTACATAGGCGGAGTGATGAGAAAGAGGGGTAGGTTATAGGGGGTGTCAGAAAGAGGGTAATATAAGGATGAGAATACTGATATGATGGGGGTGGAGTGGATGGAGATATGAGCTTAAGAGAATGAATGCTAGTTAGTAAGATAGGAGATGACTATTGACCTTACATTTAAATTCTTAGAGATTGTAACCGTCGGGGAAGCAAGTATATGGAAGTGAATTCCACAGGCGTGAAGTGCGAAAAAAGAAGCTGTTAGAGTAGAAATTGAGGTTACATTTTATCTGTTTCACTGTAAAAGGGTGGGACCTAGTTGCTAGTCTAGTAGCTCTAGTAAATTCATATATAGAGGGCACCAGTGGGCTAAGTTAATTGGAGCAGAAGCCGTGAAAGTATTTGTAGAAGAGACACAAGGAAGCCATATCATGCCGGTGAAAGGGATCGATCACATTACAGATTCTCCGTTGGATTTTGTTATGTTGAAACAGAGAGTGAAAGAGAGAGAGAGAGTGAAAGATTGAGAGTTTGTTTGTATAAGAGAGGTCGTGCCAGAGAGACCAATTTGTATTTGTGAGCATCTCAGTCAGTTAAGTGTCATACGTGATACACGCTTGGGCGATCATGTCTCGAAAGAAACATAACTGACTGTTAGCATTTACTTAGTCATAAATGAAAGCGTGTTTAATTAAATATTAGTTAAATACAGTTACATAGTTAAATACGGCTACAATCTCCAGGAGTTTAAATGTAAAGTTAAAAGACACCTCCTAACACACTAACCTGCTCCCATTCTATCAAACACTCTTCCCATCTGCCTAACCCTCATCCTCGCTATCCTTTCTCATCTGTCACCTTCCTCCTGACATTCCCTATGTCTAACCACTCCTTCTCTTTACCTTCCCCTATGTAGCCCCATGCGCAATAGTGGCAGTGGAATGCCTTGCTTGGGGTGAGATGATTAAAAAAAAATATTTGAATATCTCATTAAATGTTACGTGGCATCCTCCTAATTTTAATAATCTCATTTCTTTTTCTCGGGTGTATCGAGAACATAGCCTGTTATTGTTTCAAAGGAAACCAAAGCATATTGTACTCGTAGACCAAAAGGCCAACGAAATCAACTTTCTTGAAAGAATAGAGGTTACATAGCAGGAACTGTATGTAGCACTGTTCCGATTCTAAGAAAATGTCCTTATTGATACGTATAAAATATCACGTCATCAATCTTGGTCCTGGCTGTTATCTGCAAAAAGATAAATTGTAAGTCTCTTTATTTTTCTCAAAGGTATTGGGCATGGTTGTTAAGTTCTGGGCACCGGAGACGTCGTCGTCTTCTTTTTCTTCTTCTTCTTCTTCTTCTATGTGACCTGCCCTTTCAGGATGTAAGTGATCACGGCTTTACACGTCTCCCTATAATTGGTGGCTGTTAGTATGTTTTCTCCTGTTACAGCTCGCAAGTCCAGTTCTGTCATCCAACTCATCAGGCCCTTCAAATATGTTATCCGCTGCCTTCCTCTGTCTCTTTTTCCTTCTATCTGCCTGTCAGTATCAGGTTCTCCAAGCCCGCCTTCATTATTGCTGTCCCTTCCTGATGCTCACTCTTAATTTTCTTTTGTTGCCATTCTTTCTAACACCTCATCATTGTTCATATGCTCGATCCATGATATCCGCAGCATCCTTCTGTAGAACCACATTTCCGCCGCCTCAAGTTTTTTTCCTCATCTTCGATGATATTGTCCAGCATTCACAGCCGTATTGAAAAGCTGACATCACATAGCAATCTAGCACTCTCTTCTGGGAGTAGCCGTACGTTTTTCTTTAGGACATATATCCTTCCCACCAGGGTCTGATTTAGGCTTTAAGAGGCCCTAGGGCTAACAGAATTCGGGAGCCTGTGGGATAGGAAATTAAAAATTAAAACCAATCTTCTTTTTCACTTTTACAAAATTTCACAATGACGTGTGAAATCCTGGTTTTTCCCAAATAGGAGAAAAAGATTGACTGTGTGCTTAAAGAAAAATTCGAAACCGGAATTCGCAAGTAGATGTTAAATTGATATTCTGACCAACGGGAGCGACTTGCAAGATTGTAAAGAGTTGGAGATCAGTGCGAAAAAACAAAATGATTATAACAGGCGAAAGGAAGGTCAGCCAGACAGTCAGGAATGGAACCAGCAGAGACGACAATCTAAAATGTAACAAAAGAAGCTTCAAGCTGATCTGGACATTCGTCCTCTTTCTCTTTCCTTCTCGTGTGCTGATTTCTTTTACTACTTCTTCTCCATCCCAAGACATTCCTCCCAAACAAACGTTCATACATACATACATACGTACGTACGCAATAAACGCTTTCTGACAAATTACTACTACGAACATTTTCTACAATTCTTGATGCCCTTAACATTCTCACTGAACATTTAACCACTACTTATTCTTGTTATTCTTTTCTTTTAATAAATTTCTATTTTAACATGAAAAATGTATATCTTATTCTTCCACATTAATTCAAATATTCCAATTTACAATCAACCTTCTGCTGATAACATTCTGATGATGATAACGAAAATAACTTTCTGATAATTCTGAATAAAACTTGTAAGCTGTAAGGAGTTTGGTTAAGTAAGACACAAGGCCGAATTAAATAAACGTTAACCATTTCCCTATAGCTTCAAGCCCCTTCTTTAGGTATGTTCGTCTCTCGTGTCTATAAAATATATATATATATATATATATTTTCTAGACATATTCTATTAAATATAAGAGACAATGAATGTCTATTATGTTTAATCATGAGCCGTTCTAAACGTCGTATTTTTGCTTTAATTTCAGTTGAAAATAAAGACAAAAATTCTCCAACATTTGGATAATTATTTATTGGTTTTCTTCTAAGCTTTCGGCTCACATGAGCCATCTTCAGAGAGGTAGTTTAAACTGAAATATTATAAAATCCACCATCACCGACGATTTTATTTTGTGTTGACATAAAACTCCGCTTGGCAACGGCAATAGTTACCAAAAATAATAAACGCAGTTCTTAAGTTTGCGATGCGGTTTTATGACGTCACACCGCGGGATAGCGCGAAATGACAACAAAACCATCTAGTCAAATGCAATGTAATATGTTATTTCCTGTTTTATCCAAATGTTGGAGAATTTTTGTCTTTATTTTCAACTGAAATTAAAGCAAAAATACGACGTTTAGAACGGCTCATGATTAAACATAATAGACATTCATTGTCTCTTATATTTAATAGAATATGTCTAGAAAATTACTTGCTGCCTCGATATACTAAATATATATATATATATATATATATATATATATATATATATATATATATATAATTCTTTTTGGTGCAAAATATGAAAACACCAACTAATATTTTTAATCATTTTGGAACTCAACCAATATATTTCTTTAGTAAATTCCTGACATTTTACCTGAAATTTATATCGTACACTACCGGCCATAATTATTAGGCCATCCCAGTTTTTTAAAAGAAATGATGTATTTCATACTATTTTTTAGTATTTATTGCCAAATGAAAATAGAATGTTTTTTTTTTGTTATTATTACTTTGCAAAATTTTACAAGACAAAGAAAGAAAGATAAATTCGTCCGAGTCACCCTAAATTTTCTTCATTCTTTCATTGATGAAACTGCACTATATGTAATTATTAAGTATTTGTAAATCATTTGATGCACATGTTATTGCGCAGTATTAACAAAAGAACCATTCTATTTTTATTTACAATAATTCCCTTGGTAATAAATATTAAAAAATAATACGAAATGTATAATTTTTTAAAAACATTTTGGTGGCCTAATAATTATGGCCGGCAGTGTATCTAGAATAAAGAGCCTTTTCACTGAAATCCTAGTTTATAAATTCATTGGCTAGGCGCCCATATACTCTAAATTGTTCCGAATCAGGTCAAAGGAGCAACAATAAATCTCAAAGTAAAAGTAAAAAGAAAAATCTTTGTTCTTCTTTAGATTTAAACTTTACTCTTGGACCGCTGTGGCCATCGTCCCAAATAAACCAATTTACAATTTCAGCATTGTTTGTCACGATGTCACGATTCAAGATGATCCGATATAACCACAGTCACTTTCTCAACATTGAGATATCTCTTCTACAAATATTTTCACGGCTTCTGCTCTGACGAGCTTCGCTCCCTGGTGCCTCCTCTGCACGAATTTAATAGACTGGCAAAAGGGTCTTACACTTTTACAGCGAAAACCATCAAATGTAACCGCAATTTCTACTCTACCAGCTTCTTTTCTCGAAGTTTCCCCCATGTGGAGCCCTCATCCATATATTTGCTTTCTTATAACGACAATTTCAAAAGTGTTTAAATGTAACGTCGATTACTATCACTTATCTCCTTGACTGACATTCTTACCCAAGCACATCCTGTATGTTGTTCTCTCCTTCCGCTCTACTCTCAAGCAGTTCTTTTCACACCAGTATTTCCATCCTTCACTTACCGATATTACGAGAACCCCCTTTCAACTGTTCCTCCTTTTCTTCATTCTTCTCTTAGTGGCAGTAATGACTTCCTTCGGGTGAAACAATAACACTATAAAATAATATAGAGGAGAAAACGGTCATAGGTGAAGCACTTAGGCGATCATGTCTCGGAAGAGACATGATAGACTAGGAAGAAGATTATCCCGCAGTAGGTTGCCATTGCTTTCTGCTGTAGACTGGTTGCCAGCCAAGGCTATAGAACCCAATCAGTCTTGCTATTCAACCCGTAGCTGTAGGAAGAAGAGGTGGATTATATTATTAAGTATTAATTAGTGGGGGATCAGTTTCCTACTTCAAGCCAATAGAAAATCAATCCCCACTTTATGACTAGTAAAAGATTTTATTATGCTTTCAACTATTCAGTCAGTTAAGTGCCATACGTGATACACGCATTGGGCGATCATGTCTCGAAAGAGACATGACTGATTGGGTAGATTATCCCGTAATCATTGCTTTCTGCGGTAGACTGGTTGCCAGCCAAGGCTATAGAACTCAATCTGTCCTGTTATTTAATCCATAATGGGAAGGAAGAGACTGATTAATACCTTTTCCAAGGGTATTTGCGTGTAAGTGAATGCAGTGAATTCAGCTGGAATTCGAACTCGGCTCCCCGAATCCGCGGAAACAGTGCGGTAAAGCTTTTTGTCTCATTTGTCCATCATTGTTTGAATTCTATATCGTACAGAATAGAGAGTTGTTGAGAATGGCTAAAGAATGTCGTTGTGAGAGTAAAACCCGAGAATCCACGTTAGAGAAGACTCATTCAAATCTACTATATTAAATATGAAGGACAATATGAAAACGGTAACGACTTGATATAAATATTTTTTTGTAAAGTCAAAGTACTATTTTTTTTTTTTTAAGTATGGTTCCCCCTGTCCAAGAATAGGTGGCTACTCGATTTATGGGGTTTCGTTGAGGGGTAGTTTATAAGGTTAGGATGCAAATGTTAACGGTTAACTCTAGACATGAACTAGACTTAAACAAGTAGTTACCAGGGAAACATCCCCTTGGGAGTTTGCTCGACATGACGTATCTTAAACTGTTTGCTGACCAAGGCTATAAAACCCAAACTGTCCCGTTATTTAATCCATAACGGGAGAGAAGAGACGGATTAATACCTTTCCCAAGAGTATTTTTGCGTAAATGAATACAAGGAATTCAACTGAAATTCAAACTCGGCTGACCGATTTCTCGTTCCGAACCGATATCCACTCACCAGAACGCACATAGAAGTGTAAAAAATCTATCGGTATTTTTTTGTTTGTTTTATTTTTATTTTTTTTCCTTTTTAATACCCTTCCAAGTCCTTGAGGTATTTTAATTATTATTACCCTCTGATTCTTAGAGACTTTTGCGATCATGTCTCTCCACAACTTCTTTGAAGATTTAAGCAATGTTTGTTCCGTTATTATGCCTTCCAATCCCCAATCTCCATCTATTTACTATAGCTTGTTACATATGTTACTTGCTGTTTCCCTCTGTTTCTTCAAGATGTTGGTGGCTATGTTACTCCACTATTTCCTCTCCTTTGAATGTCTAAGCTGTGCTTAGACCCATATCCATATTATGCCATCCCTTTACACATGCTTGTTAGGTATGTTACTTGCTGTTTCCCTCTGTTTCTTCAAGATATTGGTGGCTATGGTCCTCCACTATTTCCTCTCCTTTGAATGTCGAAGCTGTGCTTAGACCCTTATCCCTATTATGCCATCCCTTTACACATGCTTGTTAGGTATGTTACTCTGTGTTTTCATGTGTTCCTTCATGAAATCACCATTTTTTTATCTTGAAAATTACCTCTCAGCAATTAGTAATACTTGTCCCCTTACCCTTACTTGTCCCCGCACATCCTCTTGTCCCCTTTCTATTACTTGTCCCCGCACATCCTCTTGTCCCCTTACTAATACTTGTCCCCGCACATCCTCTTGTCCCCTTACTAATACTTGTCCCCGCACATCCTCTTGTCCCCTTACTATTACTTGTCCCCGCACATCCTCTTGTCCCCTTACTATTACTTGTCCCCGCACATCCTCTTGTCCCCTTACTAATACTTGTCCCCGCACATCCTCTTGTCCCCTTACTATTACTTGTCCCCGCACATCCTCTTGTCCCCTTACTATTACTTGTCCCCGCACATCCTCTTGTCCCCTTTCTATTACTTGTCCCCGCACATCCTCTTGTCCCCTTTCTATTACTTGTCCCCGCACATCCTCTTGTCCCCTTACTATTACTTGTCCCCGCACATCCTCTTGTCCCCTTACTATTACTTGTCCCCGCACATCCTCTTGTCCCCTTACTATTACTTGTCCCCGCACATCCTCTTGTCCCCGCACATCCTCTTGTCCTCTTACTAATACTTGTCCCCGCACATCCTCTTGTCCCCTTACTATTACTTGTCCCCTTAATATACCCATTAATCTATATTCTTCTATTCGTTTCCAGAAATTTATTAGATATTTTACTCTTTCCTCGTTGTGAGCCTGGAAGCCGAGTAATCGGGAGCCGAGTTCAAATTCCTGTTGAATTTCTTGGATTCACTTTAGCGCAAATGACATTAGGAAAGTTATTAATCCGTCTCTTCCCTCCAGTTATGGGTTAAATAACAGGTAAGTTTGGGTTGGCTGGCAACCTGTCTACAGAAGAAAGCAATGGAAACCCACTGGGGGTAATCTTCTGCCCAGTCTCTCATGTCTCTAAAGAGACATGAACGTCAAAGCAAATATCACGTATAGCACTTAACTGACTGACGTTGTACGGACTGTTGTCCTCATTTTTATTGCCATATTTACGACATTTCGGCCGTTGTACGCTTCGGCATTCTTCAGGTGACTGGAATTTTGAACAGTAAATAATTGTAAATAATTATTTCATCTCAGGAATATAAGCACATATTAGGTATGTTTGTAGATGTTTCTCTCAATTTTTTTTCAGAGCAATGCGGCCATGGTTCTCCACACTTTCTTCTTCCAAGGTTTAAGCAATGTTTATCGCCGTTTTATTGTCCTCAATGTTTGTCCTCATCTTTATTGCCATATTTACGACGTTTCAGCCGTTATACACTTCGGCATTCTTCAGGTGATTGGAATTTCGAACAGTAAATAATTGTAAATAATTATATCATCTCAGGAATATAAGCATATATTAGATAGGTTTTTTTAGATATTTCTCTCTGTGTTTTTACAACGTTTGCAGTCATGGTTCTCCACAATTTTTTCTTCGAAGGTTTAAGCAATTTTTATCCCCGTACTAATCCTCCTAGTAGTAAATAGAAGCCAAAATCTTTGTTTCTGAGGAATTATTAGGTTTGATTAACTTTTTGGATTTCCAACGCACCTTCAAGTTTCTGATTCTCTTTTTCAGTCATCGGTCAGACCATTCCCTAGATCAGAAGTCGCAACCTTTTGTAGAGTGAGGTCCAAAAAGCTATGTAGAATCATGGAGGAAGGCTAAACAGCTATGGCTCCAGTGTCATGGAGAAGAACCATGTTATTAAACATGTGACTAAATTTTCTGTGTGTTTGAAGAAAGCAAGGATTCAATATAATTTAATGTCTGACGTGAATTTTGTTAAAAAATATTACATCTTAAAAATAAATGTTTCATAAATCAGTACTGAAAATAAAAATTTATTAAAATCTGTTGAAAACACTATTTTATATTCATTTAAAAGTTCACGCTCACGAAAGCAATTTCGCAGAAAAAGTGAAAGTGAGGTCGTACGCTAATTTTGTCGATCCCGACAAATAAAAAATAAAAGTAAAACACATTCTCCAGGTAAGAAAAAATAAGATTTTTAGTTTCGACGCAATATATCAACTATATAACTATATATATATATATATATATATATATATATATATATATATATATATATATCAGACTATCAACTGTCATTTTGGTTTGGTTTAACTAAATTTTATATGGTGTCCAGAGTAAGCCAGCGGTCAAGATTCAATTGAGGGCTGGATGTGTCCCGCGGGCCGGAGGTTGCCGACAGCTGGTTAGGATGATGCACCGAATCTGAGACAGAAATAGTGAGATATAGACAGAAAGAGAAAGAACGAGACTTAGATCGCGAGAGCGCACTGATGCTTACGAAATAAAGAAAATATATTCATAAGTGCATATAAAGCGTCTAGGGATCTTTTGAGATTTCTGATTTGGTAGTAGGTCAGTTAAGTGCCATACGTGATACACGCTTTAGGCGATCATGTCTCGAAAGCGACATGACTGACTGGGAGAAGATTATCCCGCATTAGGTCATGTCAGTCATGTCTCTTTCGAGACATGATCGCCCAAGCGTGTATCACTTATGGCACTTAACTGATTTACTGAATATAATAGTTGGAAACATTATTAAAAATTCTACTGGCCATAGAGTGGGGGATAACTTTTTAGTGATCACTTCAGCGTTTATTTTCTATATCTACCATGAACACCGTCGCATGTGCGTACTCTATGTTGTTAAAGCAGTGCCTACCAATAATCAATTCTGGTAGGCCGACGAGTTCTCTTAGAATAGCCCCTCTATAAAGATTAAATAAACCCCGTTTAGAAGACGTTTTTTTTAAATTTTAAACCCCTTTCTATATTTTCTTATTCTCAATTCCATTGGTATACATGTGGATTGGATCCTGCCGATTTAAATTGTTCGGAATATTGTCATCAATTTTTTTTAATCATATCACCCCGAGCAAGGCGGTAACGCCACTGATGTGCAGGGGGCTACGTAAGAGTGAAAAGATTAGAAAAGATTAGAAGAGAGAAAGCCGGAAACCACATCCTAATCAGGGAACAAGGGATGAGCCTCTACACCTGTTCAATAGACGTGGGTGGAGTGTGAACCAGGCGATAGTTTAGTCTATCTACTCCAACTGAAAAAAAAAAAAAAAGAAAAGAGTAAAAAGATTGGAAAAGAGAAAGCCGGAAACTACATACTAAATAGGGAACAAGGGATGAGCCTCTACACCTGTTCAATAGACGTGGGTGGAGTGTGAACCAGGCGATAGTTTAGTCTATCTACTCCAACTGTAAAAAAAAAAAGAAAAGAGTAAAAAGATTGGAAAAGAGAAAGCCGGAAACTACATACTAAATAGGGAACAAGGGATGAGCCTCTACACCTGTTCAATAGACGTGGGTGGAGTGTGAACCGGGCGATAGTTATTGCCATTATTAAGACGTTTCGGCCGTTGTACATTCCAGCCTTCTTCAGGTGCTAGTAAATTTGAACCGAACCCCTTTTTTACGATTACTGGGTAAATCATTCTCGTTCCCTGTGCGATGCTATTTCTGGAAGCCATGTAGTTATCTCCCTTTAACTTAACTCTTAAGTTATTTACTCTCCATTGCTGTAGCTTGGTATTGAACTCACAACTGTTTGGGTCAAGTCACCTGAACTAACCAACGTTTGTATCCACTGGGTCATGTGTCCTTGAGGCAAAAGATGAGGACAATAGCCCGAAGAATGTAAATAATGTAAATAATGTAAATACTATTTTATCTCAGAAGCATCGACTATCATTAACAAAGAATTAATCCACTTAGTTGTAACTAAGTTATTTTCGTTTTTTTTTACCAGTCAACCAGAAAACTCGTGTTATGTTCTTAAATGACCTCGTCAGATTGAATTCACTTAGGCGCAAATAACCTTGAGCGAGGTCTTAATCCGATCTTTTCTCGCTTTAGTTATGGTTCAAATAACAGGACAAATTGTGTTTTGTAACCTTAAGTAGTTTACCTATCTGGTACCTCCTCTGCACGATTTACTAAAGCTACTCGACTGGCAAGTAGGTTCCACCCTTTTACAGAGAAAATACTCAAATGTAACTTCTACTCCATAAGCTTCTTTTCTCGCATTGCCTCTAGTGAAACTCCTTTCTTTATACTTGCTTCTCTGATAGCCACAATCTCCAAGAATTTAAATGCAACATCAATTGCTATCTCTTATCTCCTTGACACTTACCCTTTCTCCGACACCCACTGTATCTTTCCGCTCTACTTTCAAGCAGTTCTCTTCAAACCTATGTTTCCATACTTCCCTTACCCATTCTCTGACACCCCATGTAACGTATTATTATTTTTCTTCGGTCCTTTTATGCACTACAGTGGCTATACAGCCTTGCTTAAGGCGAAACGATTATGAACAAAAAAAAAAGAGAGGTTGCGTTTTACAATACAATGTTGGCAATCAGTCTACCGCAGAAAGTACTGGCAACCTACACGGGGATAATCTTCTGCAGAGTCTGTTTCGAGACATGATCGCCCAAGCGTGTATCACGTATGGCACTTAACTGACTGAATAGTTGGAAGCATAGCTAAAGCTTCTAATGATCATAAAGTGGGTGATCGGTTTTCTATTGTTATGAAGTAGTAAACTAATCCCCCTCTAATTATATCTAATATAATAATGTAATATAATCTATCCTTTCTCCCTCCAGATTTGAGTTAAATAGCAGGACAGATTGGGTTCTATAGCATTGGCTGGCAACCTGTCTATCGCAGAACTTAATGTCAAACTACTAATGCATAATCTTCTGCACAGTCAGTCATGTCTGTTTCGAGACATGATCGCCCAAGCGTGTAGCACGTATTACACTTGAATGACTGACAGAATGAAGGTAAAAAGAGCAGATGAAAATAAGAAATAATAGATTGGGTTCTATAGCCTTGGTTGGCAACCTGTTTACCGCAGAAAGTAATGGCAACCTACAACGGAAAATCTTTAACCCATTCAGTCATGTCTATTTCGAGACATGATCGCCCAAGTTTGTATTAGGTATGGCACTGAACTGACTAACTGAATGAAGGCAAGAAGGGCAGATGATCATAGGAAATAATAGATTGGGTTCTATAGCCTTGGTTGGCAAACATTCTACCGCAGAAACTAATGACAACCAACTGCTTTAGGTCTTCCTGCAGACTTGGTAGGTAGTGCGACCATAGCAGAAATCGATTTATAATGAAAAATGAAATAATAATAATAATAATAATAATAATAATAATAATAATAATAAAGCCTATTCTGACCTATGTCTCTCGTTGGGACCCGGAAAGAAATGTATGTACAACAGAAATTTAAGGAAAATAATAATAATTATGATAAAAGAAAGAAAAACTAAAATGATCTCGTGAGGAGTACAAAGTCGTTATGACTGCATTTCCGAAAGCGTTACTCAAACCTCTAATAAACATTACTCGCCAAGCATATGACATTTGGCGAGAAAAAGTTAGAGAGTATATTGACGAAAATAAATTAGCCAATGAACATCATGCAAAAAAAAAACGATTGACTGAGGCTAAAATTAATGAGATAAAAATAATTTCAACTAGAATAGACGAATCAGAAATAAAAAGTAGTAACATCAAACAAGCCACAGGTCATAATGTAGAAACCGTGATACACACAAATCTCTGTGACGATAACGTTGTAAGTTTAGAAGTGCTGGAAAGGTGTGATCTGAGTCAGTTACAAAACGGCAATAAAACGAGTTCAAAACCCACTGAATAAAATTATTTTACAGAAAACAAGAACAATATACAAAAAGCTTAGGAAGAAATCAAGAGCCATATAAGTCAGATACAAAACATTGCGATTGAGGAAAGAGAACAACTCCCAAATTACAACCAACAAAGCATAACCTCGAAACTATTCAACTCTACAATGCAGCACTCAAATTAATTCTGGATAAAGAAGACACTCATATAAATCTCAATGAAGCAATATATGCATTAGCAATAGCAGCAACAAAAAAATTGAATATCAAATTAAAAACAAGACAGTCTCGCAGACATGAACATCCACCTTGGAAAGGAAAAATAGAAAAAGAAATCGAAAAATTTAGAAGTGAATTATCAGTACTCGATGAACTGACAAGACGAATAAATGTAAGAACTAGAAAAAGCAGAAGAGTCGAAAGAAAATACAATATCAGAAATGAAAATGAAGTCTTATCAACTAAGGAAAATATAAAGCAAACAATACAACTAAAGGCTCGAAGAATAAGATGCTATGAGAAAAGATCAAGATTCTACAGACAGAAATTTTTCAAACCGATGCAAAGAAATTTTACAGGGAAATAGGTAAATAAAACAAGAATTGACGTGACAGACCACCCAAAAAGAAAGAGGTTATACAGTTCTGGGAGAAATATGTGCCTGCCCTAAAAAACATAACGAGGAAGCAGACTGAATTGCGCAACAGATAGAACGAATGAAAAATAAACCGGAACAGTCATGTGCTGGACTCACAGAAGGAGATGTTAAATGTGCACTAAAATAAAGCACACAATTAGAAATTTCCAGGAATAGATAAAATTCCTAACTTTTGGCTATATTATTTAAATACAGCACATAAAAAACTAGCCAAAGAACTTTAGAAATGGTTAACAATCTCACAAAAATTCCTGCATGGATGACCAAAGGAATTACATTTCTTCTACCCAAGAATAGTGACACAAACAAACCGAAAAACTAAAGACCAATTACATGCTTTCCGACAACATACAAACTATTAACATCTATTTAAAAAAAAAGAAATATTTCTTCTTGGAAAGAAATGACAAACTTGAACAAAAAGGATGCAAACGTGGCTGTTACGAATGTAAGGATCAATTACTTGACGATGATTTTTGAAAACTGCTTCAATGCAAAGAAAAATTTTAGTTCTGCCTGGATAGGTTATCGTAAGGCATTCGATAGTATATCACATTCCTGGATGTTAAAGATTTTAAATAAGTACAAGGTATTACCTGTCATCATCAATTTCATCAAACAATGTAGTTGATATGGAAAACAACCCTTTACCTCAATCATATAAATGTTAGCTATAAGTCTGGTGAAATAAACATCAGCAGAAGTATATTTCAAGATGACTCTTTGTCTCCCTTACTATTTTGCATATCATTAAGAGCATTAACCAGTCAACTTAGCAAGACAGAATATGGTTATAAGCCAGCTCAAAAGAAAATAAGCTATCTATTTTATATGGGTGACTTAAAGTTGTATGCTAAGAATTATAATGAGCTGGAACGTCTGCTGCAAACTGTAAAATGCTTCAGTGAAGCCAAATCTACAGTTTTACGAGGATCACTACAGCATACATCATCAATTAGCTTAGATCCTGCTGTATTAATAAAATATTTAGAGCAAGAAGAAACTTATAAGTACCTAGGTGTAAATGAGAGTGAAAGAACTCACCATAAAAAAAATAAAACAAATAGTGCGGAAAGAGTACTATAGAAAGCTACGACTGATATTAAAAACTGAATTGAATTCTCAGAACAGAATTATGGCCATTAATAACCTTGTCATCGCAGTGGTTCAATATTTCTTCAAAATATTGAACTGGATTCTAAACGACATCAGACGAATGGATTCCCAGTGGTCCAGTATGGATTCCCATTGGTCCAATATAGCTTCAAGATCTTGAACTGGACTCTAAACGACACCGGTCGAATGGATTCTAAGACAAGACAGATTCTTTTTAAACATAAGATGCATCATCCAAAGGCTGATGTAGACCGCCTATACATACCCCGTGAATAAGGAGGATGATGTTTTATTCAGCTAGAATTGCCGTACAAGATAACAACTATTGGCTTACTAACATATATAGAAAAAACAAAGGACTGGATGATACAATTAGTCAAACAACATGAAGAAAGAAAGAAAAAATATTCAATAATAAAAGAAGGCAGTAAATACAAACAAGATTTACAGTTAGTAGATTCTGTAGAAAAGCAAAACAGAAGCCAAGAACCAACTATTGCGGCAAAAAATATGAAAATGAAAGTTAAGGATAACACTCTTGAACAGTTGAAACAACGCGGGCAACACAAAATTTGCATGGACAATGTCCAGAACGTGCTAATAAATCCGATGTTGATAAAGTTAATACTCATCCATGTTTATTTATAAAGACAGAAATATTGAAGCAAATAGGCCAAACATTCTTGTTAAAGACTAAAAAGAAAAAACTTGCCTATTAATTGATATGGCTTGTCCAGCAGATTGTAACATAGCCACCAAGAAATTCGAAAAACTGTTAAAATATAAAGGCCTGGAATTTGAAATAGAAAAAATGTGAAACTTGAAAACAAGAATCATCCCAGTGATAGTGGGCGTACTTGGATTGAAAAAAAGATAGAACAAAAAACAAATTGAAATAATCCCTGGAAACACCAACTTAAGAGATATACAAAAAATTGTCTTGTTAAGTACAGCCCACACAGTAATGAGAACTTTGTTTATGCAACGCTAGGAATGTTAGGGAGATATGAAAAAATATAAAATGAAGCCATAACAACACGCCACGACCTACCTTAGGTATTTCCGCAGACTTGGTAGGTAGTGCTACCATAGCAGAAATCAATTTATAATGATAAACGACATCATAATAACAAAGCCCATTCTGACCTAGGTCTCTGATTGAAACCCGGAAGAAAATGTGTCTACAACAGAAATTCAAGGATAATAATAATAATAATAATAATAATAATAATAATAATAATAATAATAATAATAATGCTTTATTCTTGCAGCACAAGACCAAAGTCTTTTCACTAGAAACTTTCAGGCAAATATTATGCATCATAATACGGATCTAAAATGCAGGTTCTGCGATAAACACTAAGAAACAATAGACCACCTAATCTCAGGCTGTTCTGTGCTTGCCTCAAATGAATATAAAAATCGCCATGATAGAGTCGGGCAATATTTACATTGGACAATTTGCAAACATTATGGAAAATCTGTAAACAAACACTGGTATGAACATCACCCAGCACCGGTTACAGAAATAGAAAATGTAACCATTCTATGGAATTACACCATCCACACAGACAGAAAAATTGAAGCAAACAGGCCAGACATTATTGTTAAAAACCAGAAAGAGAAAACATGTCTATTAATTGATATGGCTTGTCCAGCGGATTATAACATAGCAACCTAGGAATTTGAAAAACTGTCAAAATATAAAGACCTGGAAATTGAAATAGAAAAAATATGAAAATTGAAAACAAGAGTTGTTCCAGTGATAGTAGGTGCACTTGGAATGATAAAAAATGGAACAAAACAACACATTGAAAGAATCCCTGGAAACCCCAGCTTAAGAGATATACAAAAAATTGTCTTATTAAGTACAGCCCACACACTAAGGAAAACTTTATCTATGTAATGCTAGGGGTGATGAGGAAGATAGAAAAAATATGAAATGGAGACATAACAACACGCCACGACCTGCCTTAGGTCTCCCCGCAGACTTGGTTGGTAGTGAGACCAAAGCAGAAATCGAAATATGATGAAAAATGAAATAATAATAATAATAATAATAATAATAATAATAATAATAATAATAATTACATTTCTTCTACCCAAGAATGGTGACACAAACAACCCGAAAAACTACAGACCAATTACATGTCTTCCGACAACATATAAACTACTAACATCTATTTTAACAAAACAGACATATTTATTCTTAGAAAGAAATGACATGATACCGCTTGAACAAAAAGGGTGCAAACGTGGCTGTTATGGTTGTAAAGACCAATTGCTAATTAACAAAATGATCCTGGAAAACTGCTATAATACAAAGAAAAATCTTAGTACTGCCTGGATAGACTACCGAAAGGCATTCGATAGTGTGCCACATGACTGGATTTTAAAGACTTTAAATATATACAAGATATCGCCCGTCATCATCAATTTCATCAAACAGTGCATGTCTATATGGAAAACAACCCTTTACCTCAATCATATAAATGGAACCTATAAGTCTGATGAAATAAACATCAAAAGAGGTATATTTCAAGGTGATTCTTTATCTCCCTTACTATTCTGCATATCATTAATAGCACTAACCAGTCAGCTTAATAAGACAGAATGTGGTTATAAAATAGGCCAAAAGAAAATAAGCCATCTATTTTACATGGATGACTTAAAGTTATATGCTAAGAATGATAATGAGCTGGAAGATAGAAAAAATATGAAATGGAGACATAACAACACGCCACGACCTGCCTTAGGTCTCCCCGCAGACTTGGTTGGAAGTGAGACCAATGCAGAAATCGAAATATGATGAAAAATGACATAATAATGACAATACTTATAGATAAGCGAGATTTAAGAAAAGAATAACGATGGTGTTTAGCAATATTTCAAATGCAAGTGAAGTTAAAAATTGTATCAAATATAAAATTTATAAAACCAAACAAACTTTTGTACAAAGAATTCTCTCGCCTTTCTCGCCTTGTGGAAAATGTTCTTGCCTATTGTTTCCCAGTCAACTTTGATCTGCCAAACATTTGAATGTAATGTCAATCCTTGCCTTCTGCCTTTTTTAATATCTGTTATTTTATTGTTCTCATTCTTTTCAATAGTGTATGTGCGTTGTGGTGCAGTGGCTATCGACTCGGAACGAGAAATCGACTCGAACGAGAAATCGGGGTGCCGAGTTCGATTTTCAGTTGAATTCCTTGCATTCACTTACGCACAAATATTCTTCAGAAAGGTATTAATCTGTTTTTTCCCTCCAGTTATGGGTTAAATAATAGAACATTGCATTCTATAGCCCTGGCTGGCAAACAAGCTACCGCAGAAAGCAATGGCAACCTACTCTTTCGAGACATGATCGCCCAAGCGTGTATCACGTATGGTACTTATATGACTGAATAGTTAGAAGGATAATTAAAGATTGTACTAGTCATAAAAAAGGGGGAACGGTTTTCTATTAGCCCGAAGTTGTACAGTGATCCCCCACTAATTAGTACTTAATATAATCAACTTCTTCTTCCTACAGCTATGGATTGAATATCAGGACAGATTGGGTTCTATAGCCTTGGCTGGCAACCAGTCTACCGCAGAAAGCAATGGCAACCTACTGCTGGATAATCTTCTGCCCAGTCACTCATGTCTATTTCGAGACATGATCGCCCAAGGGGTTTATCACGTATGGCACTTAATTGACTGACATTTCAATAGTGTTTTTTTTTCTCTTTGAAACACTTCTGCATATTTAGTTTATTGCCTTGCTTCGGGGTATAGTGATAAAAAATAAAAAATAAAAAAAAAAACAAAAAAAAAAAACAAGTATGCTTGTCTTCAGAAACACAAATGAAAACCCCCTGAATGTAACGCAACTGAAAACAGAATACTAGTAAAATCCTTTTCACAAGAAGCCTCTTTTGTACAAAATCTTGTATTTTTATATATTTTTTATTTTTTATATACTTACATGCATTTTATAGCCACTTCCCTACCGACGAGATGTGTCCTCCCTTTGTTCTATAAATACTTTCATGGTTCCAACGAACTTAAGTCACTGGTACGTCTGCAACAGGTGTTTACCCGTGCAACCAGACTGGCAACTGGGTCACACCCATTCACAGTTAGATTAACCAAATGCAGACGACAATTCTACTCCTGCAGCTTCTTCTCTCGCACTTCCCCACTGTGGAACTCTCTTCCCTATTCTTGCTTTCCTGACGGCTACAACCTCCAGGAATTTAAATGCAATGTCATTACTCATCTCTTAACCAGTTGACTTTAGTTCTTTTTTCACCACCCTGTATATCTTTTTCTTTCTCTCTACCTTTGCAACTGTCATTACACCTGTATCCCCATCCTTCTCTTGCTCCTTTCTAACTGGTTCGTCTTTCTCTTCAATCTCTTCTACTTAATCTTTTTACTCTTATGTAGCCCCCTGCACATCAATGGCGTTACCACCTTGCTCGGGGTGATACGATTAAAAAAAATCTCTGAAGAAAACATATATACTGTCGACGTAATATTGAACACGGTTAAACACTATATTTTCGTTTGTTTTCTTAAATGGCACTTATTTTTAAATCCAGGAAAAAATATTCGAACATTTACGTCAATCATTTTCTTTACTAAGAATAAAGGTTAATAATTATAATAATAACATTGATTTTAAATAATTATGCTTCACAAATAAAAAGTAAATATACATATTTTTTTATAATTTTAATAATAAGTGTAATATAATTACAAATTTGCCAATTACATAAACATTTTCGGCAAAAATGCCGATGAAAAGAAAAAAAAATAACTAAAATGAACTACATATACCACAAACCAAAAATAAAAGCCAGAAAACACAGCTACGTAATAATAATAATAATGATGAGGACGATGTTGTTAATAATAATAATAATAATAATAATAATAATAATAATAATAAATGTAGTTCATTGTACAGATTAATAACTTTAACAGCACACAAGAAAATTACACATAGGAAAAGATATATTTTATGTGCATTAGTGTCGTTAAACTACAGAAAGATCAGCGCAAGGGATCTTTTTGCAATGATAAACAATTTGGGTTTCAAACATTAATAATAATAATAATAATAATAATAATAATAACAATAATAATAATAATAATAAGTGTAATATAATGAATGATGACAAAGATGGAATACTTCTGTTGAATGTAAAATTAAGCAGAAATTTGAAATACAACACCGCTGTAATAATACTAAAGAGAATTATGAGCACATGTTAATTTAATCATAATAATAAAATTATAATAGTGATAATAATAGACATTAGATGCATAACAGTAAAATACCATTTATAAATAACGATTGTCATAAAATAAACATGTTGTTAATAATAATAATAATAATAATAATAATAATAACATTGTCTCGACACTGATTAATGTACAGAGGTTGACACTTCCTCCATTTGTTTAATATTAATAATAATAATGTCAATAATCATATTAGTAATGATAAAAATAATAACAAAAATAAAAAAAATATAATGGTGTCGTTAAACTGCAGAAAGATCGGAGCAAGGGATCTTTTTGCAGAGATAAGCAAGTTGGGTTTCAACATTAATAATAATAATAATAATAATAATAATAATAATAAAAAGTGTAATATAATGAATGGTAACAAAGATAACATCGTCTCGACACTGATTAATATAAAGAGGTTGACATTTCCTCCATTTGTTTATTATTAATAATAATAATAATAATAATGTCAATAACCATATTAGTAATGAGAAAAATAATAACAAGAATAAAAAACAAAAAATGACATCAATAAAACAATAATAGCATTAATAATAATTATTAATAATAATAATAGTAGCAGCAATTTTATACATAATAACAATAAAAAATAAATTGTTTGAACAATGGTTGCTAAATAATAATTAATAACATATTGATAGAAAAGTAGAGTACTGGTTCGCCAGGGCGTCACCAGATTCTGATTAAAACGTTAAAAAAATTAAAAAATATATAATAATAATAATAATAATAATAATAATAATAATAATAATTCTCTATGAAAAAAAGAATCCATTGATTTAGGCCTTCGGTAAAAACCGGGTAAATGATTGTATGATTGTATTAAAGACAAAATAGAAAGAAAAAGTAAGTAAATAAATAAATAAATAATAATAATAATAACAATAATAATAATAATTAATTTTTGTCGTAAAACGTTTGGACAAAATTTTTAAAAGTACTATTCACGTTACGCCTCTAGTAAAAAAAGCAGGCAGGTGATTGTATTAATGATGAAATAAAAATAAAATAAAAAATAAATAATTTAATAATGATAATAATATTAATAATACAAATTGTCATCAAACCGGAAAACGAAGATAGATTTTCTGTTGAGAAAAATATTGTATTTGTACAATAATAATAATAATAATAATAATAATAATAATAATAATAATAATTCACTTCGTAGTAAAGATCTCGGATTAAATTTAAGAAAGAAAAAAACAGAAAAGAAATATGAAACCAAGTTTTTTGTTGGATTTTTGTTGGGTAATCCTCGATTGTCCTCGTCCATTGGAGAAAATTTTACAATTCATTTTTTTTTATTTTTCATTTCTCATTTAATCAGTCATTCATTTCGTTCACATAGATTTCAAATATATCACACCTTTATATATATATATATATATATATATATATATATTAATTATGAGTTCTGTTTTCATGAGATCATTATTTTTTTTTTCGTTGTGGTTGATGCAGATAAAATACCTTCAACCACGTTCATTCTATTGTTGCCAACAGATATTAAGCATTTTTATTTTTTATTTTTCCATTATAAATTTTATTTCAGTGTATTTCAAAATATATATTGCATTCGCCTGCATCTAAGACGCAAACTAAACAAGTTAAACAAGAGCAGGTTTGAAAGATCTATCTCGACGCCTTTTAAATATGAAAATCTAGAATTCGCCATTTTGTTCAAGGAACACAACATCAAAGGTAGCACAATTATAAGACAATATGAAGGGATCGGATAAATAGGAAGGTTTTTGTTTTATATACCGGGAAAAAGGCATATATGTATATATTGGGTAAAATGTATGACAAATTGTAAAAAAGTTTTCTTGTGAAGTGTTTCGTCCTTTGAGACTTCATTCGACTAAGTTTTTTATATTCGTGCGAATACACATGCGCACGAACGATGAATGGTAGATTTTTTTTTAATCTAACCAATTTCATTTCGATTAATTTTTCGATTAATTTTTCTTTGCATCACTATAGCAGATATGCCTGATTATTAATAGAAATTCTGCCATGAATGGTAAAAGGTTGCAAAAACCGAGATGTAAATTTACTTTCGATCACCTTCAAATCAAGGAAGTTTTTTTTTATACTTTCATCATAGTGAATTATTTTCTACTTTGAGCAGATTAACATTTTTATTTAAAAAATTTAGTCCAACTCGTTACGGTAGAAAACCAGGGCATTTGTTGCATTGCTTGGTAAAATGTCCCCTTTGTGTTCACAGAATTCTGCCATGAATGGTAAAAGGTTGCAAAAACCGAGATGTAAATTTACTTTCGATCACCTTCAAATCAAGGAAGTTTTTTTTTATACTTTCATCATAGTGAATTATTTTCTACTTTGAGCAGATTAACATTTTTATTTAAAAAATTTAGTCCATCTCGTTACGGTAGAAAACCAGGGCATTTGTTGCATTGCTTGGTAAAATGTCCCCTTTGTGTTCACAGAATCTTTTATTTAGATTTCTCGAGGTTTCACCTATACATTCTTTGCAACAATTATTACTTGTGATCGAATAAATTCCTTCTTCATGTTTTAGATTATCAATTTGGTTAGTTTTAAAAAAGTCTCCAATTGTTTTAGATGTAGCAAATTTAATTGGATGATGTCACAAGAAAAATTTTTCTTCTTTGTCGTTACTTTTCCCACTATATTCTTCTTGATATATAAAAATCTCTATTGTTATTATATATATATATATATATATATATATGTGTGTGTGTGTGTGTGTGTGTGTGTGTGCGTTATCTCATATATATATGTGTGTGCGTGTATGTTTGTCTCTCTGTATATATATATATATATATATGTACGAATGTGTAAAAATTTCAAAGAGAGTAGATCTGTAAATGGATGACTTGAATAAAGATAAAAGGAAAACAAATCTTTGTCAACGCGCTTCGTCCTCCCAGAGAATTTATCAAGGTAAATGGCGGGGATTTTATTTTGTAACAGGAATATATATACAAGAGTAAAAATGTTATTGATTTTTAAGTGTTTTGTTATAGGACTAAACATGAATATTTATCGTGTCAACTAAAATGTAAGGCATGTTATGGAGTGATACAATTCAGTGTCTAGTAAACTAATGTAGGTACCTTCACTCATTCTCCAAAAAGCACTATAGCATGATGCTAAAAGTCTTATCATCAATATGTTTATCTTATTGTTATGATGTAAGATCAAAGTTTGTTGTTATTATTTTTAGTAAATTTTTAATATTATTATTTTTAACACGTTCGAAATTTCGGTTAATATTTTTTATTTCGTCAGCAATTCACCCGATGTTTACTAAAGGTTACTGAGTGCATGCTAATTAACATTCGCAGTAATCATGAAATTAAAATTCTGTCGAATAACAAATACCTAGGATCACACATCAAGAATTCTTCAAAAGACTTTGATATCAGAAAAGGCATAGCATGGACTGCTTGTAACAAAATGGATAAGATCTGGAAATCCAATCTTGATCGTAAGATCAAAATCCAAGTTTTTCGCGCACTTATTGAACCAATCTTACTCTATGAATCTGAAACTTGGACTCTTCCAGCAAAACAACAGCACCGTTTAGATGGATGTTATACCCGTCTTCTCAGAAGAGTGCTTGATCTTTCATGGCGAAACCACCCAACTCTAGAAATGATATATGGAGACCTACCAAGAGTATCAACCTTAGTTCAAAAGAGACGTGTCCAGTTTGCTGGGCATTGCGCACGTGCCACAGATGAAATTGTTTCATCGTTTGTATTATGGAAGCACCCATCATCTCACAATCGATCTCGTAAGTTAACCTTTCCAGACTGGATACACAGAGATACATCTATCGCCAAGGAAGACCTTGCAGGAGCTATGACAAATAGGGAATACTGGAAGGGTGTAGTGAGTTCTATCTCGGCCGAGGCCGCAGAATGATGATGATGATGATGATGATGATGATTACTATGGCAAACATAATATTACGGAAGTCGTTTTGGGGCGTTGAAAAACAGATTAATTTGGAAATTCATGCAAAAATCAACAATTGTCTAATTTTAATGAAACTTGCTGAACTTATTTAGAAATATGTAAAGTTTTTTATGCAGTTATTATTTTTTAGGAAATCTTGTTAAAAATAGAACTTGCTTTATATATGTTACTCCCACCTTCAATTAACTACATGAAACTGTATGGATCCGAAAGTATTATTAGTTAAATACAGGATTTCTTAAGAAATAAAAATCATTTAATTGTTTTTTCTTACGATGCTTATCCGAAAATCTACTGCGAAAAGAAAAAAAATGCATTAAAACTACGCCATCTTTAATTTAGATAAACATTTAATTAATTTTATAAATAAAATATTAAGGATATCCTAATCTAAAAAAATAATTCGACGAATAATGAATTAAGTTGATTACTAACAAGGGCTGTCATCTCCTACTTGAAAGGTCAACGAGTCAGAATTTTCTGATTAAGAAATATTATTTTATCGTAAATTTCCTCCTGTAAACAAGTAAATATTGTTTCAAATGAGATTAATTCAACTTTGAATTTACTAATTTTCCGAAAATTTCGAAAATTACCTTTTTTTACAAATGTTTCGATCGCTCAAAATATGGCAAAAAAAATGAAAAATTATTAAATATTTTAAAATTTTAGATTACAATTAATATAAATCCTGTATGAAATACATCCGAATTTTTTGCTGACTGGAAATGGTAAATTTAACCATTTAGCTTTCAATTAAGCTAAAGTTAAAGTTACAAGAAAACGTTTTTATCTTTAAAAATACACTTTAAAAGATAGAGATAGAAAACGAGTGAAGGAAGATAAACTAATGTGAGTAAATAAATCTTTATATACCGTGTATTTTTTAACGATTAAAAAAGAACAATAGTATTTTTGCTTTTGTACATAAATAGTTGTTACAAAATAAGATCATCGCATTTGACTCGATAAAGTTCCACAATTGAAGAAACGCGTTGGTTAATTTATACCTTTTGTTTTTATTCATATTGTCCTTTTACAGATATAATCAATCAGAAATATTTACTCACGCACACCCCCCCCCATATATATATATATATATATATATATATGTGTGTGTGTGTGTGTGTGTGGGTGTGTTAGGGTAATAACTTAAACAAGTCGTTGTATTATACCGTGTATTATACGACATTTGAAAGGTTATATATATATATATATATATATATATATACTTATATATATATATATATAAACTTTCAAATGTCGTATAATACACGGTAAATATATATATATATATATATATATATATATATGTGTGTGTATGTGTGTGTGTGTGTGTGTTAGGGTAATAACTTAAACAAGTCGTTGTATTATACCGTGATTATACGACATTTGAAAGGTTATATATATATATATATATATATATACTATATATATATATATATATATATATAAACTTTCAAATGTCGTATAATGCACGGTAAATATATATATATATATATATGTGTGTGTGTGTGTGTGTGTGTGTGTGTGTCTGTGTGTGTGTTAGGGTAATAACTTAAACAAGTCGTTGTATTATACCGTGTATTATACGACATTTGAAAGGTTATATATATATATATATATATATAAATTTATATATATATATATATATATATATATATATATAAACTTTTAAATGTCGTATAATACACGGTAAATATAAGTACAACGACTTGTTTAAGTTATTACCCTAACACACACACACACACACACATATATATATATATATATATATATATATATATTACGGAAACAATGAATAATAACGAAATGGTTATAAATTATAAGCAAACCGACAATTTGAAATAATTTGTATGATTATTATTTTTGATCGATACTCGTATTTAAGTAGATATTCTGTTTATAATCAAACAGTATAATATGTTTATTTCTACCGGCCTGATTATTTATGATAATTTTTTTTTTGTTACGAAAATGTGTGTTATTCGGCAGGATTCGAACCTGCGACTCCTATCCACATAGGAAAAGACATTAATTGATCTGGTGTGTCTTAGACCTCTCGACTACGAATGACCAACAGTCTCAACGAAGTCACATAGGCTTAATTTCGCTTCGTTTAGAAAGTTGGTCATTTGTGGTCGAAAGATCTAAGACGCACCAGATAAATTGGTGGCTTTACATATGTGGAAAGGGGCTGCAGGTTCGAATTCTACTGAATGACACACACTTTGGTAACAAAATTTACCGTAAATAATCAGGCTGGTAGAAATAAATATATAATACTGTTTGATTATAAACAGAATATTTACTTAAATACGAGTATCGATAAAAAATAATGTTCAAACAAATCATTTAAAATATATTCATATATATATATGTAAATATATATGTGTGTGTGAGAGTTAAAAAGAATTGCCCAATTTACTGTGTCTAATTTTTCTTGATATAACGCTTCTAGATGTTTTGAGTTTAATGTGAAATTTCCATCAATTTACAAAATAACTTAACGTCGATTCTAGCATATGCAAACCATACCCATGTTAAAAATAACATTATGAAATTATGCGTAAAGCAAAAAATATCCATACAAATTGAGCGGCGTTGATCGTATAATTGAACAATCGTTTTTAAGTTTGGAAGAGTTGTGATTATATTTTTATAGAGTGAGTGAATTTAAATCACCAAATGAAAAAGAAATAATAATAATAATAATAATAATAATAATAATATGAGCAGCAGCATTCAGCTCATTTCTATACAGCCATTTTCAGAGACGCGGATATGTGTGTACAAACGTCATGATATACAACATAAACTTTTATCATATATATATATATATATATATATATATCAGTAAAGGATGTGATGGTTTGACCAGTAGACGGTCGAGCGAATAAAGTGCTCAATGCAAAACCAACACAAATGAACTGAATAGACAGAGCTAAAAATCTATCAAAGAACGGAATACGCACCACTTTTAAATTGCCTGAAGAGACCAGCTTGGGCAAAAACTAGGTAGCAAGTATATATATATATATATATATATATATATATATATATATATATATATATTCTTGGCAACATAAGACTTATTTCACGTGATTTTACATAAATACACATTAGAAAAAATAATGCCGAATATATATATATATCTGTATGTATGTATACGGTAAAGTTTTCTTATTTAATTATGTTATTATCATTTGTTCAATAGCCGATAAAAGCAACTATTAACACGGCCACAATGTGTTGACTGTGTTTGGAAAAATGAAGACTTTCTCATAACTGTGGCTACCTGGGTAAAAAAATCCTGACATTCAGTTAAAAATAAAAATATATTCATCATTCATAATGGCCAAAGGAATAGCAGAAAGCGCTTGGACATACAAAAATTGGAAAATTTTCTAAATGATTTATGTCTAGAAAATAAAAAGATTTCTCAAAATATGAGAAAAATTGAATAATATCTTAATCGCAGTACCTTGTCAGTCGTTTTTAATGAATATATATATATGTGTGTGTGTGTGTGTGTGTGCATGTGTGTTTGTTTGTGTGTGTGTGTGTTTGTGCGTGTGTTTGTGCTAAAGTGTGTTCATTTCAAGAAAGCGTGTTGATAGAAAGAAATAAAGTTGGAGAATTGTTACGTTGTAATAATAATCATGTGATAAAGGTTCTAAAATCAATATCTCATGAGAAAATAACTTTTGAGTCACCATTTATAATAAAGAAAATGTTGTTCTACTCTCTCTCTCTCTCTCTCTCTCTCTCTCTCTCTCTGTAAGATATAATGTCAATCAGTCAGTTAAGTGCCATACGTGATGCACACTTGGGCGATCATGTCTCTTTCGATCTGTGACTGATTCGGCGGAAAATTTCTCCGCAGTAGGTTGCCGTTTTATTCTGTAGTAGACTGATTTCCAACCAAGGCAATAGAACACAATCTGTTTTGCTATTCAACACATAGCTGGGGGTTAAATATGGATTCACATAGTCTGTGTGTCATCATCATCATTATTTATTCATCACACCCAATGGTGCATAGAGCAGCAACTTTTTGTTGCTCTTTCTGTAACAAACTGTTTTTTACGGGGCAGGGTTGTTAGCCCTGTGTCCAACCCTCAAACCTGGAGAACCAGTGGACCATTCTTGGTTCTTACGTTTACAGCACCTAGTATTCCTAAATGGTCACCCATTTAAATACTGACAATGCTCAATGCTGCTTAACTTTGTTGATCGGACGGGAACCGGTGCATTCAACACGATATAGCCGTAGTGTCTGTGTATAGTCGAATGAAAATTTGGAAACAATTCCTATGTATACACTTTTGGACCGACAAATTTCTCTCCTTTGTAGTTCTTTAGAAACTTTGTATTTTTTCTTACCTTTGCTCCATTATCTATTTACTCGTGGTCACTAGGAGGATAAGCATTGTTTTCCTTTGCTCCTCTCATCTTCGCTCAATCCTGAAGGTATTAAATTTTCAAGGCCTCTTTCCTAATTATGTACTGTAGAAATTCCAACTAACTCGGCTTTGATATTAAATAAGAATGTCCTTTTTGTTTCAATTTCTTCAAAACTTCATCGCTGCTCCCATATTCGGCCGACTTACAGTCATATCACGTTGAATACACCGGTTCTCTCTCGATCACCGAAGTTAAGCAACGTTGAACCTGGTCAGTACTTAGATGGGTGACTGCTTGGGAATGCCAGGTGCTGTAAACGTTTAGAGACGGATGTGCATGCTTACGGCCTATCACGTTGAATACACTGGTTCTCGCTCGATCACCGAAGTTAAGCAACGTTGAACCTGGTCAGTATTTAGATGGGTGACCGCTTGGGAATACCAGGTGCTGTAAGCGTTTACTGACGGATGTGCGTTGTGGTGCAGTGGATATCGGCTCGGAAAGAGAAATCGGTGAGCCGAGTTCGAATTCCAGTTGAATACCCTGCATTCACTTATGCACTGGTACGCTTGGGAAAGATATTAATCCGTCTCTTACCTCCAGTTATGGATTAAATAACAAGGCTAGAAATTGGGGACCCTGCCCTTAAAAACAAATCCCAATGAATCTTGATACTCGAAAAGAAAAATGTATTACTAGGCACAAAACTTATATAAAAACAACAATAAATTGTTGAAAAGAAAAAGGTATTACCAGCAATAAATAAATAAAATTTAGTTGGCAATAAATGACCTGGTGAGGTTGATTTGCCATAAAAACAACCAACCAACCAATCATATTCTGCCGATGGTATCGTCAGCATCCTTCTGTATAACCACATTTCTGTTGCTTCTTTGATCAAATTATCCAGCATTCACTGCCATATATAAGGACTGAATTACATAAAATTCAATTCTCTTTTCTTTGTTTTTAAAGAGATTTTCCTGTTTCTTAATACTTTGCTTGACTTTAGTAAGGCACCTATAGCCTTCATTGCCGTATACGCGTACTGATATTACATAATATTTCCGTTTGCTTTTTCTAAAGATATTTTCGTGTTTCTTAATACTTTGCTTAACTTCTAGAAAGCATCTCCAGCATTCCCTACCGTATCAGTCAGTTAAGTGCCATCCGTGATACACGCTTGGGCGATCATGTCTGGAAAGAAACATGACTGACTGAACAGAAGATTATCCCACAGTAGGTTGCCATTGCTTTCTGCCATAAACTGGTTGCCGACCAAGGCTATAGAACCCAATCTGTCCTGTTATTTAACCCATAACTGGAAGGAATAGACGGATTAATACCTTTCCCAAGGGGTATTTGTGCGTAAGTGAATGCAATGAATTCAACTGGAATTCGAACTCGGCTGCCCGATTTCTCGTTCCGAGCCGATATCCAATGCACCACAACGCCCTATCTTATAGGAAGAATAAAACTACATAAATGTTCTGTTCTCTTTTCTTTGTTTCTAACGATATTTTCTTGTTTTTTAATACTTTGCTTAGCTTCTGGAAGGCATCACCAGTATTTACTGTCATATAGGCAAGCTGATATTATATAACAGTTCAGTTTTCTTTTCTTTGTTTCAGACAGTATTTTTCTGTTTCTTAATACTTTGCTTAGCTTTATATGACAACTTCCGCTAACCTAATGCGCTGTTGAATTCCAAAGCGCATATTACATCTTCTTTTAAAACACTTCCCGTATAATTAAATTTTTGTATTTGCTTGATTTTAATATCTCCAATTTTTAGATCATCTTCAAGTCTAAAATTTATCCAGTTTAATTCAAGTAACTACTGCTTTTCTATCGATTAAAGTAAAATTAAAATTGGTAGAGTGTCAAATAATTCTCGGTTAAACATCGAGACACGCGGAGAAATATGTGTAAAAAATGTATTTCTGCCGGGGATGGAACTTAAATAGCAGTAATGAGTGCAATTATTTTATTTCTGGAATTTTATTGATTAAATTTTAATTCTCTAAATTTTTAACACACGCACGCACACACACACACACACACACACACACATATATATATATACATATATAAACAGAGAGATAGAATAGACTAAGAATATCGCACCAAGTGTAAAACTGAGAGATATCAACACACTGTTGATTTTTTGTCCCCCTTAAAATTTTCTCAAATCTTCTTCCTTATAAACATAAAAAATTATATATCGATCATAATTATTAGGCGACCACAGTTTTCTTTTATAGAAATGATGTATTTCATGCTATTTTTAATATTTATTGCCAAGTGGATAATTCTAAATGAAAATAGAATGTTTCTTTTGTTAATATTACTTTGCAAAATTTTAAAAGGCAGCCAGGAAGCCTTTACTTCGGTTAGCCAATAAGAAGAAGAGACTAGCATGGGGAAAAGAGCAAAAAAATAAACACCAGAACAGTGGTCAAAGTGTTGTGGACTGATGAGTCTAAGTTCGAAATGTTTGGGAGTAAAAGGAGGGTGTACAAGCGGAGGAGGTTTGAGAAGCGAGTGAAAGATGGATGTGTACAGTTATCGATGGAACATACGTGGTGCGTACTTCATGGTTTGGGTCTGTTTTGCGGGCACAAGTTCAGGTGACTTGGTTTAAGTAAAGGGGACTGTGAAGAAAGGAGAGTATCATTCAGTCTTACAGAGATATGCAATACCATCTGGATTGCGTAATGTGGGTCAACATGTCATCCTCCAGCAGAATATAGGGCACAATCTGTTTTGCTATTCAACACATAGCTGGGGGTTAGATATGGATTCACATAGTCTGTGTGTCATCATCATCATCATTTATCCATCACACCCAGTGGTGCATAGAGCAGCAACTTTTTGTTGCTCTTTCTGTAACAAACTGTTTTTTACGGGGCAGGGTTGTTAACCCTGTGCCCAACCACCAAACCTGGAGAACCAGTGGACCATTCTTTCACCTAGTATTCCTAAATGGTCACCCATTTAAATACTTTTAAATTTTGCCAAAATTGTTTGAAATTAAAAGAAACTGCTGGAATGTTAAAAGTTGTGTTAGCCATTTCAGTTACCAGACCTCGCGTCAATTTAACTTGCATGGGATGTGCTGGGCATGAGAAGTAAGAAAAAACAGCTTAGTAATGTTTCGGATCGTGTCTAAAGGATAGCTAGAGTGAGTTTTCCGAGGATTATTTAAAAAAAAAAACTTGTGGCAAGAATGCCAAGAGTGTATGCAGCCGTTGTGAAGGCAAAAGGAGATTATTTTGATGAAACTGCAATATAGGTAATTATTAAATATTTATAAATTCAGTATATGCACATGTTATTGAGCAGTATTAAAAAAAACTATTCTATTTTCATTTGCAATTATTCACTTGGCAATAAATAATAAAAAGTAGGATAAAATACATATTTAAAACACTGGTATAGCTTAATAATTATGGCTGGTAGTGTATATATATTTTTTTCTATCTTATTTATATATATATATTTTTTCTATTTGTAAACTCGTTTACAAATGGAAAATATTCAAAAGTTCTACAATATACTTGTATTGAACACTATTTAATAAAAATGTGCACTGGTATAATCTTATTATGACCAGAAACTAAGTAATTAATCAATCAATCAATCAATCAATCAATATATATATATATATATATATATATATATATATATATATATATATACTACCCGCAATAATTATTAGGCCCCCTATTATGGCCGGTAGAGAGTGTGTGTGTGTTTATATATATATATATATATATATATATATATATATATATATATATATATATATATATATATATCGTGCGTGCGCAGCTACACAAATGTATGATATCTATGAGTGTACAAATTTATGCCAACCAAATAAATTTGTGTGTGTGCGTGTGTGTGTGTGTGTGTGTGTGTGTGTGTGTGTGTGTGTGTGTGTGTGTGTGTGTTTGTGTGTGTGTGTGTATCCTGTCTTTTTGATAGCAATATCTTTTCCGTATCATTAAATTTGTACGAAAAGTATATTTTTTTAAAATTTAATGCAAAAAATGGCTTACTCGTTTTCAGATATTCTAAAGAAACGTGCCATGATTTTTAAACTACGAAAGAAATCAAACGTTCAATTTCTGTGAATTAACTAAAATGCAAAAAAGCAACAACAACAAAAACACCGACTTAAACTTTAGACAACTCTTTACGTTTGCTGTGCATATGAAGATATTTGTATGTATTCGTACTTATGTCTATATATCAGTGTATCTATGCGCGTGCTTATAACATACCTACGCAGTAAGAAGTCATTCAAATAATTTTGTTAGATTTTCAAAGATTTTCTTATTTGTCGTATAATTACTTTTGCACATGACGATTAGATTTTTGGAAAAAAAATGTTCGAATCTTATATCCTTTCAATTTCAATCGTTTCTATCGATTTTCTGGAATATTTTCAGCTGTGATGTTCTGTTGGTGAAAAAGTAAGGAGGTCATTAATTTGATTTTGGATCCCAAGAATATCCGTTTGTATTGAACTTCCTGATGCACTTGGGAAAGGCATGAAACCATCCACTCACGCACACTTCCATATTAAATAGCAAGGTTGACAGGCCTCTCTGGACTCAGATATGTACGCATACACACACGCTCATGCATGCACATACACACACGCACACATAGATAGATAGATAGATAGATAGATAGATAGATAATGTGAAAAAGGAACAGAATGTGATAGCTAGCTAGCTAGCTTCCAATATATATATATATATATATATATATATATATATATAGAGAGAGAGAGAGAGAGAGAGAGAGAGAGAGATAATGTGACATATATGAATCGAATGTGATAGATAGGTAGCTAGCTAGCTAGCTAGCTAGATAGATAGATAGACTGATAGATAGATAGATAATGTGACAGATATGAACAGAATGTGATAGATAGATAGATAGATAGATAGATAGATATGAACAGAATGTGATAGATAGATATGAACAGAATGTGATAGATAGATAGATAGATAGATAGATAGATAGATATGAACAGGATGTCATAGATAGATAGATAGATAGATAGATAGATAGATAGATAGATAGATAGACAGACAGACAGATAGATAGATAGATAGATAGATATGAACAGAATATCATAGATAGATAGATAGATAGATAGATAGATAGATAGATAGATATGAACAGAATATCATAGATAGATAGATAGATAGATAGATAGATAGATAGATAGATAGTAGATAGATAGATAGATAGATATGAACAGAATGTGATAGATAGATAGATAGATAGATAGATAGATAGATAGATAGATAGATAGATAGATAGATAGTAGTGTTGGGCATAGAAATCAACATTTCTTGATGTGTGTCAGCATTCTTTTTTTAAGTGCTGTGTCCCTTCAGAACGTTGGCAATATCAACATCTTCCTTTCTCTGTAGTTCTTAAGATATTTTGTTTTCTTGTTTCTCCCACAGCCTGCTTTGCCATCAAGTTGCTTTACCTGTTCAAGTATTACGGGCTGTTTTGCCTTATCCCACTTTCCCTCTATCCACCCTGTGAGTACCTGATTCTCTAATTACCCCTTCCTCATTACGTGTCCGAATAACTTTCAATCTCTTTTCGAGATCATCTTCAGTGGTGTGAGTTATGGTAACAAAAAATTATATTTCAAAGCAGATAAATTTACAGTAATTTTCAGCAACACAGTTTTCCGGTTACATTTGTTACCATAACTTACACCCTGAAGATGATCTCGGAAAGAGATTGAAAGTACTTGGATACCTTGATATATTTGCAAATATTTGCATTTTCTTTAATCTGACATGTCTGAAAGAAAATTTGCTGCCTAAATACACAAATATATATCACCCTATCACTGATATTGAGCGCTTTCAAATAAATACCACGCTTATATAAATAATATTATTAATAATATTAATATTATTAATAATATTAATAATATATAAATAAGATTGTAAGAAATTAAGAATTAAACTCAACCTTCTTCTTCACTTTTACAAAAAATTCACAATGACGTGTGAATACCTGCTTTTTCCAAAACAGCAGAATGATTGACCATGGGCTTAAAGGAAAAATTCGAAACTGAATTTCGCAAATAGTTGTTAAATTGATATTTGACAAATGAGAGCGACTTGCAAGACTTGCGGATTTCGCGAGTCAGTGTGAAAAATCTAAGGAGAATAAAATGGCCCCGATCACCGTCAGTGAGTCAGTCAGGAATGGAAGCAGCAAAGACGAAAAGCTAAAATGTAAGGAGAGAAGCTTCAAGCTGACCCAGATTTTTGTCCTTTTTCTCTTTCCTTTTGCTTTTTCCTTTTACTTCTTCTTATCCATCCGAAGATATTCCTACTGAGTACATACATACATAAGTACGCATATATTCTTTCAATAAATACTACTATGAACATTTTCTACAAATCTTGATATCCTTAACTCAACTTTATCATTGAACACGAATTCTACCCTTAACTTCTTAATAATATTTCTAATTGCACATTAACAAAATGTATATTTTATTTTCACACACTTCCACACAATTCCACATATTCCAACCTGCCTACAACCTGATGATTCTGATGATGATAATCCTGATTATAATTCTGCATCAAACTTGTAAGTTGTAGGGAGTTCGGTTATGTCCGACACGAGGTCGAATCAAAGAATCATAAACCATCTCCCTACGGTTACAAAATCACTTTTCGAACTTTTTCATCTCAGTGAATCTTTTCTTCTTTTATTTAGAACTAGCAGTATAGCCCAGCGTTGCTCGGAAAGCTTTAAAACTAATCCATGGTCCTGGAGCTCAGACTCAGCCTAAAGAATATGTGAAATAATAAAATAATTACGACAATTTACCAATCGCAAGTAATAAAATAATTGCGACAATTTATCAATCACATATATATATATATATATATATATATATATATATACATATATATATATATATACTAGCAGTATAGCCCGGCGTTGATCGGCTGTAATGAAAGCTTTAAAACTAATCCATGGTCCTGGAGCTCAGACTCTTTGGATGTTGGCAGGAAAGACTAAAAAGCAATAGTTGTTTTCAATTAAAGCGAAACCGTAGACTGAAAGAAAAATGAATGAATGTAAGTCAAATTTTGATTTCCTGGTATCGATATCAAATAAATAAACTGAATTTTGAAGGCTAAATAAGTCCTTTGAGTAAATGGTATCATAGCTGAGACTAAGAACAACAATTATACCTACTTAGAGCCAAACCCGAAGCAAAAACCAAAATAAAAGGGCTGAAAGAAATACAGGCAGATAAACAGACACACACAAAAACATCTTGCCTTTTATATATCATATATATATAATCGATTTTCTGCACTAGTGTAAGAACTGCAACCTTGAAACTTCTGAATATCGTTTCTTATGTCTTTGTCTATGAGTGTATCAAATTTGATTAAAATCGGACCACGATTTTTTCGATTATTGATTTTCGATATTTATCGGGGGTACCTCGACACAAAACCTAGCTAAGAACATTCGCGGACGCTTATAGTAAAACTGTGTGAATTTTCAAAAAAATTGGTTCAGCCGTTTCGGAGTCTATAGGTAACGAACACACACGCACACAGACACACACACACACACACACACACACACACACACACACACACACACACACACACAGTTCCATTTATAAATAAGTTTACATAGCATTTTTTTCATATAAAATTCTGGTCAGTCCCATTACGGTCGGTGGCTACTGTGCTGTTGCTTTTAACTGTCCCTTCTGTTTTCATAAAACGTTATATTTAAACCATATTTCATCAGTATATTCTTTCTGGCAGTTTTTGCTTTTAATAGGGTAAACTCCTCCATCAACTTTTGGCTCTTTCATTTGGTTTGTATCGATTAAGTCTTTTATTGTATTAGATGTACACTACCGGCCATAATTATTAGATAAACCCAGGTTTTGTTTTTTTAGAAATTATGTTAATTCATACTATTTTTAGTATCCATTGCCAAGTGGATAATTCTAAATGAAAATTGAATGGTTCTTTTGTTATTATTACTTTGCAAAACTTTACAAGGCAAATAGCGATAATTTAGTTATCGCACCATGTAGATTTGATATATATATACTACCGGTCATAATTATAAGGCCATTTTAGTTTTTAAAAAAATTATGTATTTCATACTATTTTTAGTATTTATTGCTAAGTTGATAATTCTAAATGAAAATAGAATTGTTCTTTTGTTATTAATTTGCAGATTTTACAAGGCAAGGAAGCAAAGATGAACTCGTCCGTATCGCCCTAAATTTTCTTAATTCTTTCCATTAATGAAACTGCAATATAGTAAATTATTAAATACTTATAAATTAATTTGATGCACATGTTATTTTGCAATATTAACAAAAGAACCATTCTGTTTTCATTTCACAAAAAAAAAACATTCTATTTTCATTTCGCTTGGCAATAAATACTAAAAAATAGTATGAAATACATCATTTTTAAAAACACTGGGTTGGTATAATAATTATGGCCTGTAGTGTAGTTAACTTTTAAGTTAACCTTAGATCAAGTATTTGCCATTGTAGTTATGAGTGAGTTCGTGGGTAAAGCAATATATTTTAATTTTTTGTCTAATATATATATATATATATATATATATATATATATACGCAAATGCCCTTAAGAAACATAGGGATTATTCTCCTTTATTATTCCCCCAAACAACTAAACTAACCCAGGAGAAGTATTACTTTGCATATATAAACACAGCAAACCCAGGAGAAGAATTACTTATCATATATAAACACAGGGGCGGTGATATATCCCAGGGATTGTAATAACGGGTTCGGTTCGAAATTCCTAGCACCTGAAGAAGGCCGGAGCGTACTATGGACGAAACGTCGTGCAAATGGCAACAAAGAAGAGGAAAATAGTCCGAATAATATAAACACTGTAAATGCTACCTCATCTCAGAAATATAGACAAATTTTGAAAGTATATTTTGATATCTTGAAGTGTATTTAATCTAACTACATTTGAGGTCCAGTGGATACCGGCTCGGAAGGAGAAATCGGGGAGCCGAGTTCGAATTCTAGCTGAATTCATTGCATTCACTTACGCGCAAATACCCTTGGGAAAGGTATTAATCCGTCTATTCCTTCCAGTTATGGGTTAAATAATAGGACAGGTTGGGTTCTATAGCCTTGGTCGGCAAGCAGTCTACCGCAGAAAGCAATGGCAACCTACTGTGGGATAATCTTCTGCCCAGTCAGTCATGTCTCTTTCGATACATGATCGCCCAAAGCGTGTATCACGGATGGCACTTAACTGACTGACTGAATATAATAGTTAGAATAATGATTAAGGCTTATATTGGTCATAAAGTGGGGGATCAGTTTATTACTTCATGACAATAGGAAACCGATCCCCCACTAATTACTACATAATAATATAATAGATTTCTTTTCCCTTTACCTATGAGTCAAATAACAGGACATATTGTGTTCCATAGCCTTGGTCGGCAACCGGTCTACCGCAGAAAGCAATGACAACCTACTGCGGGATAATCTTCCGCCCAAGCGTGTATCACGTATGGCACTTAACTGACTGACATTTAAAAAAAAATTACTTAAATTTGTTCTTAGTTTATATTAAATACAAATGCCGACTTCTATAGCGAGATCGGTAAGAAACTTTCAGCTTTTAAAATAAATAGGAACAATCAAATATGCTGCGGTGGAAGTTATTTAAAAAAAAAAAGGACAGAAAGAAAAGAAGTATGCTATGCCAAATACACACCCGGCTAAGATGGCGGAGACTGAAATTTAATTTGGTTCACAAGTTAATCGCATGACGCTTACGCAAGGCATATTGTTGGGTCGGGAAAACCTCTACCTGGTATAATTGCTTTGGTTGAGCATTAGTTATTTATTGACATTTTATTAAAGAATTCATTTGCTCTCGAACGAAGAGACAATTACATATTGAGTGATTTTTTTTTTTGTAATTTTAATTTATTTCTTCATATGAGAAGTAACATTATCTCTTTTAATTATTCTCGTCTTGTCAGAAAAACGTATTTTTAAATAATATATTTGTTTTCTTCTCACCTGAAATTGCTTTTGAGTTTCTCATAAATTTCTGTATAGAATTTTATTTTCAATTTTTGATGAGTTGCTTAAAAGTGTTGTTGATTTTAAGAGCTAAAATACGTCATGTTAAAATAAAAGCAAAACACCCCCACACACAAACACGCACACAAAAAAAAAATTTCAATAATTAAACCAATAAAATTTGTAAATTTGTAAGAATCTTTTTTTTTTAAATTTCTGTAGGATATTTCTTTTCAATTAAATTAACTAAGTGTATCCAAGTTATTCATCGTAGGCTCAATTATATTACTCAATATTTTAAGTTTTGTGTTAACAAGAGAACCAATTAAACTCCAATAATGTATTCCCTCCAGATAAAATTACACAGTGTGCTGACTTTTTTTGTTCATGTTTCTTTTTTGTTGTTTAAACACTTTTCCTGATATCCATCAGGTTTTAAAAAAAAAGAAGTAAAAATATTTTTTGGTTGATTAAATAAAATGATCATATTAAACAGTTTATTTCATATCAACCGTCTGAATGTATTTCTTAAATTAAACATTCTTCGTGTGTTGGTTTTCTGTTCCGTTTTTTTTTTTTTTTTTTTTTTTTGGTGGTAAAGTGGAGAGAAGTTTCATTATAAAAATCTATTCATCTCTATTCAAGTGATTTGTTTCTATTTAACTAACAGAAGTCATTTAAGAGAAACGTTTCTATTTTTTTAATGTACTAACTAATTTTTCAATGAGTATTTTTAAAGTAGGTTTTTCTATTTATTGAATCACAAGCCTCGTTTTAAAATCCACGGTTGTAATATAAATAACAAAGACTGATAAAAAAAAATTAGTGCGTAGAATTATGAAGAGCTCGACATGAAAACTGCATTTGTTTCTTTGTGGCCCCCACATTTTTCCTATATTTCTCATTTTGATCTTGTCATATATATATATAGGAGTTCCCCAGGCGGGAAGTGCGAGTAAAGAAGCTGTTGGAGTAGCATTTACGGTTACATCTTATCTGTTTAACTGTAAAAGGGTGGGACCGAGTTGCTAATCTAGTATCTCGTGTAAATTCGTGCTTAGGCGGCACCAGTGATCTAAGTTCATCGGAGCAGAAACCATGAAAGTACTTGTAGAAGAGGCATGACTATAGTATTTACGCTCTCACACCCTGATTGAGCATTCTGGAAGAGTGGGAGGCTTTTTAAACAGTAGCTCCTCCGGTATTTACGCAACGCTCATTCGATAATGAATTGGAGCACTCTAGCTATTGGACGTGTTTATACGCGCTAAAAAGACTGCCGTCTTCTGCCGGACGCTCGTGGCCTAGGGGTAGAATCGCCGACTGATGCCGATTCGGTCGTGTTTCAATCCTGGGTTAGGAAGCGAACGGAGTCTAAGCCGTACTGATGATCTGTAATACAGCGAAACAGATCTGTCTGCGGATGACTATAGTATATATATATATATATATATATATATATATATATATCACACTTACACACCAGGTTCTTCAAAAGTCTAACGGTCAAAACGAAAGACACTCTCACTTAATTACCAATAACCCCAACCAACCCCCACGACAACACCGAACCAAATATAAACAGAGAATGATTCCAAAACTCTTATTTCTCCCGAGGATGTGTTTGAGTCCAAACACTGAAACAACCATATGATTGTAGAGAAGAGGACATTTCTAGAAGAAATTATGTACATGTTCTAAAACATAATTTATAATATATATGCAGGTTCATTAGTGATACCTGCATAAAAGAGAGATTGCTGCCTAAAATACAATATATATATATATATATATATATATAATACTAATGGCATAAATCAATGGAAATATATTCCAAAGATTGGTAAGTTTTTAAGATAGAAGGTTTCGATTTAATTTTTTTTAATTCTTTTTTAAAAATGTTTATGGTTAAGTATGTCGTCTTGGGAAAGAAATGCTCTTTTCCCATGGCATCCTTAAAGGGACATCTATTGTAAAGATGCTTATTTACTAAAAGATGACAATATATATATATATATATATATATATATATATATAAATTTAAAGTTTCTTATATAAGATGTCCATTCCGAAGAATTTGAATTTTTATATGTAATAAATATTGGCTCTGTAAATAAATAAAATTAATCACATTGAGCCCTCTAGTCAGATCAGTGTTAATATTTCCTATTAAAAGGATCCTTTGAGATTTATCACTAAGCCATTTTTGTCGGATATATATATATATATATATATATATATATGTGTGTGTGTGTGTGTGTGTGTGTGTGTGTGTGTGTGTGTGTGTGAATCACTGAACACTTGATAAGTAGCAGAAATTGTGTGAATAGCTTCAGTGTGGACCAGTTCACTGTGTTGTTTGGTTCACACTCAGGATTTCATTTACAGGCGTTGGAGTCACTATACATCAAAGCTAGGTCCCCGTCTCTATGTAAGCAGAGGGATTGTGTAATTGTACTCTACGTAATTACCATTTAGTGCCTGCCCCTCCCACTTTTCTACTTTCGTCTTGATTCATCTTCAGTTTTAACATTTTAAATTTTGAAGAATTTTAAAAAATCCCAGCAGAAATTGGTCATTTTCGTATTTCTTATTTTTTTATTTCATCATCTTTAAAAAATGCCTGTAAGTATGAAATTGACTTTATTTATTGCTGTGATAAAATTTTGTACTTATAACAATTTGTTTAAATATTCATTCATACATACATACCTACACACAGACACACAGACACACACTTAGAACATTAACGTAATTTTTCTATATCCACATCAAAGGTACATTTGTTTCGACATTGAAACTTCAATGTCTCAAGTTTCAATATCGAAATAAATGTACCTTTGTCGTGGATATATATAGAAAAGTTACGTACATGTTCTAAAATATAATTTATAATAAATATTCACAGCTCTATATATTATATATTTCTTCGTTCTGTATTCAGTCGGATATATATATATATATATATATATATATATATATGTGTGTGTGTGTGTGTGTGTGTGTGTGTGTGTGTGCATTTAATAATATACGAAATGTACGCTTAGTGCTCAACTAAATATGCAAAATATCCACAATGCAGAACATAAAATGTAAAAAATAAAAATAACCTTTCCGGGGGCATCTGAAATTTTCCAGCTACTGATAGTTTTAAGAATATAATTTTTTAGTCTGTATCGAGGAACAAGGAATTATAAGCCAACGAAGTAGGGGCAATGTATAGCGGTAGCGAAAACGTGACAATGATTCTTCATACCCAACGAGGGCATCACATATTTTGATAAATTAAGCAAGACAAGATTTCCCTAAATACAGACAGCGGATTTAAAAAACTATGTGCATAAAGTGTTCAGTTCGAAATTCGCTGAACGTTTCCCGGATCGACTGACACCTGAAGAAGTTTGCAAGGCACAAAGGCCGAAACGTTTTGATAGCAACAAGAAACATATGAAAATGAGTTAAACTGAAAATATGAATAAGCATTACTTAAACTGAAAATAAAAAGTGTTATTTAATTGTTTGCTAATATGGAATTCTTCGAGAATTTGTAATCTTTTTTTTTCCCCCCAATTGGCTTTACCGATATTGTTGTTTTATGCCTACTTTTTGAATTGCATGTTTATATTTAAATGAGGGGAATCAGGTTCTATAGAACGCCGGAAACCGATCCACCCTCTCAGTACAGACCCTTCTCATTATCGTCGGTAAACCTTTTGAGACCAACAAGAAGGTCGTCGATGATCGGCTCCCTGTACCATATCCAGTAAGTACCTGATTCCTAATGCCATCTTCTACCACTACAAGTGCCAGATGAGAACAAAATTGGAGTCAGTCAGATAAGTGCCATACATGATACACGCTTGGGCGATCATGTCTCGAAAGAGACATGACTGACTGGGCAGAAGATTATCCCGCAGTTGCCATTAGTTTCTGCGGTAGATTGGTTGTTCTGTTATTTAACCCATAATTGGAAAGAAGAGACGGATTAATATCTTTCCCAAGGGTATTTGCGCGTAGGTGAATGCAATGAATTCCACTGGAATTTGATCTCGGCTCCCCGACTTTTCCTTCCAAGTCGATATCCACTGCACCACAACCCACATAAAAAAAATGATAATAATGTTCTTAAAGTATTTTAAGAGTATTATTTTTTGCGAGTGAATAAGGAATTAGTTGCTTTTTGCGAAAAACAATAATTTTTTCAGGTAAAACCTAATATTTATCTCATCGCTGGAGGCCTGAAGAAATGCATTTCTCTCTGTGAGAAGATTATTTACAAATGTCCCTGTTAACTGTACAATAGCATTCAGAAAAATATTCATATATATATATTGTTTAATTAATCTTTGGTTATAATAAAATTAGATCAGTACATACACATTTGTATTAAAAAGTATTCAATACAATTATATTGTAGAACTTTTTAATATTCTTCATTTGTAAACATGTTATTATGCGACTTAGGTTTCTACCATGTGGTGCCTTCAGGCAATTCACAATAATTGTTTTTACTGTTTACCGTCTTTTTTTTTTAAGAACGCTCGCGTAACGGTGATTTTTTTTCACGCTCATGTGACGGGGAATTTTTGAACGAGGTTGCACGAGACTTTAACGTTTTCCTCCATGGTTGGTCGTATGAACCTAATAGTTATGTTTGGCATGTTATATATATATATATATATATATATATATATGTATATATATATATATATATTATGTCTTAAATTGTTATGATATTTATTACGAAAATTGCTGTTTACGCAATAGTTTACTGGTCGAAATGCATTTTTGGCAAGCAGAATTTTTTATCATAAAGCGCTCGATATCAAGATAAGGACAAAGCATTAATAGAATTAATGTAGCGAAGTGTATCACTTAGCTGAACTGCGTTGTTTCAGTTATGAAAACATCGAAGTTTCGGGAAGTCATTACTTCAGTGTCTTCACTCTTCAAGGTCATTTGTGTTTCTTGTTGTTGTTTCCCTATTGTTTTTGTATTTATATGAAGTTTAGTGTAATTTAGTATCTTAGTATGTCAGTGACTTTTTCTTTAGTGAATGTTATATTATTCGATTATCTTTGTTATTTTTCCTCTTTCTTAATAGTGTCGAATTTGTTGGTAGTTAATTGCTTTTTTATTGAGTTGGCACAAACAAAAATTATATATATATATCTATATATATTTATATATATATATATAGAATATAAAGTGTGAGAAGCCGTGAACGTTTTCTTTAAAGTGTATGTTTATTGTTTTTGTAATTATGCATTAATTATCCATGACGCTACACGTGTTTCGAGTCTAAAATTGACTCTCTTCAGGCGAATAAATTTATGGTTTCTACGTTTGAGTTTCTTTGAATGTCTGATAGCGAGTTTTTTGTTTTTATAAAGTTAATAGGAAGACTAGGGAAATAAATAAGAACAGTAAAATAAAATAAAATAAGATAAAATTAGATAAAATAAAATAAATCAAAATAATATGAATTAAATGCTGGTATGTTGAATGGTCTCTTTCCATATCAGCATGTGTCCAAATGGATAAACAGATAAATAAATAAACAGATGAAAGAGTCAAGCGTTTATCCCAATTCGACGAGATTTTTGGTCCCTTTGTCGTCGGGTATTGTCTTTGTTCAGTCATCTAGTTGATTTTTATAGCTTTGGCGGTGTTTTGGAATGTGTGCGTGTCTGTGTGTTTGTGTGTGTTTGTCTGTATGGGCCTCTTTTATTTATTTCGTCTGTATGCTTTGGTTTTTGTGTGTGTAATGTATGTAGGGTGTGCATGTGTTATTGTTTAGTGCGTTTATTCCTATTATATATATATATATATATATATATATGTCGGTGACTGTTTTTTACTGAATGTGAAATTATTCGTTATAATGTTATAATTTTGTCCCCCGTGTAATGATTTTCTACCCAGATATTGATAAATCAAAAACCCAAATGAAGTAGAATGGTATAATTAGATATAAACAAGTAATGTTTATTAAGAAATAGAAAAAGAAAATTACCACCTCATTTGGAAATTAAACATACACAAACGTACAGGGTCTTTATACATGGAGATAGAGAAAACTACAAGTTCACTTATGTAAGTTATATTTATATATGTATGCGTTTATATGTAGTCATGTTTGTGTACGTATGCACACATATATAATCGTATTTGTGTATATGGGCATATATATGTACGTGATTGTCTCGCATATATATTGTGTATATAAAAGTATATGCGGGATTGAGAATGCGGAAAAATTTCTTTAGCAGTGATATGTGTGTGCATATATATACAACAATACTTGGGTGCGCGGAAACCCTATGTTTATAGAACGTATATATGTGTGAGTATGAGAATGCTAAGACCCGTAAAGAAAAAAGAAAATAAGAAGATAGGAATCAATGAATATATAACTTAAGCAAAGTCGCATTGTAAGTATATGTGGGAATGTACACATATGTATATGTAGAGAGAAGTTAGTATAAGTAGGTAGGTTGGCCTAATGGGGTCAAACAGATGCCAATAGCCAAGGGAATTGTTTTTTTTCAGAGGTCAAACCCTTTCATGACGGCCTGAGCTGCTTCAGACAGACACAACGCAAGTATTTGGAACTGGACACTGTTTCCTTTTTTACTTCTTTCTTTCCTTCTTTCCTTCTTTCCTCCTTTCTCCTCTTTCCCCTTACTTTTATTGTTATTTATTTGTTTGTTTGTAATTTTATGTTTATTATTATTATTTTTATTGTTATTCCTGTCTTCATTTTAAGAAAAGACTCATTCCGGCAAAAGATTTTGTACCAGATGAAAGGTATATTGTAAGGTCTGATGAAATGAGCGAATTAACCTCATTGAAATGAGCTATAGTTTATAACCAATTGAGATGACTTGTTGAGTTTTCCTTTATAAATTTCATATTGCTTTGCACCCATCGAGCTCTCTATATGGATTTACCTATTAATAATTTATATTAAGGTAATCTTGTTGGATTATCCTCTCCGTTTACGGACTGGACACCTATACCAAAATATACACTACAGGCCATAATTATTAGGCAATCCCAGTTTTTGTTCTAAATAAATAATATATTTCACACTATTTTTAGTATTTATTGCCAAGTGAATTTTCTAAATGAAAATAGAATAGTTCTTTTGTTATTATTAGTTTGCAAAATTTTATAGGGCAAGGAAGCAAAGACGAATTCGTCCGAATCAGCCTAAATTTTCTTCATCCTTTCATTGATGAAACTGCAATGTAGGTAATTATTAAATATTTATAAATTCATTTGATGCACATGTTATTGTGCAGTATTAACAAAAGAATCATTTTATTTTAATTTGCAATGATTTGCTTGTCAATAAATACTAAAAAGTAGTATGAAATTCATCATTTTTTTAAAACACTGGGGAGGCCTCATAATTATTGCCGGTAGTTTATATATATATATATATATATATATATATATATGGTTATGTCTTGAAGGCTGTCACAATGCGTTGAGAAAAATAAAGGAAGGTAAAGAAGCTTTTGGGTATTACCTATTTATTATACATTAATATTTCGAAATCTAAAATCTCATCTTCAGAATGAGAGAGAAGCGTGTGTCTGTCCGAGTGTGTTTCTATTGAAAGGCCTGGAACACACTCGGACAGACACACGCTCCTCTGCCATTCTGAGGATGAGATTTTGATCTCGAAATATTAATGTATAATAAATAGGTAATACCCAAAATCTTCTTTACCTTCCTTTATTTTACTAAACGCATTGTGACAGCCTTCAAGTCCTAACCATATACCTATTATACACAATGCTTCAATCAAATTACAAAACTGTACTGTATATATATATATATATATATATATATATATATATATATATCGTGTGGGTGCAGAATATACTTAAACCGATGAAAATGGAGGTCGCAAAAGAAGAGACATTATTACAAAATAAAGGCGTAGCAGAAAAATAACATTACCGTAACATGGTAATATCTAAAACTATTAGTAAAAAATCATCGGTTGATTGGTTAATTATATTTACGTCTAATAAGTACTCTTCTTCCCTACAAAGAGAAGGCTGGTGGGACTTAATATGTTATATTCCAAAAACTTCAAAATATAGTGAAATACACGAAAAGAAATATATGAAAGCTATTCTTATTTTAATTTTCAACGATCTCAGCATTAATAAAAAAAATCCTGTCCCAGACAATCATTGATTATCGTAGTCATAGACTTATTACCTCACTCTATAAAAAGAATGCATTAATTTCACACTATTCAGCACATACATATATATCATAACTGGTGTACAGTAGCAACAAAAGAAATTTGAATATGGCCAAATTGAGAGTAACATTAAAATGTTAAATTCTGACATAATGATTTTCCTAATTATATTTTAATTATCTAAATTTCTTAATAATGTTGAACGATATTGGAAAAAATAAATATATATATTGATGTAATTAGATTCACTCAGACAAGACGAAATAACTAAAATAAAAATAAAAATAATGTACAATAAATATCGATATACATTATAAAGAAATTCACATTCATAATTATACCTAATTAAAATCATACCGTCTGTTAAAAAGCCAATGTTGATTTATAATTCGCACTGTAAGATTGTAAATAATAATAACAGACTTTGTAGACTGTACAATATACTGTGATCAGGCACTTCTTCTTCTTCTATGTGCCCTGTCCCTTCAGAACGTAGGCGTTCATGGTTCTCTACGTCTCCCTATCCCTTATGGCTCTTAGTATGTTTGCACCTGTTACACCTTGCAACCCCTGTTCCGTCATCCACCTGATCAAGCCCTGCAAATATATTATCAGCTGCCTTCCTCTGTCTCTTTTACCTTTTATCTGGCCAGTCAGTATCAGGTTCTCCAAGCTTTCTTTCCTTATTGCATGTCCCAGGGACTTCAGTTGTCTATTCCTGATGCGCAGTATTAATTTCCTTTTTGTTGCCATTCCTTCCAACACCTCATCGTTGCTTGCATGCTCAGTCCACGATATCCGCAGCATCTTTCTGTAGAACCACACTTCCGCTGCTTCAAGTTTTGTCCTAATTTTCGATGATATTGTCCAGCATTCACTGCCGTATTGAAGAACTGACATCACATAGCAATCCAGTACTCTTTTCTTTGTTTCTAGTAAAATGTTCCTGTGTCTTAGTACTTTACTCAGCTTCTGGAACGCGTCCTTTGCCATGCCAATTCGCCTTCAGATCTCTGTGTCGCACTTTCCATCTCCTGTTAGAACACTTTCCAGAGATTATAAAAACAAAACGTACTTTTTTATTAACCCAGTAGTTCCGGCAGGCTGTAATATATCTTCAAAAACTATCAAATTAAAATGATCTTGAAGTTGAGATCTGAAAAATGTGGCACTGGAAGACATCAATAATTCAATTTGTAGTTGTAGCCTTCGGTTTGATTGGAAATCTATCCTATAGACACACTAAAGGATCTTTACTAGCCAAAGACTTAAAAAATACAAATCACCTGTACACACAAGTACAACTTAGTTTACTATCTCAGATTTACGAAAGATTACTTGGCAGAACATTACATATCATCTTCAATTCCCTCTCCATCATTCTAAACGTCACAAATGCGCATAGATAACACTCATACTGTGCCCTTTTTACTCATAGACCCCGATGAGGGGCTTAGTAATTAGGCACTTAAGATTGCTATCTAACAAGATAATACCACCTATAATAATAATAATTATAATAATGACTATGTCACAATAAAGTATCGTTGAAGACATTAAGATATACCAAAATAAAAGAATCTCAAAGTTTAAAAACTGTGGCAAATTAAGACATCAATATTTCTAGTATTTACATTATTCGGACTATTGTTCTCGTCTTTGTTGCTATTTGTACGACGTTTCGGCCGTTGTACGCTCCGGTCTTTTTCAGATGCTAGCAATTTCGAACTGAAACCTTTATCTTAACTTAACTTATTTATAAATGGAACTTTTATAAATGGCACTTTGTCTGTGTGGGTGTGTGTGTGTCTGTGTGTGTGTGTGTATTCCTTACCTATAGACTCCAAAATGGCTGAACCGATTTTCTTGAAAATTTACACAGTTGTACTATAAGCGTCTGCGAGTGTTCTTAGCTAGGTTTTGTGTCGAGGTACCTTCGATAAATATCGAAAATCGAAAAAATCGGGTTATATAAGGAGTGGTCAGATTTTAATCAAATTCGATACACTCATAGATAAAGACATAAGAAACGATATTCAGAAGTTTCAAGGTTGCAGTTCTTACAATAGTGCAGAAATTCAATAATATATATATATATATAAAAAAGGCAAGATGTTTGTGCGTGTGTGTGTCTGTTTATCTGTCTGTATGTCCTTAATACAAATCCACAATTTTTATCCGATTCTCACCAAATTTCACATAAATATTCTTTAGGCTGAGTCTGAGCTCCAGGACCATGGATTAGTTTTAAAGCTTTCATTACACCCGCGCAACGCTGGGCTATACTGCTAGTTTGATATACAATTAACGACAAAATACAGATCTGATATACCATTAATGCCAAAATCCCGATCAAATGTAACATTAGTACGAAAATAATGATCTAATATATCATTTGGGCTAAAATACAAATGGTAATCCCCTGAAAAAGAGAGACAGATAATCAACACACACTAACGGCCAGAATTATTAGGCAGCCCCAGAGTTTCTAAAAGAAATGATGTATTTCATACTATTTTTAGTGTTTTTTGCAAAGTGGGAAATTTTAAATAAAAATAGAATGGTTCTTTTTTAATACTGCAACAAGAATATGATTTATAATTAAATGAACTGTTCTGGTGCCCAATTTTGGTGCACTCTTCCCCAGGCTAGTCTCTTCTTATTGGCTGGCGGAAGCAAAGGCTTCCCGGCTGCCTTGTAAAATTTTGCAAAATATTAATAACAAAAGAACCATTTTATTTTCATTTAGAATTATCCACTTGACAATGAATACTAAAAATAGTATGAAATACATCATTTTTTTAAAAACTGGGGTGGCCTAATAATTATGGCCGGTAGTGTATATATATATATTGCAAATCTACAGGGTGCGATGGGTAAATTGTCACTATTTGTCTAGTAAAATTTTGCAAAATATTAATAACAAAAGAACCATTTTATTTTCGTTTAGAATTATCCACTTGGCAATGAATACTAAAAATAGTAAGAAATAAATAATTTTTTAAAAGCAATTGAACTACCATACCAACAAATCAAAATATTAAAATATATATATATATATGAATAAATAACTCAGGGCTTAGTAAAAAGCAGAAAGCATAACATGCATCTTAAATCAAACACGCCACTAAGCATAATCTTAAATCATTGAATTAATAAAATATCTTTTATAACAAAAAATCAATAATGGTTAACAACAAACAAAACTACACAAATATTGCAAAAATATTTTAAAAAAATATAAACTTGAAATGGAGAAAATAATACGAAAGACCAAAAAATAAATTTTGTTAGTTATCGATCCTGCATGTCGATATCATTCACATTTTCTCCGACGTGACGTGGCTTCTCTCTGTCTTTTCGAGAAATATTTTCATGGCAACTACTCAGGCGAGCTTTTATCTCCGGTTACTCGACCTTTTGGATTTAACCTTTGCATCTATCTCCCAAACTTTTACCACTGAAATTTTTAAATGTAACAGTGTCTTCTACTCTAACAGTTTCTTTTCTCACCTATGAAGCTCCCTTCCGTTTACTTCCCTAATAGCTACAATGTCCAAAAATTTGAATGCAACACTTATTACCGTCTTCTAACGTATTGAATTCTATGCATCTTTCATCTTTTCTTCAATACCTAATAGACGTGGTCTTTTCTCTCACTGTAACACACTACCGCCTCTTAACGGTTCCGCCTTGTTTGGGGGGTGAAATGTTTTAAAATTAACCAAACTAGTACATATACTTACATCGGGTTTACAGCCCTATCGCGTTGAAACATATGGTCACCGAAGTCAAGCAATGTCGAGCCTGGTCATTACCTAAGCGAGTAGCAGCTTCGAAAACCGGGCACTGTTCTCTTGGATATGCGGGTGGTATAATGTTTAATGGCTCGGAATTGTTACTCGGAGAAGTGAGTTCAAATTTCCACGGGGTTCGTTATATTTACATGTGCGCAAATAACTTTAGGAAAAAATATGAGTCAACCTCTTCTCCCAAAAACTATGTATTAATTATTAGACTTCTATCAATAAGTTCATTATCTAGAAACAATATCTTATTTTACAAAGAAGAAAATATCCTGTCTTTAAATAACCAGCAACGAGCTGATAAAAAAGAATCAATATAGTTTATGGCGGATGTCGTTAAATAATTAGATTAAACAGTGTTTTACAGCCTAATAACCTGTTCCAGGTTATTTAAAACAAAAAAAACAAAAAATATATATATTTTAGATCGTAAGAATTTTCTTTTGCTGATAATAATGATTTAGTGACACAAGATTAATTAATTAACCCATAGCTTGGGGGATAAGAGGTGGATTCATAGCTTTCTTAAGTAAATATAACGAACCTGATTTAATTAGAATTCGACTTTTTGCTTCTCGAACTTTTTTCTTCCATACTGATTTCTCTCGTTGGAACAACCCCTCTTTCTATTTTTAGTATATATATATATATATATATATATATAAGAAAAAATTAAGGCAGACACGTTATATCATGGTAAATCGAGCCAACTTCAGGAGAACCATCATCAGCTTTCGTCATTATTGTACAGAAGATTTTACATGAATTCGTGTAAATTCTTCTTTACAATAAAGACAGAAGCTGATGATGGTTTGCCTGAAATAGGCCCACACCCCCGATTTACCATGAAATAACGTGTCTGCCTTAATTTTTTCTTATATTTGGTCTATATGTATTTATATACATATATATTTAGAGCTCTCTTAGAGAGTTATCCTGCCACATTATGTACAGGATACTTCTTTGGATTCTTCTATATCTACACCTCATGCTTATATATATATATATATATATATATATATATATATATATAGAGAGAGAGAGAGAGAGAGAGAGAGAGAATGTATCTCTAACAAACAAAATAATACCTACATTGGACATACTACTAACTCGCTTTCGCGGAGACTTACATTGCACTTAAATGAAAATTCTAACATATTCCGACATTTAACACACGACGGCTATCAACACACACTTCTTAGGAAAACACTTGTCGAAAATACGCATATACTTAGACAAGAAAATATTAAACGAAAACTGAAAATTCTAGAAACTATCTGCATCAAACAGTTTAAACCTAGCCTAAATAAAATAAAATTCGACACCTCTACTAACTTATTTCAATGCCTATAATCGACGGGAGATGTCATAGTTATTATACTCACCCCCTACACCATAGTAGTAGCAGTTCCCAGACCAATCCCCTCATGCCACTATACACTCAATTGACCAAAAACCCACTACCACCATTCCTTCTCGGCCTACAGCCATGTGCGACACAAAAAATGGACCTGTCTAATTTTCTCTGTTAATAATAATTTAAATGTTCTATGTTCACTGAACATTAAATGTTCATCCTTTGATAATGGCTTATGTAAGCCGAAAGCTCAGACCTGATAAAAAAATCAACAATTATTGCGATTTCTTGTCGTCTTTCCATGACAACATTATCAAGCTAATCAGATCATACGAACAGATCTTACACAAAATAAATAGACAGAATTTGTCTATATTATTCAATGAAACCTGTATTAATATATAGATATATATATATATATATATATATATATATATATGCGCGTTTGTGAGTGTTTGCGTGTGTGTGTCTGTGTGCAAATTCGGCAGAAAAAGTTCATTTTTATGTTCCTATTTACACACACTAAATAATTTAATTTGCATATTTAAAAAACAGATTCATTGCCTCAATGGCACATCCATTCTCACAGTACCTGTAACTTTCAAGTAGTCAATCATCTAAATACTAGTATTTAATCTTCAGTCACATCCCAACCAACGTAACGTCGGTTCCCTATTCATTTTCTATACATATTTTCAGGTCAGTTGTTCAAATGATCTTTTGCAGTCTGGTAAATCAACTTGGGGTCTTCAAGTAAAGTACTAGATTGGGAGATAGGTCTCATAATGCTGAAATTGTTAGATGCACAACTGTAACATCCATGTTAATATTTTCTTTCTCTCGTCTCTAAAATAGAGAAATGAAAGTTATCATAGGTACAAATGCTGCGACTGCTACTAGGAATGTTCGTTCTTTGTAATCTGCAAAGTGACACCGCGTCCTTGTGGATGACAAATTATTTTGCAGCCTGGAATTCATCTCTCGAAGACAGGACGTAATATGTGTCTGATTGTTCTATTGCTACTTCGATAGTGCGTTCATGAAGGAACCGCATTCCTTCGTTCCGAAAGTTCTAACCTTCACAGCCATGACCTACCATGTCAATCACAAGGTAGAAAACCACATATATTTATTTCTTCAGGGTTCCACTCAAACAGATACTTCCCGTGAACTGCTGCTCTGATAAACAGACTCATTATATATATATATATATATATATATATATATATATACGCTACTTGGCATAATTATTAGGCCACCCCAGTGTTTAAAAAAAATGATGGCAATTGGAGTAGATAGAGTAAACTGTCGCCCGGTTCACACTCCATCCACGTCTATTGAACAGATGAAGAGGCTCATCCCTTGTTCCCTATTTAGGATGTGGTTTCCGACTTTCTCTTTTCCAATCTTTTCACTCTTATGTAGCCCCCTGCACATCAGTGGCGTTACCACCTTGCTCGGGGTGATATGATTAAAAAAAAATATCATATAATTTTTAGTCATTATTGCTAAGTGGATAATTATAAATGAAAATAGAATGTTTTTTTTTTGTTATTATTACTTTGCAAAATTTACAAGGCAAGGAAGCATAGATGAACACGTCCGAATCACCCTAAATTTTCTTCATTATTTCATTAATGAAACTGCAGTACATGTAATTATTAAATATTTATAAATTCATTTGATGCAAATGTCATTATCCAGTATATACAAAAGAACCAATCTATTTTCATTTACAATTATTCATTAGACAAAAAATACTAAAAAATAGACCACTCTAGTTTTTAAAAAATGACGTATTTCATACTATTTTTAGTATTTATTGCCCAGCGGATAATTCTAAATGAAAATAGAATGGTTCTTTTGTTAATGCTCCACAATAACATGTGCCTCAAATGAACTGTTCTGGTGTCCAGTTTTTGTGCTCTCTTCCTCATGCTAGTCTCTTCTTATTATTGGCTGGCCGAAGCAAAGCTTTCCTGGCTGCCTTTTAAAAATTTTGCAAAGTAATAATAACAAAAGAACCATTCTGTTTTCATTTAGAATTATCCAATTGGCAATAAATACTAAAAATAATATGAAATACATCATTTTTTAAAAAAATCTGCGGTGGCATAATAGTTATTGTGTATATATATATTTGTGTGTGTTTTTACTTTTATGAAACACATTTAATTTGTATATTTCTAAAGTGATTCATAGATATATACATATATATACACATATATATATACACACACAACACACATGAGCGCATACATATGTGTGTGTGTGTGTGTCTGTATTGTGAGATACACAACCTTAAAAAAACGCACAAAATGAAGCCCAAAATGACGCACAGACTAGTCTAGTTGCCAACCAAGGCCACTTTAGGTGAGAGACAACAGATTCGTCCATGATTTTTTGAAGGGCATTTGCTTGAAAGTAAACGCAACAGATTAAACGAGAATTTGAATATATATATATATATATATATTCAAATTTGGTGTGTTCTTGTATCCAAATTTGTTCTTGCATCAGATTAAGATGGAACTGGATATATATATATATATATATATATATATATATATATATATATAGTGACGTAAATAAATAAACATACATATCAGGAGAGTGTACTTATGTATAGTATTATTATTCATGTGTAAAAAAAACAGTACTTAATGTGCGAATACAGCTGTATTATATATATATATATATATATATATATATATATATATATATATATATAAATTCATACATGCATATACATAATAAAACAATTCAATTAAACCTGAGGGAGAAAGAGGAAGAAAAACATATTATATAAGGAGTGTAAAACGTTAAAAAGAAAATAATGTATCAAAAACATCGCGCAAAACCTATATCATAAAGAAACCTGGAATGGAAAAACAAAGACCTGAATTACGGCTAGAGACCTTGACCTATCACTGTAAATCTGGATTTCACGCCAAAAAATCGATTATAATGTTATAGGCCATTGTCCTAGGTCGTATTATTTTTTGGTCATTTTGTCATTTAACTTCAATGTGTTCTTTCAGATATTTAATCAATATATATATATATATATATATATATATATAATTTCGGTTTAATTCATATAAGGAATAACTATTTCAACATGATTATATAACCCTGTTTCCTTAGCTCCATGATTTTTACTTGTAGTTAATGAAACGGTTTTTTAAAGTCCTGTTAAAAATAGCTATTCCCCAAATGAAATAAATTGAATTTATATATGAATAAATATTTGTTCTGTACTTTTAAATTTATATCGAATTTCTGTTGGACCAGGTTAAATATTTAATCAGATATTACTAGGATTCATAACTCGAACTTATTACCGACATATATATATATATATATATATATATATATATATTATTATTATTATTATTGACTCTCCCCTCGATTTCGATGTATGAGGGTCAAACCTTAGTAAGACATCCACACAGAGATTTGTTTATAGTGGTGAAGGCATTGTGTAGTACCATCCACACTTTTTGGAACTGCTGATAACAAACAATCGGTGCAGAAATCCGCCACAGATCGCATGAACAGCAGACCTCAATTATTTAACCCATAATTGGAGGGAACGGACGGATTAATACCTTTCCCAAGGGTACTAGTGCTCAAGTGAATGCAGTGTGCCCGACTGAAATTGGAACTCGGCTCACCGATTTCCACCTCCAAGCCGACATCCACCGTATCACAACGCACATCCGTGAACGCTAACAGCACCTGGTATTTTCGGTGATCGAGCGGGAACCGGTGTATTCAACGTGACATATATATATATATATATATATATATATATATATATATATATATATATATTGTTTAATTAAAATTAACACAGTACACAGGTGTATTAAAAAATTTTCAATACAATTAAATTGTAGAACATTTGAATATTTTCCATTTGTAAATGAGTTATTACGCGAGATATGTTTCTACCATGTGGTGTATTCAAGCGATATGCAATAACTGGTTTCACCGTGTTTTTTAACCGCTTTTTTTTTTTTTTTTTTTTAAAGAACGCTCCCGTAACGGGGAATTTTTAAAATTAGAAGAATCTATAATATATAGAGCTGTGAATATTTATTATGAATTATATTTTAGAACATGCACATAATTATTTTTTATATATCCACTTATTCCCTTATCACTAACCCCCACCAACATCCCAAACAGAACTGACCAAATATAAGAAAAGAGGCTTTCAATTCTTATCTACCCCGCCTGATGAGGCATTGAATGTTTCAATGTCGAATCAAATGTGCCATTTGTAGTGGATATCTATAAAAGAAATTATGTACATGTTCTAAAATATAATTTATAATATATATATATATATATATATATATATATATTTGTGTGCATATATATATATATATTTGTGTGTGTGTGTATATATATATATATATATATATATATATATATATATATATATGTATAGCATAGTGATGATCCACTTATACTGTCTTAATAATATGTATAGGAAAAACTACTAAAAAGTTGTAAGTTTAAAAATGTATTTTTTTGACAGTATTTATTTATTTCTATTATTATATTTGATATTTCAGACCGTCCTTGGTCCTTCATCAGAAACAAATGATTTTAAAATTTAAATTAGAAGCGTTCGATTCTGATTTTAGTTCTACATACCCACGCAGAAAGAAAGAAAAATACTGAAATTTAAAATTAAATACATACAGGCTAGGGTTGAATAGGGACTTAGGTGTTTTGAATCTTTATAAATATTTCAATAGTTAAACATTTTTTAGATACACTTAAAAAATTATCTTTAATTCAACATCTATAAGTATTATTAAAGATAGGTTTACGTTTACAAATATTTAAAAAAATCTGTCGCTTTCTGTGTCACGTGATGTAAACAATCTCTCGACGAACGCTCCTCGCGAAAACGGTTCTAATTTAAATTTTAAAATCATTTGCTTCTGATGAAGGACCAAGGACGGTCTGAAATATCAAATATAATAATAGAAATAAATAATTACTGTCAAAAAATACATTTTTAAACTTACAACTTTTTAGTAGTTTTTCCTATATATATATGTATATATATATATATATATATATATATATAGAGAGAGAGAGAGAGAGAGAGAGAGAGAACGTGAGAAACAAGGAGAGTGACAGAGACAGAGAAAGAACAAATAAATTAAAATACAACTATATGCTTCTTATTAATGGAGGCATGTAATTATATGAGCATTTTAAATCATTTCATCATCAGCAAGGCAATAAAACTATCGGGGTTACACTAGACATTACATTGTTAGAGAATATGCGAACAGCTTCGAGTTACCATAGCGTAAACTTCACGAGCACAATTACGGTGAATGCGTATTTCACCAAATAAGACATGAGATTTTATTATTCTTACCATCGTAGAAGTCAAAACTTCAAAAGTTAACTCAGTGTGAATTAATGCCAAATATTCAAATATTTCAAATACGAGTTATTTTCCTTTTAAATTTTCCGGTTAATAAGTTTGTTCTTTCAGATTTATAATCAATACACATATACATATATATAATTTTAGTTTAATTCATATAAGGAATAGCTATTTCAACTTATTATCGATATATATATATATATATATATATATATATATATATATATATATATATTAATGCAGGTTTCATTGAATAATATAGACAAGTTTTGTCTATTAATTTTGTGTAGGATCCGTTCATACCGTCTGATATACTTGATGGTGATATCGTTGAAAGACAACAAAAAATCACAGTAATTGTTGATTTTTTTATCGGGTCTAAGCTTTCGGCTCACATAAGCCATTATCAAAGAGTAAATATTAATACACAGTAAACGTAGAACATTTAAGTTATTAACAATAAAGAGAAAAACGCTTGTCGATAACACGTACATACTTAAACAAGAAAATAACAAACAGAAACTAAAAATCCTCGAAGCAATCTACATTAAACAATTTAAACCTGGTTTGAATACAATCAATTTTGATATTTCCAAAAACGTACTCAAATGTCTGTAATCAAACCAGGGACCACAACGCCACTATTTTGTCACTGTCTTCGGCCATCCGCCATGGTAGAGATGGACTTATATTTTCAATTCTCTTTATTGTTAATAACTTAAGTGTTCTATGTTTACTGTGTGTTAATATTTACTCTTTGATAATGGCTTATGTGAGCCGAAAGCTTAGACCTGATAAAAAATCAACAATTACTGTGATTTTTTGTTGTCTTTCAACGATATCACCATCAAGTATATCAGACGGTATGAACGGATCCTACACAAAATTAATAGACAAAACTTGTCTATATTATTCAATGAAACCTGCATTAATGAAAAAATGCTGCCAAAATACACACAATTTAAATATATATATATATATATATATATATATATATATATATATATATATTTGTGTTTATTTAAATTGTTCTAAATGCTGTTTTCATGGTTTATTAATTTGAACTCGTTATCTGGTTCCTTTCAAGACTTTCTTGATAGGAATAATGTCTTTTTCTTCAAAATTCTTCTTCTTCTATGTTCCCTGTCCTTTCAGGACGTAGGCGATCCCTGGTGGCTTAGCACACTTTCGTCTGTAACGTCCCTCAGCCCCCGTTCTGTCATTTACCTGCTCAGACCCTTCAAATATATTATCCGTTGCTTTCCTCTGTATCTTTTTTCATCTCTCTGGCCTGTTAGTATCAGATTCTCCAAGCCCTTCTTCCTCATTGCATGTCCCATTAATTTTAGTTGACTCATGCTGATGCTCAATATTAATGACTAATTCGTTTCCATTCTTTCCAACACTTCATCATTAATCACATGCTCGGTCCATGATATCCGCAGCAATACGGTTTTCATAACTAATATCATATAATAAATCTGCTTGTTCCGGCCTTAGTTAATTGCTTAGTTCCTCCGTCCGTTACGCACTGAAGAAAGATAACACCTTTACTCTCTATACGAGCTTTTCCTTCCCCTCTATCTTTTTATAATCTATAAACGCTACTCTCCTCAGCCTTTCCCTCACCTTTGTGAAAACGGAATCATATAATAATTCTGCTTGTTCCTTCCTTAGTTAGTTACTTAGTTCCTCCGTCCGTTACGCACTGAAGAAAGATAACACACTTACTCTCTACACGAGCTTTTCCTTCCCCTCCATCTTTTTATAAACGCTACTCTCCTCAGCCTTTCTCGCATCTTTGCCAAACGGAAGGATAGTAAAGAGTGAGAGAGCAGGAGGAGAGAGCCTATAGCATAGCTTAAGCTGATGGTTGTAGCAGTAATTGTATGTGTGTATATGTGCGTGTACTGTCAAATATAGTAAAAATAGGTAGGTTGTTGTCGTATCCCGCGAGCAAATAACGAAATTTCTGGCCTCTACAACCTTGGCCATTACTCAGTTGGTCTTTTCTGTTTACAATGGACATAGGAGCCATGATTTTTCAGTAATAAAAAAACATTATTTCTTTCAAAATCTCTCACAATATAGCATATAGTTTTGGTTGTGTTCTGTGCATACGCCGCTTAGTATTATATAAGATTACAGTAAAATAGCTTCTATGGACATTACTTTTATAGATATTTTAATAACATTACACTCTATGTTATCGTTATTTTATTATCCAATACCTTTATGTTTGAAGACGTTACTATCATTTGTAGTATGACAAAGTAAATTTTTTCCAGGAAATCATAATTATCCTTCCGTGAAAATTCCATGGGTTTCGCTAGTTGAAATAATTACAAAGCCTTTTTCTTTTAAATTAAATCCCATAGTATAATATTCCTACTGGAACTTGAAAGATGTGTTAATATCTTCAAATGTTGATAATAAAATTTCTGTGACGGTACGTAAAATAAAAATAAAAATATTTTTATTAAAATATTAATAAAAATAAAATTATTATTATTATTTGTATGAATAATATGTTTTTGTGTTTTTATATTAGTTACGAAAGAGCTCTATTTTTTGTTGGAGTATTTTTTAGCTTTACAGAGATTCATAAAATATACTTGGAGAAATTCAGCAGAAACTAAAGTTAATTTTAGTCACTATAATTCAAAATATGTCCATTTTTAAGAAAATCGTGTAAGTCGTGATTTAAAAGTGTTTTCCCAACGGCAATATGAATATTCTGGAATTTTACGTGTAGAGTAAGAATTTGTAATTCTCAGAATCCTATCTACATAGTTACCTGCATGTCATTTATTATTCCTAAATTCAAAGAATACACACACACACACACACACACACACACACACATATATATATATATATATATATATATATATATATATACATGCATATATTTAATTATAAGCTAAAATACATTGCGACACGGAAATTTCTATGTTCCAAGATTTCTATCTCGTCATCAGGCAAAATTAGGTGTTGGTTGTGAAAATGATTTTCCTGATGACAAGATAGAAATCTCGAAACATTAAAAGTTCAGAGTCGCAATGTATTTTTAATTTATAATAATATGATTATATTATGCTTTACAATATTTATTCTGTTGAGTCCTTTTTTTTTTAAAATAAAAGTAAATGACAGAGAACGCAAAATCCTAAAACTATGGTCCTCTTTATCTGGATATATATATATATATATATATATATATATATAAATTAAGTATTTGAGTAGTAATCCCTCTTTTATACAAGTTTCGCTAAAGAAGACTGAAAAGGTAGTGCAATTAAGCTTTTCAGAGCAAGGTTCCGCACTCAAAGAATTGTGTATGTGGATTGAGTTTGGACCGTTCCCTATTTTATCACGGTCCCACTCTTTATATCATTTAACGGTGCGAGTGTCCTTTTACACCAGATCCTGCAAGCCTTCCCTCTGCAATCAAAGGGATTGCTTGCTGGTTTTTAATGTTTTTTGCTATATTCAGAAATTTTTGATAAAATACAAAGAAAAATGTGCAATATTATTAGTCATGAGCCTGCATCTCGGCTTAATGAAGATTCTCTGTGTCTTTACTATAAATATTTTCATGCTAATTCTACTGATGAGCGTTTTTTTTTTATAATATAATTTTACAAATCTAAGGACAGTACTAGATTAGGAGTTATGTCTCAGCATTTTACTACTGAAACAGTTCGCTTCAACCGTAAGCTTAATATTAACAGTCTCTTCTCTCGCACATCTCGACAGTGAATCTCCCGTCCGGCCTCCTGCTTCACAGTCAACTTTCTTAATCATTTAAATTCACTATAAATCGCCACCTCTCGCCAACATAACTTCTGATTATTTATCTTTCCTAACCTTGATAGTGTATTTTTTTTCAAAGCTTATTATTTCACGCATACCTTTGCATCTTAGGTGCTTTATTGCCTTGACAGGGTGAGATGATTAGTAACTGATCATACACAGCTCTCTAATACGTTTCTTGATGTTAAGTTGCAATTCGTCAATGAAAGCGATATACTTTCAATATTTTTCGAAGGTAGACTCATAGCAACAACGGATAAATAATAAAATTTAAAATAAACATAACAGAGCGAAGTAGCGCGTGTTTTTCAGAAACACCGTAACAACGGATTGCAGATTTTTCTTTTCCTAATTTAACACTGAAGATGATCGTGAAAAAAGATCGAAAGTACTTGAGTTAGATAAAACTGCGGCGCTACCCTTGATAAATAGACAACAGGGAAGCATCAGTATGCTGCATATATATATATATATATATATATATATATATATATATTAAGCAAAAAAATAGACAACTACTACAAATTTTCGCCCGCGAACTGTTTAATACACTTAATATAATTGTCATCCTTGATAATGGCTGATGTAAGCCGAAAGCTCGAAAAGGATTAAGAACATGAATCGATATTGTGATTTTCTTCCTTCTTTCAACGATAATTGTATTAATCTTATCAGAGGATACGAAAAGAATTTACATAAAACAGATAAAACTTGTCTAGATTATTTAATTCAACATGCATCAATGAATATATATATATATATATATATATATATATATATATAATTGCATGTCTAGCCACACTGGTGATCGGTGATACAGCGAAACAGGCTTGTGTGTGGATGACTAATTATACTCTCGTTACGACTGAGCTCTCTAGAGCGTAAAAGTTTAAGAAACAGTGACCATCACATTACTCTTTAGACATGCATTGATTTCTCTCGGCTGCTGGCGTGTGTATACACCACGTATAACACGCTAAATTTCCCTCTCTCTCAGCCATACACCGATATCCTAGGAGTAGACACTCCGACTAAAAGAAAATCGGCAAAAGTTGAAGAGTATTAACAGTTTCAAAATCATCAAAGCCCCCTTAACGCCCTTTTTTACTTGATTAAGGATGTTTGGCTAGTTTAGAACCTTTTAAATCTTATCAACTTGAAATCGACATCATCGCTTGATAAGACACATTTTGTGTCGAAACATAATGGCTACTTTTGTAGTGATATAACATATTTATGCTATAAATTCAAGATAAATATTATTCGCTCTATTTTGTATTGAGCAATTTTTAAAGAATAGTGATTTTTTATACGGAAATTTCTTACATCCATACCTACCCTATACTTGTATATATGCATATAGATAGATATATAAAGACTTGTATATATGCATATAGATAGATATATAAAGACTTTTATATATGAACAGGTTGATATATATATATCAACCTGTTCATATCTCTGTCTCAAGCTATTCATATCACTTTATCTCAGTCTGTTCATCTCTGTCTCTTTCTCTCTATCTCTCTCTGTCTCTCTGTCTGTCTGTCTGTCTCTCTCTCTCTCTATTTTTTTCAAATAAAATTCCGAAAATTACATATGCCGTATGGCATATGCGTTTTTTTTTTGTAAATATAAATATTTGGCTTTGTAAATAGATAATACTATTTACACAGAGCTCTCTACCAGAATCATTTTTAATATGAATGAAATTAATAATAATAGGATCTGTTTTGGGATTTTACTTACATGCCATTTTCGTTTTTGATTTAAATAAACATATATTTCCTCTGATAGAGTCCTAAAGAAGTAAACGCATCACAGGATATCTGTTCCCCCATCAGTCAGTTATGTGCCATACCTCATACACGCTTGGGCGATCATGTCTCGAAAGAGGTATGACTGACTGGGCATAATTTTTTTTTCCCGCAGTAGGTTACCATTAATTCTAGCGTTGGACTAGTTGTCAGCCAAGGCTTAATAAATCCAATCTGACTTGCTATTAAACCCATAGCTGGAGGGAAGATATGGATTAGTACCTTCTCTAAGGTTATTTGCGCGTAAGTGAATTCAACCAATTCAACTGGAATTTGAAAACGGATCTCCGATTTCTTGTTCCGAGCCGATATCCGTTGCACTATTATGCACACGCTAATTCTCCTTGGGCATCCTTATTTCCGGTAAAATGGTTTCTGATATATAAAAAATGCGGATGTGTGTGTGTATGTGTGCGTGTGATAGTGAATAACACACACACACACACACAGAGAAAGAGAGAGAGATAGCGACATGTGGAGAGAATTTGTATGTATACCCAATCAAAACTTTTCTAGTTAAGATATCTCTTTTGTCTATTTATTTATTTCTTAATGATCCCGGATCACACTATCAATGTCCAGGTGATCAGATCGCTCCATATGTGCGCTCATACTGTTTAGGTTTACTTACAAGTGTCGACAAATATTTTTTTTTCTTTCCGGAGTGTGTATAGCTTCAACGTTTAGGCTTCAGAAGTAACACTACAATAAAGAAATAAAGAGAGAGAGAGAAAAATAAAGAAAACAATAATTAAAATCATGCCAGTCGATAAGACCTTCACGCCGAATGCCATATGCAACAATCCCAATCCATAGGGCATTTTTTTTTTGCTTTTTTAGAATCGGCGTGGTGCTAAGTACATGCACCAGTAGATAGAGTTGAAAATGGCGAATGATATCGGAAATAAATAGCGGGCGACTTTATCAATCCGACTGACGCTTAAGCCTCGTTCTTTGTCCATGGTGGCGTTTTTGGCGTAGCGATACGACGTGTTTCCGGTAAGGCAGTTCCAGAAGGCATTCGCGCAACTTCCCATATATTTCTTTGGTTTTGTCTGCAAAGGTGGCAGCGGCGGTGTCGGTGGAGTTACGCAACTCTCCATCAGATTCTGCGCATCGCTATGTTCCAGTGTATGTGTGTTCATCTTATTCAAAGGAAGCAAAGCTTTCTGCGAAAAAATAAAAAATAAAAATAAAAAAATAAAAATGTATAATGGAAAGAAAGCAGCGATCAAAGTTTCGGGAAATTAAACAAAGAAAATCAACGGAGCAACAAATTACAACGAAAGGCATGAGAGCATATTTACCTGACAAAAAGAGGTACAACATTAAAATTAATACAATCCATAAATATTTTGCTTAAATGTTTCAACACAAAGATAGAAAATTTCACAAAGCTTTTACACTATTTACATTGTTTGTCATCGTCTTTGTTGTCATCTTCACGACGTTTCGGCCGTTTTATGTTCCGACATTTGTCAGGCAATTGGAATTTCGAACTGAAACATTTATTTCGTTTAGCGGATAGATTGTTCTAGTTCCACGAACCATGTCACTTCCAGATGCATCATTATTAGTTATTTTCCTTTAACTCAACTCTCTAGGTTTTCTTTGTTCACATCTGCTGTAGTCAAGTATTGAACTCACAACTCTTTGGGTAAAGTCATTGGATCAAACCAAATATTTTATCCACCAGGTTATGTGTCTTTGAAAAGCGGTGTATGAAATAAAGATTTCAGTTCAAAATTCCAATCCCCTGAAGAAGGTCGAAGCGTACAACATCGAGAATATAGCAAGAAAGATAAAGGCAACGGCCCGAAAAATGTAAGCAGTGTAAATAATTAAAATACATCATCTCATAAATATAGACGAACACAAAGCATTCTTATGCTATATTAAGCAAATTCTATCTATCTATCTCTATCTATCTATCTATCTATCTATGTATCTATCTATCTATCTATCTATCTATCTCATTCTCTTTATCTATCTATCTATCTATCTATCTATCTATCTATCTATCTATCTCATTCTCTTTATTTATCTATCTATCTATCTATCTATCTATCTATCTATCTATCTATCTATCTATTGTAGACTGTGCATATATATCTGTCGATGTAAACTTATTTATAAATTGAACTTTGTCTCTATCTATCTATCTATCTATCTATCTATCTATCTATTGTAGACTGTGCATATATATCTGTCGATGTAAACTTATTTATAAATTGAACTTTGTCTCTATCTATCTATCTATCTATCTATCTATCTATCTATCTATCTATCTATTTTAGGCTGTGCATATATATCTATCTAAACTTATTTATAAATTGAACTTTGTCCCTGTGTGTGTGTATGTGTGTGTGTGTATCCGTTACCTATAGACTCCGAAACGTCTGAACCGAATTTCTTGAAAATTTACACAGCTGTACTATAAGCGTCTGTGAGTGTTCATAGCTAGGTCTTGTGTTGAGGTACCCCCGATAAATATCGAAAATCGATAATCGAAAAAATTGGGTTATAGAAGGAGTGTTCCGATTTTCATCAAATTTGATACTCATAGACAAAGTCATAAGAAACGATATTCAGAAGTTTCAAGGTTGCAGATCTTACAATTGTGTAGAAAATTTGATATCGATATCAGGAAATCAAATTTTGACTTACATCCATTCATTTTTCTTTCAGTCTACGGTTTCGCTTTAACTGGAAACAACTATTGCTTTTTAGTCTTTCGTGCCAACGTCCAAAGAGTCTGAGCTCCAGGACCATGGATTAGTTTTAAAGCTTTTACTACACACGAGCAACGCCGAGCTATACTGCTAGTCTATCTATATATGCAACTTTATACATTTATTATTATTATTATTATTATTATTATTATTATTATTATTATTATTATTATTATATTATTATTATGATTATTATTATTATAGCATACCGTATAGCTATAAAGCTTAATAGATATAAAGTTTCGGGATTTAATGCACCATCATCACGACTACCTGATAATGGTGTATTAAACGCCAAAACTTTATAGATGTAAAGTTGCAGTATTCTGTAATAATAATAATAATAATAAAAAATAAAATGGTCTCGTGTGGAGTACAAAGTCGTTATGACTGCATTTCATGAAGCGTTACTCAAACCTTAAAAAAACATGACTCGCCAAACATATGACATTTGGCGTGAAAAAGTTGGTCAAGCAAATAGAAAGTATATTGACGAAAATAAATTGGCCAATGTACGTAGTTACATTATTCGTAATAACCGACTAACAGAGGCCGAAATTCATGAAATTAAAAGAATTGTATCAAGAAGAGTCGAAGCAACAAAATATGAAAAGGAACCGGAACCCGAAATAAAAAGTAATAACATCAAACAAATCACAGGTCATAATGTAGAAACCGTGAAACACGCAAATCAATGCGAAGATAATGATGTAAGTTTAAAAGTGCTGGAAAGGTGTGATCTGAGTCTGAGTCAGTTAAAAGACAAAAATAAAACGAGTTCAGAACACATCGAAGATAATTATTTGACGGAAAATAAGAACAATATACAGGAAGCCAACATAGAAATAAAAAACCATCTAAGTCAAATACAAAGTATTACAATGGAGGAACGTGAACAGCTCCCAAAATTCCAACCAACAAAACAAAACCTCCGAACTATTAAACTGTACAATGCAGCACTGAAATCAATACTGGATGAAGACCCGCATACAAATCTTAACGAAATAATATATGCATCAGCAACAGCAGCAACAAAAAAATTAAATATCAAAATAAAAACAAGGCAGTCTCGTAGACGTGAAGTTCCACCTTGGAAAAGAAAAATAGAAAAAGAAATAGAACAACTTAGAAGTGAACTATCAATATTGGATGAACTGAGCAGAGGAATAAATGTAAGAACTAGGAAAAGCAGAAGAGCCGTAAAAAAATATAACATCAAGAATGAAAATGACGTCTTATCAAATAAAGAAAAAATAAAGCAAAAAATCCAACTGAAGGCTCAAAAAATAAGACGCTATGAAAAAAGAGCAAGATTTTACAGAGAAAACAAGATTTTTCAGACTGATACAAAGAGATTTTACAGGGAAATAGGTAAAAAAAGAATTGAAGTGACAGTACCCCCCAGAATGGAAGAAGTCACACAGTTCTGGGAAAAGATATGGGCTTGCCCTAAAGAACTTAGCAAGGAAGTACATTGGATTACGCAAGAGACAGAACGAATGAAAAATAAACCCGAACAGACATGGTCTGGAATTACAGAAGATGATGTTAAATATGCACTAAAAAAAACACACAAATGGAAATTCCCAGGCATAGATAAAATTCCTAACTTTTGGCTATATTATTTAAGCGCATCACATAAAAAACTAGCCAAAGAACTTCAAGAAATGGTTGACGATCCCACTAAAATTCCTGCATGGTTGACAAAAGGAATTACTTTTCTTCTACCCAAGAATGGTGACACAAAAAATCCGAAAAACTACAGACCAATTACATGTCTTCCGACAACATATAAACTATTAACATCTATTTTAATAAAGCAGACATATTTATTCTTAGAAAGAAATGACATGTTAACGCTTGAACAAAAAGGGTGCAAACGTGGCTGTTATGGTTGTAAAGACCAATTGCTGATTAACAAAATGATCCTGGAAAACTGCTACAGTACAAAGAAAAATCTTAGTATAGCCTGGATAGACTATCGAAAGGCATTCGATAGTGTGCCACATGACTGGATTTTAAAGACTTTAAATATATACAAGATATCGCCCGTCATCATCAATTTCATCAAACAGTGCATGTCTATATGGAAAACAACCCTTTACCTCAATCATATAAATGGAACCTATAAGTCTGATGAAATAAACATCAAAAGAGGTATATTTCAAGGTGATTCTTTATCTCCCTTACTATTCTGCATATCATTAATAGCACTAACCAGTCAACTTTATAAGACAGAATGTGGTTATAAAATAGAACAAAAGAAAATAAGCAAACTATTTAACATGGATGACTTGAAGTTATATGCTAAGAATGATAATGAGCTGGAAGGTCTTCTGCAAACTGTAAAATGCTTCAGCGAAGACATTGGAATGAAATTTAATTTGAATAAATGTGCTAAAGCTACAGTTTTACGTGGATCAATACAAGAAACATCCTCAATTAGCCTAGACCCTGCTGTAACAATAAAAGAATTGAAACCAGAAGAAGCTTATAAATACCTAGGTGTAAATGAGAGCGAAAACATTCACCATAAAAAAATGAAAGAAATAGTGCGTAAAGAGTACTATAGAAGGCTACGAATGGTATTAAAAACTGAATTAAATTCACAGAACAGAGTTATGGCCATTAATAGCCTTGCAATCCCAGTTCTCCAATATAGCTTTAACATCTTAAACTGGACTCTAAACGACATCAGACGAATGGATGCTAAAACAAGAAAGCTTCTTTCTAAGTATAAGATGCATCATCCAAAGGCTGATGTAGACCGTCTATACATACCCTGTAAAGAAGGTGGAAGAGGTCTTATTCAGCTGGAATTGTCATACAAGAAAACAACTATTGGCTTACTAACATACATAGAAACAACAAAGGATTGGATGTTACAATTAGTAAGGCAACATGAAGAAAGAAAGAAAAAATATTCAATCATAAAAGAAGGCAGTAAATTCAAACAAGATTTACAGTTAGTAGATTCTGTAGAAAAGCAGAACGGAAGCCAAGAGCCGACTATTGCGGCAAAGAATATGAAAATGAAAGCCAAAGATAAAGCTCTTGAACAGATGAAACAGCGCTGGCAAGACAGACCTCTGCATAGCCAATATCCAGAACGTGCCAATAAATCCAATGTTGACAAAGTTAATACTCATCGATGGTTACGTGCATCTGGATTAAAGTCCGAAACTGAAGGCTTTATTCTTGCAGCACAAGACCAAAGTCTTTTCACGAGAAACTTTCAGGCAAATATTATGCATAATAATATGGATCCAAAATGCAGGTTTTGTGATAAACACCAAGAAACAATAGACCACCTAATCTCAGGCTGTTCTGTGCTTGCTCCAAATGAATATAAAAATCGCCACGATAGAGTTGGGCAATATTTACATTGGGCAATATGCAAACATTATGGAAAAGCTGTAGGCAAACACTGGTATGAACATCACCCAGCACCGGTTACAGAAATAGAAGATGTAACCATTCTATGGGATTACACCATCCATAAAGACAGAAAAATTGAAGCAAACAGGCCAGACATTATTGTTAAAAACCAGAAGGAGAAAACTTGTCTATTAATTGATATGGCTTGTCCAGCGGATTGTAACATAGCAATCAAGGAATTTGAAAATCTGTCAAAATATAAAGACCTGGAAATTGAAATAGAAAAAATGTGGAAATTGAAAACAAGAGTTGTGTCAGTGATAGTAGGTTCACTTGTAATGATAAAAAATGGAACAAAACAACACATTGAAAGAATCCCTGGAAACCCCAGCTTAAGAGACATACAAAAAATTGTCTTATTAAGTACAGCCCACACACTAAGGAAAACTTTATCTATGTAATGCTGGAGATGATAGGGAAGATAGAAAAACATGAAATGGAGCCATAACAACACGCCACTACCTGCCTTAGGTCTCCCCGCAGACTTGGTTGTTAGTGAGACCAAAGCAGAAATCGAAATATGATGAAAAATGACATAATAATAATAATCCCAGCTTAAGAGATATACAAAAATTTGTCCTATTAAATACAGCCCATACACTAAGAAAAACTTTGTCTATGTAACGCTAGGGATGATAGGGGAGATAGAAAAATCATGAAATGGAGCCATAACGACAAACCACGACCTGCATTAGGTCTTCCCGCAGACTTGGTTTGTAGTGCGACCATCGCAGAAATCGAAATATGATGAAATATGACAACATAATAATAATATATTAATGCTCTGTTTTCGTATGAAGCAGTTTTTAAATGTATATATCTAATTGTATTCCATTAGTACTGAACACTTACACTATTATTATGTATGTATTTATCTACCTAGAGTGTTAACAGAATTACATAGATAGATAATGAACAATCTCAAATAAAGAGTTTTCTATATGTACTTCTGAACATTACAGGACATATCCCAATCCACATAAATATGTCGGATACTATTGAGAGGGGCTTATCTATCTATCTATCTATCTATCTATCTATCTATCTATCTATCTATCTATCTACATTTTGTTCATATCTATCTATCTATCTATCTATCTATCTATCTATCTATCTATCACATTTTGTTCATATCTATCTATCTATCTATCTATCTATCTATCTATCTATCTATCTATCTATTTTCACATTTTATCATATCTATCTATCTATCTATCTATCTATCTATCTATTACATTTTGTTCATATCTATCTATCTATCTATCTATCTATCTATCTATCTATCTATCACATTTTGTTCATATCTATCTATCTATCTATCTATCTATCTATCTATCTATCACATTTTGTTCATATCTATCTATCTATCTATCTATCTATCTATCTATCTATCTATCTATCACATTTTGTTCATATCTATCTATCTATCTATCTATCTATCTATCACTATCACATTTTGTTCATATGTATCTATCTGTCTATCTATCTATCTATCTATCTATCTATCTATCTATCTATCTATTACATTTTGTTCATATCTATCTAGCTATCTATCTATCTATCTATCTATCACATTTTATTCATATCTATCTATCTATCTATCTATCTATCTATAATATTTTGTTCATATCTATCTATCTATCTATCTATCTATCTATCATATTTTATTCATATCTATCTATCTATCTATCTATCTATCTATCTATCATATTTTGTTCATATCTATCTATCTATCTATCTATCTATCTTATTTTGTTCATATCTATCTATCTATCTATCTATCTATCACATTTTATTCATATCTATCTATCTATCTATCTATCTATCTATCATATTTTGTTCATATCTATCTATCTATCTATCTATCTATCTATCTATCTATCTATCTATCTTATTTTGTTCATATCTATCTATCTATCTATCTATCTATCTATCTATCTATCTATCTATCTATCTATCTTATTTTGTTCATATCTATCTATCTATCTATCTATCTATCTATCTATCTATCTAACTCAGTCTCTTCGTTACATATCTATTTTTCATTCAGTTGTTTTCTTTATTGTTTTCATGAGTGGTGCAGTCAAGGTAGGAAGTAAAATTTTGAATATCAAGGTAGTCTTTGCCACTAAGCTGAAATACTTTTATGCGTTTGTAGCTAAATCATTTTACGAACATCAGTGCTGTGTATATATTCGCTATATCTACTGTACATGCATGGCAAACATATCAATTGTTCTCTTTCAATACAAATATGATTATATTTTTTGTGATCACGTGTTTTTAATAATGGTAGAAATCTTTTCTCTCCAGTGTTAATCGTTGATATTTATGAGTCACCATTGGCCAGAACAAGTTGAATTTTTACCTCACCCCGTTTAATACAGGACAGAACATGCTGAATAATGCCGGCAATCAAGCTATCAAAATACAAGAATCATGAAGCGGAAATCAAAAATTGTGTAACATAAGCACATCTAGATGGAGACAGACCCTAGGGTTGATTTGAAAGAAAAGAAGAAGAAGACTGAAACGTCGTGAAAATGTCAAGGAAGATGAATACAATATTACGAATAATGTAAATAGTGAAAATAATATCTCATCACAGAAATATAGACAAATACCAAAAGAAAAAAAAGTTTCATTTCACTATATCTATCAATCTATATATATATATATATATATATATATATATATATATATATATATATATCACGTGCTGATATGAGAAAACACAGACAATTCAAAACGCCAAAATTTGATCTTTTTGATTCACTTTATTTTTTATATTTTACTTCATTGAATTTTTTCTTTATTCTTTATTTTTATTTTTATTTTTATTTTTTTATTAAAAATAACTTGGGCCTCCGAAAAAAAAAGGACCTCGATATGTAAAGCCACAAATTTATTCACCTGGAGAGAGTCAATCTTACACTGGAAATACGTGTAGCGGCACAAATACCATTATGGACACTAAAAAATTATAATATGTATACTATCTTTATACAACGATAAATAAAAACTTTAAACTAAACTTTCACGGTCTCTCACACTTTTTATTCTTTATATATATATATATATATATATATATATATATATATATTTCTAAGTAATGTTGTTTAATTGAACTCTGATGAAGAGTTTCATTTTACTATATATATATATATATATATATATATAGTTAAATGAAACTCTTCATCAAAGTTCAATTAAACAACATTTCTTAAAAAAACATAGCCATGTAGATAATAGTAGACAGATTTTAGTCGATAACACAATAATACTCACTCATACACACAGTAAAAAGAACCTTCAGATATTGGAGGCCATCTACATTAAACCAACCCCCCACACACTTTATAAAATCACATTTCAATCTGGTCACAATACATTACATTGCATTTAGACATATGATTCTGTTAACATTTCTGTCTCTCACGCGGAGTGGTGTCATAGAACCACATTACAAATTTACGAACTGCGTCTGCTATTCGGTGACTCTTATCGTCGCATAGCAATGTTTTATGTCAACAGAATTTAATATCATATTTGATGTTCGGTGTCTTTATGCTAACTTCCCTGTAACCTCTCTGACGATGGCTCATGTGAGCTGAAAGCTTAGAACCAACTTAATAAAAATATAAAAATGTTGTAGAATTTTTGTCTTTATTTTCACCTGAAGTTAAAGCCAAAATACGATGTTTAGAACGGCTCATGACGAAATGTAATAGACGTTCATTGTCAGATATATTCAACAGTATATGTTTAGAATATATATATATATATATATATATATATATATAGAGAGAGAGAGAGAGAGAGAGAGAGCTGGGGGGCTCACACAGGCATAAATTCATATGAACGTTGTGAGGCTTAGTATATATATGTATATGTGACGTTTTGCACATGCATACGCATTTAATTTTAGCTTGTGCATTTGCGTAAGTATATATCTAATTCTGTTTATATGTTCATGCATTGAAATATGATTATGCCTGTCCCGACCTCATTCATTCAAGGTTGGTCAAGTTATGAATTCGCCTTGACTGTATCCCATATGTAGCAATTTAGGCTGTGTACAAATAGAGCTTTAAGATTTAACTGACAAATTGACAAGTCGATAAAGGTACATTTTGTAATTTGTGTATGTATATATGCGTGGGTATATTAATCTCTATATGCGTCTGTTTGCTAGTATTTGTGAATATACTCGTCTATTTTTCCATGTGTGGATATTTGTAGGTTTATTTATGTATGCGTTCTTTCTCTTCCTCGTTTAACATATGAATAACTTTCTAAATTTAATAAATTGCTAAGCTGTGAATTTTTTAAAAATTTAGCAACATTAATAAAGTAGATATAATAGTTAATTAATAATGCTGATCTCAATTTAATCAAATATTAATGCTGATGCCCCCAAGATTATTTTTTAAATCTGCCCACATATTCTCTAAATTAGAAGTTGCTTTACTCTGATTGGTCCACATTGTACATACAACAATGTCTCCCTGATTAAAGAGGTTTTTACGGGTTTTTAACCTTTTAAAACCATTCAATTTAAAATAAACCACATCACTTGACAAGACACAAGAATTGTCGAAACAAAATAGCTACTTTTGCAGTGATATTATAACATATCCATGTCATAATTTATGAATATATATATATATATATATATATATAGTAGCGAGCATAAAGATCAGAACGATTAAGAAAATGGTTACATGTGAAATAACTTTTTATTTTAAAGCTTCATAGAACATTTTATCAAAAAAAAATAAGGAAATAAAGGTAAATTATAAAATTCCAAAATATAAAGCTCAATAAACGTATTTTGATAAAGTTATAAGAATAATTATTTAACATTTGAAAAAACAGATGATCCAAAACATCAGAACGATTAACAAAATCATACTATTATAATTGATACATCATATCCAAATGAAAATAGCGTTCATAATTCATTAGTACTAGATGTGAAAAACTTTTACTTTCAATAACAGCTTAACATCTTTTGCTACATGAGTGAATTAATGTCTTGCATTCATTAACGGATATTTTCTCCCATTCTCCTTTCAAATTAGTCCATAGGTCTTCGACGTTTGTTGAATTCTTTTCCTTAGCTCTTTCATTTAGTAACTTCCAAACATTCTCAATAGGATTCATGTCTGGGCTTGAGCAGGCCTCTCCATAACAGTAACATCCTCCTCAGAAAGAAATGCCTTAACAGACTTCGCTGTGTGACATGACGCGTTACCATGCATAAATTCAGCTGGTTAATTAATTGCAGTTCGCAAATTAGGTACAACATGTTTCTTCAATATATCTTTGTATACAGTTGCGTTAATTTTACTGTGTAACCTAACAAGAGGTCCCGTACCAGCAATTGAAATCATGCCAAACCCCATTACACTTCCTCCTCCAAATTTAACGCTACTTTTAGTGCACTGAGGCAAATATTGTTCCATAGGATTGCGTCGAACGAAGTTTCTCCCGTCACAACCGAACAGGTTAAACTTTGACTCATTGCTTCTGTACATATGAAATGTTCAGTGGCAAATTTCATTCGGATCATTTGATTCCTTTTAGAAATGTTAGGCTTCGTAGAGGCTACTCGACTGTTCAGATTTATTTCATTAAGTCGTCGTGAAATAGTGTGCCTTGACATTTTAATGCCAAGGTTAGCATTAACTCGTTTTCTATTCTTTACCAATCAATCTATCTTCTCCTTGCAGTCGGTATAATGCAAAATAATTATTAAATTTTATGGATTAATTAATCGTTCTGATGTTTTTGATCATCTATTTTTTCGAATGTTATATAATTTTTCTTATAACTTTATCAAAATAAGTTTATATAACTTTATATTTTGGAATTACATAATTTACTTCTATATCCTTTTTTTTTCATTGATAAAATGTTCTTTGAAGCTTAAAAATAAAAAGATATTTCATATTTAGACTTTTTCTTAACATCGTTCTGATCTTTATGCTCGCTACTATATATATATATATATATATATATATATATATATATATATATATATATATATATCAACGTATATATAAAAGTGTTTGTAAATATTCGCGGCCACAGACACACACATCCACGTATATATATATATATCCCTGTTTGTATATATTTTGTTAATTCCTCTTTTGTTTACACAAATATTTAATGAATAACAAACCTTTGTTTACTGCATGCTAATAATTTGAAAAAACAAATATGCAGGTTTAGATTACATTGATCAAAAAATATGTTTTATTCCGGCTGCATCAAAACATCCTTTTGTTGTTTCGCCATGTCGAACTGTCGCCGTGCGCATGCGTGTTTGAAAACCCTGGTTTATTCCCTTGAGGTAATATTTGAAACAAAAGAGGATGAAGAACAGCCCTGAATATTTAACCAATGGACTGATTCCTATTTTTCTTTTTGCAAGGGAGGCTAGTATTTAGAGCCCATATATTGGGATATTGTTTTGTTCATTATTTCATTCGACCTCGGGGTTTTTATAGAGATTAATTACTTAGCAAAATCTTACACAATTTTCAACGTCAGTCTGCATTACTATCTATCTATCTATCTATCTATCTATCTATCTATCTATCTACGTATTTTAATATATATTTTTTTAATCATATCACCCCAATCAAGACGGTAACGCCACTGATGCGCAGGGGGCTACATAAGAGTGAAAAGATTGGAAAAGAGAAAGCCGGAAACCACATCCTAAACCGGAAACAAGGGATGAGCCTCTTCACCTGTTCAATAGACGTGGGTGGAGTGCGAACCGGGCGATAGTTTAGTTTATCTACTCCAATTGAGATAAAAAAGCAAATAAATAAAAGAGTGAACAGAATGGAGAAGAGAAAGCCGGAAACCACATCCTAAACAGGGAACAAGGGATGAGCCACTTACCCTGTTCAATAGACGTGGGTGGAGTGTATTTACTCCAACTGAAAAAAAGAAAAAGAAAAAAGAAAAGAGTGAAAAGATTGGAAATCAATATAATATGTTTCTTTGATATTTTCCACCCTGATAATTATTCCAGCAAAATCATCTTCAAAGACTCCATGAAAGATTATGAAACAACCAAAAAAGATAGTGGATTCCAGTAAAAACTCACTTATGCACCACATAACTCAATAATAGTCAGTGAAGTTAAGTGTCATACGCGATGCAAGCTTTGGGCGATCATGTCTCGGATGAGACATCGCTGACTGGACATAAGATTATCCCGCAGTAAGTTGTCATTACTTTCTGCGGTAGACTGGTTTTCATCCAACCTGTCCTGTTATTTAACCCATAACTGGAGGGACAAAGCGGATTAATACCTTTCCCAGGGGCATTTGCGCTTAAGTGAATGCAACGAATTCAACTGGAATTCGAACTAGGCTCCCTGATCTCTTGTTCTGAGCCGATATCCACTGCACTTCAAGGCACAATAAAGCTTGCAGAAAAAAAACAACACAAAAAAACAAATGTAATTTGGTTCAAACCATTGTGCAACAAAAACGGAACAGAAAATATCGGAAAGTTCTTTATCAATACATACACAAACACCCCCACCAAGCACTCCCAGCAATATATTCAACAAAAATAAAGAAAAAAATGCCACGGACACAATAAAATTAATTAAACACAAGAAAATAGCCAACAACCAACCTGCACATATCAAACCAACGTGTAACTGCAGAAAAAAAAACAAAATCCCTTAAACGGTAATTGCTGAGATTACAATGTAATATTGAGTGCAAAATCAATAGATAACGAAGAAAAACATACATAGGAGCTTGAGAACAAAGAAACTACGCACGCCAAATATTTTTTTAAAAAAATAGTAAATACGCTAGCAGCACAATGCTTTCTAAATATATCTGGGAATTTTTAAACAAATCACTCCAGCAGAAAAAAAAAACAAAACGTAGCAATAAACACGCCTCCAATTAAAGCAGATAGACATAACATAAGGTCATAAAACGGCGCCTACCACCATTCTGAAGGAGATGCGAAATTGTCAAACCCTGCGCACCTGTTAAACCATAAATTAAAGCAGATATATCATCAAATCGTAAAACGGCACCCGGAATAACTTTAAAAGAGAGGCGAAAAAGACATATCCTACTACCGCGCAGACTTATATAGACCATAAACGCACAGACACATGTATGAACTAACCCACTTACAGGTAAGCCCACACATACTCACTACAATTAACGACAGCAGCAGCAGCGAAAGAGGATTATTCGTTTAAAGGCACAGTCCAGCAGCGGAAAACTTGAAACCAAGCTCTCCTCTCATTCTGAAGATGAGATTCTGATCTCGAAATATTAATGAATAATAAACAGGTAGTACCCAAAACCTTCTTTACCTTCCTTTATTATACAAAACGCATTGTGATAGACTTCTAATACCTACCCATATACCAAATATATATATATATATATATATATATATATATATATATGTCTGGTCTGGGGAGGTCATTTTAGCTATTTTTCTTCTCCAGACAGATTTTACAGTGTTTATATATATTCTTGTAGGTTGATGCGCTTCCTTTTATTATATATATATAATAGCTACAATGACCTCCCCAGACCAAGAGGAACTACAAAATAAACCAGAAAAACACCTGTAATATGAAATACCTCCGCAAAAATGGGGTTTTTCACGCATTACTCCGCGACATGAAAGAAGAAATGTTGACCTCAGGATGCAGACATGAACATTTTCTTTTTACTACGTACTTAAATATCGAACAATAATAAACAAAAATTAATTAAAAAAATAGAAACAATAACAGGGAAAATAAATTAAAATCCCTTAAAATAAAAATAAAAATAAAAATCCAATACAACAAATAAATTCAGTAAATAATAAACGAATTAACAAACCACGTACCACACACATAAATACATGTAAACTTTACAATAACAATTAAAATTAGAATAATCGATAAGAAATAAATGTTACCAAAATACATCATGAATAACCAAAAAAAAAAAAAAAACTGAATCCCTATGCACAATTATATCCACTCAAATAAGTCAAAAGACACCCTTTACCACCCGCTAAAATAACTATGAGAAAAATACAAGAGACCAACCGAAATGCATCACTGACTTGTATACATAAACAGTCACGCAAAATTAAAAATTATAGGACTAAAGATGATGTTGTGCATGAAACAGACATACGCTTCTTGATGTTAACTTCATATTTCATTTCTTGGAAAGAACATGCTATACTTTGTAGCATTTTCTCGGGAAGATTCAATACGAACATTTCAGTGTGACTGCGAGTCAATCTGAGTAGAGTGCAGAGGATTGATAGCCACCTACTGCGGCATAATTTTCTGCCCATTCACCTCTGTCTATTTCGAGACATGATCGCCCAAGCGTGTATCACGTATGCCACTTGACTGACTGACTTAATCTTTAAAACAGCAACAAAATACGATGCTCACCAACTCCTGGAAGTATATAAACATTCACTTCAGAAAAATATATGACACAAATCCTTTTTTTATGCGGGTAATCCGAGCCATATAATTCGGGCAAAAACTGAATGTCTGTTTTCCCAAGACGAGACTCTGCCTTTCAGCAGAACCACGGCTAGATTTTTCTCCGTCCGAAGGCAGGGAGTACAACAATGTCAGAATTATGTCTGAGCGATGTTAATCGCTAGGCGCAATACATCTACCCTCTCAGTAGTATCCAACGTAGTATCCAAGGATCGGGACATGTCCATTAATGTTCAGAAGTACATATATAAAAATAATTATTTCAGATTGTTCATTATCTATTTATGTATTTCTGCTAACACTCAATAATAATGTAAGTGGTCAAAATTAACGGACGTTCGTTCCACAATTAGATACCTATTTTTAAAAAGCGCTCAATTCGAAAACAGAGTATATTATTATTACTATTATTATTATTATTTTTATATCATTTTTCATCATATTTCGATTTCTTCTATGGTCTCACTACCACCCAAGTCTGCGGGGAGACCTAAGGCAGGTCGTGGCGTGTTGTTATGGCTCCATTTTATGTTTTTTCTATCTTCCCCATCATCCCTAGTGTTACATAGACAAGGTTTTCCTTAGTGTGTGGACTGTACTTAATAAGACAATGTTTTGTATATCTCTTAAGCTGAGGTTTCCAGGGATTATTTCAACGTGTTGTTTTGTTTCATTTTTTATCATTCCAAGTGCACCTACTATCACTGGCACAACTCATGTTTTCAATTTCCACACATTTTCTATTTCAATTTCCAGGTCTTTATATTTGACAGTTTTTCGAATTCCTTTGTTACAATCCGCTGGACAAGCCATATCAATTAATAGACAAGTTTTATCTTTCTGGTTTTTAACAATAATGTCCGGCCTATTTACTTCAATTTTTCTGTCTGTGTAGATGGTGTAATCCCATAGAATGGTGACATCTTCTATTTTTGTAACCGGTGGTGCGTGATGTTCATACCAGTGTTTGTTTACAGATTTTCCATAGTGTTTGCACATTGTCCAATGTAAATATTGCCCAACTCTATCGTGACGGTTTTTATATTCATTTGGGTCAAGTACAGAACAGCCTGAGATTAGATGGTCTATTGTTTCTTGGTGTTTATCACAAAACCTGCATTTTGGATTCATATTATTATGTATAATATTTGCCTGAATATTTGCCTGAAAGTTTCTAGTGATAAGATTTTCGTCTTGCGCTGAAAGAATAAAGCCTTCAGTTTCAGACTTTAATCCAGATGCAAGTAACCATCGATGAGCATAAACTTTATCAACATTGTATTTATCTGCACGTTCTGGATATTGGCCATGTAGAGGTTTTTCTTGCCAGCGTTGTTTCATCTGTTCAAGAGCTTTCATTTTCATATTTTTTGCAGCAATAGTTGGTTCTTGGCTTCTGTTTTGCTTTTCTACAGAATCTACCAACGGTAAACCTTGTTTGTATTTATTGCCTTCTTTTACTTTTGAAAATTTTTTCATTCTTTCTTCATGTTGCTTTACTTATTGTATCAGCCAGTCCTTTGTTGTTTCTATGTATGTTAGTAAGCCAATAGTTATTGTCTTGTATGACAATTCTAGCTGAATAAGACCTCTTCCAACTTCTTTACGGGGTGTGTATAGACGGTCTATATCAGCCTTTGGAGGACGCATCTTATGCTCAGAAAGATGTTTCTTCTTTTAGAATCCATTCACCTGATGTCGTTTAGAGTCCAGTTTAAGATGTTGAAACTATATTGGACAACTTGGATTGCAAGGCTATTAATGGCCATAATTCTGTGCTGAGAATTCAATTCAGTTTTTGATATCATTCGTAGCCTTCTATGGTACTCTTTACGCACTATTTCTTTCATTTTTTTTATGGTGAATTTTTTCACTCTCATTTACACCTAGGTATTTATAAGCTTCTTGTGGCTTTAATGCTTTTATTGTTACAGCAGAGACTAAGCTAATTGAGGATGTTCATTGTAGTGATCCACGTAAAACTGTAGCTTTAGCACATTTACACATTTCCATGTAAATTATCTTTGCATAGATTTGAAAAAAAGATAGATAGATAGATAGATAGTGAACAGACTGAGATAGATAGATAGATAGATAGATAGATAGATAGATAGATAGATAGATAGATAGATAATGAACAAACATTGATTGGTAGATAGTAGATAGATAGTAGATAGATATATAGATAGATAATGAACAGATTGAGATAGATAGATAGATAGATAGATAGATAGATAGATAGATAGATAGATAGATAGATAGATAGATACTGAACAGAATCAAATAGATAGATAGATAGATAGATAGATAGATAGATAGATAGATAGATAGATAGATAACAGCGAGGAGGATAAAAAGAATAAAAATATGTTATTGTCTATCTAATAACATTAACTTTCGGAAGATAAACTAGGATTTTTCCTGCCATTTAACAGATCAAATCTAAAAATATTCCATTATTTTTTGGCGCTCAAAGCTTTACAATGAGATTATCTCGGTTTACTTTCGAGACGGCCATCTTGACTCACTGTTCAAAATGGATGTGTCTTGAGATTAGACATTTTCTACAAAAAATGCTTTCGTCCTATATTCCCTTTCATTGGCGAATCAATAATTACAAAGGCATTAGTAGAAGTATGATTGTGAAATTTCCTCAGAGTATTGTTTCCCTTCTCTGGGATTAATAATAATGATTATCTTAGTTATATTCGTTCTTAAAGAAGATCATTATGTTTTGAAAAACTTGTTTCTATCTATCTATCTATCTATCTATCTATCTATCTATCTATCTATCTATCTATCTATCTATCACAGTCTTTTCATATCTATCTATCTATCTATCTATCTATCTATCTATCTATCACAGTCTTTTCATATCTATCTATCTACCTATCTATCTATCTCTCTATCTGCATGTGAAGAATCATATCCTCATCTACTGGCCTTTTACTGAAAGTTTTATCTTTACATTTATTTCGTCGATCCTCAGATGTCCATTAGAGCCATATTTCTTTTAATCCTTTCCCCCACGTAGAAAAGAGAAATAATTCTATTTTTTATAACAATGTCTTTTCTGAAAGATCTGGCCACTTATATTATTTTCTTATCTTAATTCATTTCAACTACATTATACACTAACTGATGTCACCAAAGCAAATAATAATAATAATAATAATAGAATCAATTGAATGCATTTATTTTACCCAATAATCAAGTGGAATCTATTTTAATTTTAAAAGCTATTACAATAATTACGTATATATATTTTCTGCATTTCTTAATAATTGTTTAATATATCCGGACATAAATAAAAAAACGTCCTTTTACGAGTAGCCATTATTAAATACATGTCTTAATCCTTCGAAATTAAATGTATAATTTCGCAATATAAAAACTGTTGGCATCAATACGTCAAAGGATGAAATTGCATAAACCCGAATCTATTCACCAGTATCTAATAAATTATAAATACAATCTATCTATCTATCTATCTATCTATCTATCTATCTATCTAATCCTATTCATATCTATCTTTCATCTATCTATCTATCTATCTATCTATCTATCTATCTAAGTCTGTTCAGTCATCTATCTATCTATCTATCTATCTATCTATCTATCTATCTAAGTCTGTTCAGTATCTATCATCTATCTATCTATCTATCTATCTATCTATCTATCTATCTATCTATCTATCTAGTCTTTTCTATCTATCTATCTATCTATCTATCTATCTATCTATCTATCTATCTATCTATCTATCACAGTCTTTTCATTTTATTTATCTATCTATCTATCTATCTATCTATCTATCTATCTATCTATCTATCACAGTCTTTTCATATTTATCTATCTATCTATCTATCTATCTATCTATCTATCTATCTATATGTTTTCATATCAATCTCTATATCTCAGTATCTCAATATCTATCTTTACATATCAATAGATATGTATATTTGTTTTTGCCTGTATTTTTATTTATTTCTTTCTATCTATCTATCTATCTATCTATAAATTCTATCTATCTATCTATCTATCTATAAATTCTATCTATCTATCTATCTATCTATCTATAAATTCTATTCTATTCTATTTTATCTCAGTCTGGTCATACTTAATACTGTAATTGTTTATATCTGCCTATCTCACCGTATTCTCTCTCTCTCCCTCTCTCTCTCTCTCTCTCTCTCTCTATATATATATATATATATATATATATATATATATAGCCATTGAATTTTGAAAAATAAATCACTAGAGAGCGAGGATCGAGAGCGATAGAAAAATTACTCGCCCCAAATTTTTTTACTCGACCAACTCCATTTTCTTAATAGTCGCCTTACATAAACATAGCGTGAATCGCTTACGGAAAACAAAAGATAAAATTTTAATTAACATTTCGAACGTGTTAGAAAGGATTTTAAAATTTAAAAATAATAACAACAACAATTGATCTTTTTTCTTAATGACACCATAAAAATTTTGATGATAAAACTTTGTTTTTATTAAGTTTTTATTAACATCATGATAGGATGTTTTGGGGGAGATTCTTTTTGGCAATTGAGTGAAGGTACCTCAATTCGTAGTTTCTTTTTTCTGTTGTACTATAACCTCCATCTCATAGATTATAAAAAGTGTCAAATCTGATTTTCTCAACGATTTTCAATTAAAAAAATACTTTTATAATTTGTATTTCGATGCTTCGTTGAAAGAAGTATGCGTATATTTTTCTTTCTTTCCAATATTCGTTTTTACTTTTCGTAAGCGAGGAGGAAATATAGGATAATATTTTTCCAAAAGAGTTTCTAAAATCTGTGAGCGTCGATAGACACATTTTGGCGTTAATTAAATGACTGTTTACACTGACCGGGACGATAAAAGACCAAAGAGTTCAATAATGTCATTGTAGGTCATTCTAAATAACTTGTGAACATTCAATGGCATAATTTTGGGTTATAAAAGTAATCAGATTTCCTTTTTCTATATTTGAAGGGACACGTTTCCTTGCGAGATTTTTAATAATAATTTTTAGTAATAAACTTTCATCGCCCAATTAAGTATTTAATCGACTGAGTCGATCGGATGAGTGACACCTCAAAGACTATATATATATATATATATATATATATATATATAAGTAAATTAATTCTAGTGAGCCAACAAACTAACCAAGGTTTCACCTAAACGGATCTTCAGGGAACGCTGGCTGAAGAGGAAATTAACAAGATAACGCACGTGATCAAAAAAAGGAAGACACCAAACACAAATAGGGGGGAATTTTTATTAAGGAACCAGATATCTAAATATTAAAATGAAAAATATAAACAATAATACACAATAATAAACACTAACCTAAAGAAGACGAAAAACTAAAGCTACAAACGACGACTAAAGAAAATAAGTGAATAGTCAAACCTACCAAACATACCTAATCCAAAAGCCAAGACTTTTATGACTATGTCTAAGTATTTTTGTTTTAGAATTCAATAAACTGCCTGTGGGTTCAAACGACGCTGTTGCAATTTTTTCCTCCCCACACAATCTGCAAATTTTCTGGCCAGCCTTAAACTTTGTACATCTATTTAATATTTCCCATTTTAAAATAGGGTCTATATTCAACACTTGTTTAATGGACCACACATAAGTAGAAAGAGTGGTGCTGTGCTTATATTTTTCATTGTTAAAACTACTAGTGTGGTTATAGTATCTTTGTTTATAACTTTCTTGAGTAACACCTAAGTATGTTTTGGGTTCCGTATCTTCTACGCTTTTATACTAAACGTCTATGTATTTTTTTTAATCACATCACCCCAAGCAAGGCGGTAAGGCCACTGGTGTGCAGGGGGCTACGTAAGAGTGAATAGATTGGAAAAGAGAAGCCGGAAACCACGTCCTAAACAGGAAACGAGGGATGAGCCTCTACACCTGTTCAATAGACGTGGGTGGAGTGTGAACCGGGCGATTGTTCAGTCTATCTACTCCAATTGAAAAAAAAATAAGCAAAAAAAGAAAGTGAAAAGATTGGAAAAGAGAAAACCGGAAACCACATCCTAAACAAGGAACAAGGGATGATACTCTACACCTGTTCAATTGACCAGATTCGGCGCGGTCTACATAGCAAATGGATTCCTCACTCTACGAAATGACGTCAGTCGCCGGTCGTCATGAACCCTCGTAAATTTCTCTTACCCAAAGGGTATATAATATCTATTTGCATTTCTACGCAATGATTTTATGCTTTCTCTTCTGAAGAGTAAGGCCACACTCAACAAAAATCCTGTTTCAGAATGAATATTAGCGGACACAGTTACAATATTAGCTTATGTTTTCTTTTCTGGACTTAATTGACACAAATTTGGCTGAGTTTCTTGCATGTAGAACATTAGGGTAAACCAGACTTCTGTCTAGCGTTTTGATTCTTGTTTCAAACAAGAAATTTCTTTAAACTAATGCTATGCTCAAGTGCCACTCAATTAAGGTGGTTACAGATAAAAAAAAAAATGAAGTATTTTTATTACAACACCAAAGAACAACTCGATGTTAAAGTTTATGAGGATTATGTTGGGAAGATAACAGTTGAGCCCTAGATATAAACAGGTCAAGATTGTAGCGATCAAGGAAACATCTTCTTGGATGTCGCTTTCACATGCACTGGTTTGAGGGAAGAAGGTACACGAGTTTAACATTCTTCTCACTAATGGAATACGAAAGAAATGAGACTTGTTGTCTAAAATGTGCGTACCATGGCGGGTCAAACAGTGAGAGTTACATGGGGGAGGGACTAAGGCATATAGTTTGTCTAAATTCTTTCCATGGAAAAAGTTATAGAGTGGTGATGATGATGAATGATGATGATAGAGTTGTGTGAAAGAATGAATGTGAATTAGACAGGAAGTTGATTTTTTTTTTTACATTTGTGCTTGAATCTGGTCTTATGTTTACCTTTTTGACTCTCATCACTTCTACTCCAACAGTTTCTTTTCTCGCACTTTCTGCTTGTGGAACTCCTTTCCACATACTTGCTTTCCTGATAGCTACAATATTAAGTGCAACGTCAATTGCCATCGTTTATCATTTTAACTACTATCTTTCTCCTATTCTTAACTTCAGTATCTCTTTTACCGTTTTTTTTTCTCTTTCTCTCTTCCCTCTCATCTCACTGTAAATCCATGAGCAGCTGTCTTGCCTTGCATGGGGTGAAACGATTATATAAAAAGGAAAACTGATGTAATGAATAGGTAATGAATATCTTGGTTCCCCCTCACTGGAATGTGATTGGCTGGTGTCAGCCATAAATCTGGACTAAGGCGAGGACGTCCAGAAATCCAGATATCTACTACTACTAGAGATCTACCACTAGAGGTCTACAAGTCTTCGACTAGAGATCTACGGCTATTGACTATGCCTACGTCTCAGGATACTGCATACGACGAGTACCGTCTATTACGTCTACGTACTAGATTGTCCTACCCGGTTGCATTTGCCTAAGCCACTTAACTACTTAGGATGATATATATATAGATATATCCCTTTCCGGGACATATCAAAATCAAAATCGTTTAACTCATTTTTAAATTGTCTTTTTTTTTTTTTAATCATATCACCCCGAGCAAGGCGGTAACGCCACTGATGTGCAGGGAGCTACGTAATAGTGAAAAGATTGGAAAAGATAAAGCCGGAAACCACATCCTAAACAGGGAACAAGGGATGAGCCTCTTAACCTGTTCAATAGACATGGGTGGAGTGTGAACCTAGCGATAGATAGATCTATCTACTCCAAAAAAAAAAAAAACAAAGTGAAAAGATTGGAAAAGAGAAAACCGGAAACCACATCCTAAACAGGGAATAAGAGATGAGCCTCTTTACCTGTTCAATAGACGTGGGTGGAGTGTGAACCGGGCGATAGATAGATCTATCTACTCCAATTGAAAAAAAAAACAAAGTGAAAAGATTGGAAAAGAGAAAACCGGAAACCACATCCTAAACAGGGAATAAGAGATGAGCCTCTTTACCTGTTCAATAGACGTAGGTGGAGTGTGAACCGGGCGATAGATAGATCTATTTAAACAATTACAGCTGAATAGTAATTTCCATCCGTATTGGGTACCCCACAATTTCAGAGTTGTGCCCCCTCGAAGCTACGCTAAGAAAATCACCATAAAAGTATCCAACCAGGGTAGATAACTCCTCGAAGCAAGCTGTGAATCCGGGTAGGAGTAATAATAAATACACCCAATGTTTGTAGGGTAGTGTTTCCGTAACAAACTGTTTTTTATGTGGCAGGGTTGTTAGCCCTTTGCCCAACTCCCAATCCTGTAGGAAGGTGATTTTCTAAGCGTAGTTTAGACGTGACACACGGCCGAAAGTAGGGGGTACCCAGTGAGGATCGGTCTGACTACTCAGTTTTAGCGAGACGAGCTTGCTAACCGTTACACTCCGGGTAGGAGTACTTATATAAATTATATAATTTGTCTTTCCTTCTCTCCTGTATTTGCAAAATGTTTTTGTATATTAGAGTGTCTTAGAAAGCAAAATCTAATTTTACACCCCTACGATACCAAACTGAGAAAAAACAGCTGTAGAGGGAACTTTGTTTTCTAAAAAAAATGTACGATGCACTTTTTTATAAAGCTTTTTTTTACAAATATTGCTTTTTATCAAAAGTTTGATATGTAAAAACAGTATATATATATATATATATATATATATATATATATATATATATATATATATAATTATTTGTTTGAACATTATTTTTGAGCGATAAATAACGAGAGGTCTAAGCCAGGCTAGGTCATTTGGTGGCTTCCCCTATGTGGATATGGAATGCAGGTTCGAATCTTGCTGAATGAAATATATTTTCGTAACAAAAATTTATCGCAAATAATCAGACCGGTAGAAATAAATATTTATACTATTTGATTATGAACAGAATATCTACTTAAATACGAGTATCGATTAAAAATAATGTTCAAACAAATAATTTAATATATATATATATATATATATAATTTCAAATTGTCGGAAGACCATTTCGTTAATCTATATATATATATATTGTAATGTTGCTATTACAACGGTTTATAAAAGCATAATATCACTACACAAAAATTTTCATGTTTCAGAACAATACTGTTCTTCTTCAATATTTATCTGTACTCTGTATCAAGCACTCTTTATAAAAGTAAATACTTTAACAATGGGTTTTTACTGTAAATGTTTTTCCACCTTTTTTAATATATATATATATATATATATATGTGTGTGTGTGTGTGTGTGTGTGTGTGTGTGTGTGAATATCGTAGCTTTTGATTAAACTTTGCTAAAATTTTGAAAATTAGAGTGGAGCTATTTGAGGATCTTTTATTTAGAAATTCCAGACCCGTGTTCGTGAAAATCATTCGAAAATGAATTATTACAAATCGGCTGTAGATACCGAATGGTTGAAACCTAGGTTGCAGAAATAACTCATTTCCAGTATATATATATATATTTCAAAGAACAGAGCACGCATTACTTATTTGCTATCTAGTTTTCGACCACACCGGTCTTTCAAGCAATATATATACATAGAAAGAGGGAGGGAATTTTGTTTGTATTTGAATAAGGTATGGTTTTTCAGAAAAAATTCATTTAAAAGCGTGTTATTAAGAAACAGGTATGTCTGTTGGATGTTGGAAAACTAATTAAAACATAACTGTGCACATGTATGTATATATACATATCTATAAAGAAATGTGCGTGTCTGTTTGATGAAACGTTGAAAAAAATCAACAACAAAAAAAAAATCTAAGCAACTAGAGAAAAGAAAATAGAAAAAAAAAGAAAACTCTATAGAATAGTGGGGTATAACCCCGTCAATTCTCATCGCTCCACAGAAAGCAGAAAGAAGACACAAGGTCTGAAGTCAGTTGATGTAGAACCCGTTATCATTATCAATGGCAAGCAGGATCAATCTTCTTTGACTAGGTTTTCAGACAAAAAATGATGTCAATTTTTTTTTTGTGTGACACACACACATACACGGACACGAGTTCTCTCTCTGTCTGTCTCTCTCTCTCTTTATATATATCGTTTGAAGACATAAATTATATATAAATTCGTTTGAGGACATCAATTATATAGAAATTGTCCAAATCTTTTATTTATCCGAGCGCTTTCGGTTAGACTTTTAGCCATTTTCGTTGTCTGTCATTTTTAATGAAACCTGCATAAAAGAATAATTGCTACCCAAATATACAATATATATATATATATATATATATATATATATATATATATATATATATATATATATATATAAACTTAATTGTTAGAAAGTGCTATTTCAAGAAATTTAGTTTTCATTGTATTTTTTATGTCTTCCTCCACAGATTCGTTTTTGCTTTAATCATATTCGAGAGCTGTTTCATGAAGTTAACATTTGTTTGACAACTATTTTTTATTGTCGAATGTTATATATATATATGTACATACAACCGGCCATAATTATTAGGCCACCCCAATGTTTAAAAAAAATGATGGGTTTCAGACAATTTTTTAGTATTTATTTCCAAGCGAATAATTGTAAATGAAAATAGAATAGTTCTTTTGTTAATATTGCACAATAGCATGTGCATCAAATACATTTATAAATGTTTAATTAATAACTGCATTTCAATTTCATCAATGAAACAATGAAATAAATTTAGGGTGATTCGGACGAGTTCTTCTTTGCTTCCTTGCCTTGTAAAATTTTGAAAATTAATAATAATAAAAGAATCATTCTATATTTATTTAGCAATAAATACTAAAAATAGTATGAAATACATCATTTCTTTTAACAAAACTGGGGTTTCCTAATAATCATGACCGGTAGTGTATATATGCGTTGTGGTCCAGTGGATATCGACTCAGAACGAGAAATCGGAGAGCCGAGTTCGAATTCCAGTTGAATTCGTTGCATTCATATACCCGCAAATACCCTTGGGAAAGGTATTAATCCCTATCTTCCCTCCAGTTATGGGTCAAATAACAGGACAGATTGGGTTCTATAGCTTTTGTTGGCAACCAATCTACCGCAGAAAGCAATGGCAACCAACTGCGGGATAATCTTCTGCCCAGTCAGTCATGTCTCTTTCGAGACATGATCGCCCAAGCGTGTATCACGTATGGCACTTAACTGACTGAGTATATATATATATATATATATATATGGAATCGGCTATCGCTTAGCATCTAGTGTAGAATATAGCCTGTTCCAAGTCGTATAATATATATTGATTTTGTGGATTTTATAAGCATGTTTTTGGGTGTCGAGGATTAAATGGTGTGGGTAGTGGAGGAGGTTAAGTGTTTGTTCAATATATCTTTCTTCTCCAGATAAATAATTAGGGCTGCATATTCTGAGGGCTCTAAGATAGAAACCTATAATTAAACCAGATTTAATTCTCTGCTTGTTGTGGGAATAGAAATTAAAGAGCTCGCTTTTGTTAATGGGTTTACAGTAACCCTTAAATTCTAATTTATTGTCATTACGTATTATTAAAATGTCAAGCAAATATCAAGGATTGTTAGCTTCGAAATTATATCGTAAATTTAGTGGTAGGTTCTACCTTAATGAGTATAGTTACTAAGTTTTCATAGGTTAGCAACATGGGAGTAAAATGATAGTATCTACCTTAAGTAGGTAGAATGGTTAGATATAATATATTCGAAAAACTGAATTCTAAGAAATCTAGAAATAAACAACCGAGAAAACCAGTGATAAGAGACGCCATGGGTAAGCCAAATTTCTCTTTATGTAAAGTGCTATAAATGAAAATGAATTTGTGGATAAGAAATAGGAGCTCTTTTTATGGATTTTTAAAAATATATTAAACAAATATCTAAGCTTCTCCTCTACCCGCACCATTCCATCCTCAACACACACACACACACACACACACACACACACATATATATATATATATATATATATACATATATATATATATGGATACGAAGTGATTTCCTGCAGTTCAAGATTATTTTGATTTCCTCTTATGAAATGTCCGAATAAAATTCCGTGAATTCCAACAAGATGGAGGAGGCTCTAGGATACAGATGGGTAAAAGTCCATGATGTCGAATTATAGAAAAGTAGAATTATTTTTATCTTCAAAGTTCTTGAAGCAGCCGATTACCCCCGAGGTACTACTCCATTGTAGGAGTCGGAGTTGCTTTTTTTATTTGTTCATTTACTCTTTCTAGAATTATTTAACTAATTCTACCGATCTCTGATTTTGTTGGGTTGATAATCCTATTGGTTAATTTTCGGTGGAATTCTGGTTTGTGGTCTTTTAAAAGTATATACGCCTCCTTCGTCGTACTTTTAGGGACTCTATCAAAGATTTTTAATTTGTCCCTGAATCGTTTGTCCGAAAGGCTAAATCTATCTTTGTGGTTTGATGGTTCCATATTGATTTTTTTGTAGTCTTTAGATTTTTCTTCAGAAGTGCTTTGTACTCCTTGGGGCTCATTTTATAAAAGTTGGAGGTTTTATTTGATTTTACAAAGATTTTGTTCAATTCATTCCTGCTACCGGCGAATGTAGCTCCGATGAATTATCTCATTGGTGGCCCATATATACAAATCTACTCTAGCAACAAGATTAGTAACTAGGTAACTCCCTTTGAACTGTGAAACCAATAAATTGTAAACGCAAATTCTACTCCATCAGCTTCTTTTCTCGCACTTCCTGCCTGTGGAATCCCTTTCCATTTACTTGGTTCCCCGACAGCTACAATCTCCAAGAATTTAAATGTAAAGTCAATAGTCATCTCCTGTCTCACTAACTTGCATCCTCTCTCTCTCTCTCTCTCTCTCTCTCTCTCTCTCTCTCTCTCTCATGCTTCTTTCTCCGTCCACTCCACTCTCATCAGTATTCTCATCCTTTTCTTACCCACTTCCAAACACCCCTTATAACCTATCATTCTTTTTCATAGCTTTCCTCCTATGTAAAACCCTGCAAAACAGTGACAGTAAAATACCTTGTTTAATAAAATGTCTGAATAAAATTCAGCGAATTCCAGGGCAAGATGAAAGTGGCTCTCAAATACATATGGATAAAAGTCCACGATGTCGAATTATAGAAAAGTGGAATTATTTTTCTCTTCAAAGTTCTCGAACCAATCGATTAACTCCAAAGTACCACTACATTGTAGGAGTTGGAGTTGGTTTTTAATTCGTTGATTTAGTCTTTCTAGTATTAGTTAACTAATTCTACCGATCTCTGATTTTGTTGGGTTGATAATCCTAGTGGGTAATTTTCGGTGGTATTCTGGTTTATGGTCTTTTAAAAGTATATACGCTTCATTCGTCGTAATTTTAGGGACTCTGTCACTGATTTTTAGTCTGCCAGTTTTTTATTTGTCCGAATGATTAACTCTATCGATGTGGTTTCAGTGCTCCATGTTGATTTTTTTAAAGTTTTTTATGATTTGCCGTTTTCTTTACTCCACTTACATCTCACACAAAACTTACCAATATAAGGAAAAGAAGTTTCCATCTCCCTTGACATTACCTGATGAGACATTCTCCTTTTAATGTCGAAGCAAAATGTACACTTTGTAGTAGATGATAATTTGCATATGTTCTAAACTATAATCTATAATGAATATTCATAGGTTTATTTTTATATTGTGCGCTGTTTTAAATTAATGTTTTGAAGGTTGTTAATATTTTCTTTGTTCCTTATTCTCTTGAATATATATATATATATATATATATATATATATATATATATATATATATATATATACTCCTTATTCCCTTATATATATATATATATATATATATATATATATATACCCCTCTACCTTCCTCTTTCTTTCTCCTGTTAATATCTACCTTTTATGAAGTAAGGATACTTAGACTAACTTAACCCCAATTTTTCCTGCAAGTATGTATATATATAATTTTCCCTGCTCCTAAAAACATTTTTTTAAATTATTTTAATAAATTTCATAAATTTTATTTTTAAGTTAAATTTAGGTTTATAATTAATTAGATTAATTTAATTAAATTTAAAGAAATTATATGTCAGTTTTTTTTCCCCAAATGAATTTTTTCTTCTTGGATTAAAATTGTAAATATATTTTTTTTCTAAAAATTTTTTTCTAATTATTTCATCCCATTTATAAACGCTAGTTTTGTAAACAAGTCGCTAGCGTCTCTACGAAAATGAAATTTTTCTTTTCTTTATTTTTTTCTTTATTTTTTCTTTCTTTTTCTTTTTTCTTTCCTTTCCTTTCCATTTTATTTAGCCCCCCCTTCCCTGTGAAACACCACGCCCTATTTCTTCTTTCACTTCCCCTTCCTCTTTCTTAGAGCAAGACAAAGCCACATTTTTAATTTTTTCACTTACAACTCAATCTAAAATTATTTTGTCCATAATTTAAAAATAGACATTGATTGATATCTACTTATTAATCCCACTCGTCTAGTTTTTTTTCTTTTCTGTGACGTAAATTTTTGAACTTAGGCCGGTAATATCTTATTTTATTTCGAGTTTTGAAAGTTGTCGATGATATGTGAACTTTCTCTAAGGTATTTCATGTAGAAATGAGCAGACAACGGTTTTGAAATTCGAAATTTGTTTTATTTTGCAACTGGATCTGTAATTTAAATATGAATTACATTGAGCTCTCAACCTTGATCATTTTTTAAGATTAAAATATTAATATTAATTAGGATCGGGTCTTTGGGATTTACCTTCGTGGATTAAAGTTGCAAATATATATATATATATATATATATATATGCAGGTTTCATTAAAAATGATAAACAAGTCATTATTATGGTTAAGTTTTTATGTCATATTTCATATGATCTTATGATTTCTTAGAGTGGGGACATAAATTATACGATACATTACATATAGACTCCGAAACGGTTGAAACGATTTTCTTGAAAATCCAGTTGTACTATAAGCGTATGCGAGTGTTCTTAGCTAGGTTTTGTGTCGAGGTACCCCCGATAAATACCGAAAATCGATAATCGAAAAAATCTGGTTACAGAAGAAGTGGTTCGATTTTAATCAAATTTGATACACTCATGGACAAAGACATAAGAAACGATATTCAGAAGTTTCAAGGTTGCAGTTCTTAAAATAGTGCAGAAAATCAATAATATATATATATATATATATATATATATATATATATATATATATATATATATATTAGGCAAGATGTTTGTGTGTGTGCCTGTTTATCTGTCTTTATGTCCTTTATAAAAATTTTTATCCGATTCACATCAAACTTCACACTCACACAAATATTTTTAGGCTGAGTCTGAGCGCCAGGACCATGGTTTAGTTTTAAAGCTTTCATTACACTCGAGCAACGCCGGGCTATACTGGTAGTTTATAATATATATATATATATATATATATATATATATATATATATATATATATACAACACTGTGCAAAAGTATCAGGACAAGAACTATTTTATATTTTATGAGGTATCAAAATAAAATTTAAAATTCCCCCTGTCCTTACACTTTTGCTCACCATCCATAGTGTCCAGAAGTATTAGGGCAGGGGTGGTTTTCCGAAAACCCTCACTGAAATTCAAATACTGTGTGAAAAGCCAAGTATATTGCTATTAAATAATGATTATTTAAAAGTAGTTGTAAAATAAACGTATTAAATAGAAATTATATTTCATTTTTCCTATTTTGTATTAAACAGGCGATTTCGAAACTACTCTATTGAAAATCTAGGGGATATTTATATAAAACATTGATAAATCTAACATTACTTCGCCAGACACACTTTTGAAACAAATACAAGCTGCTTGGCAGGAGATACCTTTGGATACATTGAAGAAGCTTGATATGTCAATGCCTGACAGAATGAAGGCTGTGATCAATGCAAAAAGCTCTTATACTAAATATTAAATTTATTTTATAACATTTTTTTTCTTGTTAAAGCATTTGTTGAGTAAATAAAATAAAATTACTTTAATTAAATTGTTTATTTTCTGTCAGTATACCTCATAAAGAAAAAATAGTTCTTGGCTTAATACTTTTGCACAGTACTATATATATATATATATATATATATATTTATATATATATATATATATATATTCTAAACATATGCTGTTAAATATAAGAGACAATGAATGTCTATTATGTTTAATCATGAGCCGTTCTAAACGTCGTATTTTTGCTTTTATTTCAGTTGAAAATAAAGACAAAAATTCTCCAACATTTGGATAATTATTTATTGGTTTTCTTCTAAGCTTTCGGCTCACATGAGCCATCTTCAGAGAGGTTGTTTAAACTGAAATATTATAAAATCCACCATCACCGACGATTTTATTTTGTGTTGACATAAAACTCCGCTTGGCAACGGCAATAGTTACCAAAAATAATAAACGCAGTTTTTAAGTTTGTGATGCGGTTTTATGACGACACACCGCGGGATAGCGCAAAATGTCAACAAAACCATGTAGTCAAATGCAATGTATTATGTTATTTCCTGTTTTAAGTTGATTTTATTGAGTGTTGGTTGTTTCGATTTGATGTACATGGCCTCCAATATCTGCAGGCTCCTTTTACTGCGTGTATGAGTAAGGATCACCGTATTGTTGACAAAAATCGGTCTGATATTACCTACATGTTTATGTTTTTCAGAGAAATGTTGTTTAATAGTACTCTGATCAGAAAGATGACATGTAAGTCTACGGGAGAGCGTGGTTGTAGTAAAACCAATATATGTACTAGGTTTTTAGTATTAGAACGGCTCATGATTAAACATAATAGACATTCATTGTCTCTTATATTTAACAGCATATGTTTAGAAAATTACTTGCTGCCTCGATATACTATATATATATATATATATATATATATATATATATATACGAGTTTTATACAGGATACGAGGATGTGTATGCGTGCGTGTGCAAAATAAGATAGAAACACAAGCGAAGACGACAACTTGTCTATCCATCAAACTCGTTACGTTTTTGAATCCAGCAAATATACTGTAAGTGATTTTCATTATTATTTGAACCAATGCGTCCAGAATCCCCAGAAAAAAAGTATCTACGCTATTTTAGTGTGCTAATCTGACAGTTTGTGTTTGGAATAAATCTGGATTTTGCCTACATATTTCCGTTCCGTTAAATATTAATCGCTAAAAGCATTTTGACTTGCGAAATAGGTAATAAGCGGAGGTATTTCTTATATTACGCAGTAAATATGGAAATCAGAATTTTCTAAGTTTATCAAAGATTGGCACAAGGACACAATCAAGAAGCGATTCATATTATTAACTATTTTTTAATCTCTATCAGTCATTTAATTATCATGCGTAATATACGCAAGAGATCATGTCTCGAAAAATACTCGTTTCCAACCAAGGCTACCTACTATTTAATCCATAGCTAGAGGGTATTTGCGCGTAAGTGAATGCAACGAATTCAATTAGAAATCGAATGTAACTCAATAATCAATGGAAAACTCTAAAATATACATTAATTAGAAATAGGTTGGCACAAGAATTAAATAAATCTTTTGATGTATGTTTATATAGCTCATTTTAAATTCGTCAAGAGATTTCTAAAAATGTTATTAATGTGATCAACTGTTTTAAAAGCAAACTAATAAAGATTAAAAATGGTTTATGAATAATAAATGAAGAAAGATAATGTAAAAAATAAAAAATAAAGTAAATTATAAGACGCATTAAAATCTTGCAAAGGACGTCTTACAGGTGAATGACTGTAAAAGCACTAAATAGCTGAGTGAATTTGAAAGAATTATCTAAGAATTTTAAACGACGTACTACAGGCTACTGATATTACAAGTAATAAAGAGCTGAGTAAATACGAAAGAGACTATGAATGTCTAAAGCAACAGACAACAATTGACTCATTGCAAAAGCACTAAATAGCTGAGTGAATTTGAAAGTCTTATCCAAGAATTTTAAGCGACGTACTACAGGCAACCGATATTACAAGTAATAAAGAACTGAGTAAATACGAAAGACAATATGAATGTCTCAAGCAACAGACAGCAATTGACTCATTGCAAAAGCATAAAATAACTGAGTGAATTTGAAAGACTTATATGAAAATTTTAAACGACGTACTACAGGCAACCGATATTACAAGTAATAAAGAGCTGAGTAAATACGAAAGACACTATGAATGTCTAAAGCAACAGACAACAATTGACTCATTGCAAAAGCACTAAATAGCTGAGTGAATTTGAAAGCCTTATCCAAGAATTTTAAGCGACGTACTACAGGCAACCGATATTACAAGTAATAAAGAGCTGAGTAAATACGAAAGACACTATGAATGTCTAAAGCAACAGACAACAATTGACTCGTTGCAAAAGCACAAAATAGCTGAGTGAATTTGTAAAGACTTATATAAGAATTTTAATCGACGTACTACAGGCAACCGACTGGGTAGGATTTTTTCCGCTGTAGATTTTACATTATTTCTGAAGTAGACTGGTTGCTAACCAAGGCTATAGAATCTAATCTGTCTTGCAATTTAACTCATGGCTGGAGGGAGAACATACGGATTCATGCCTTTCGTAAAGTTATGAGTGCGTAACTAAATCCAACGAATTAAACTCGCTTCTATTATTTCTAGATTTGAGACGGTACCTCCTACACCACAATACACATCTTCAACAAAATACACAAGAATAAACGATCTGTGTCAAACTGAAAGACACTACTAAGGATTATGAACGACATCTCCGATATACATAGATAGAAAGGGGCGTAAGACAAGGATGTGTCTTTTCATCGGGTCTATTTAACATGTACAGCGAGAATATTTTGAAAACCCTAGATGTTATGCAATGATTTGTCATAGGAGGCCACAATTTAGACAACCTAAGGTACGTAGATGATACAGTGCTGATTGCAGGCACGGAAAGGAAACTACAAGACCTCCTACAGAAGGTATCTGAAGAGAATGATAAGAAAGGACTACAAATAAACTGCAAGAAAACCGAATGCATGGTCATAAGGCAAAAAGAGCAGCCTAAAATGCCAAATATATGTGGGGGATACTAAAATGTTTCACCATAACATTAATATAGGAGGAATGGTCCATTATCTGAGGAATAGGCGTGTTTCACCATCACATTAATATAGGAAGGAGGGTCCATTATCTGAGGAATTGGTGTGTTTCACCATAATATTAATATAGGAGGGAGGGTCCATTATCTGAGAAATTGGCGTGTTTCACCATAATATTAATATAAGAGGAAGAGTCCATTATCTGAGGAATAGGTTTGTTTCATCATACCATTAATATAGAAGGGAGGGTCTATTATCTGAGAAATAGGTGTGTTTCACCATAACATTAATATAGGAGGGAGAGTCCATTATCTGAGAATTTGGGGTGTTTCACCATAATATTGTATTAAGCTTGTAGAGTGAGACTTTATTGAGGACCCTACAAGTTATACCAGGATTTGTCATAGGAGGCCACAATTTGAACAACACAAGGTACGCAGATGATACACTGCTGATTGCAGGCACGGAAAGGAAACTACAAGACCTCTTACAGAAGGTAGCTGAAGAGAGTGACAAGAAGGGACTACAAATAAACTGCAAGAAAACCGAATGCAAGGTCATCAGGAAAAAGAGCAGCCCGGAATCACGTAAGGCATTTAACTGATTGGCTGAGTGATCAAGTAATAAAATATTACACATATTTCCCCAGACTTAGGGGGCGACTAGATGTAAAATTTCCCCTGAATATTTCTTGCTCATTTGTCGTATATTTTATTATTTCAGATATTCTTTAGGCTGAGTCTGAGCTCCAGGACCATGGATTAGTTTTAAAGCTTTCATTACACCCGAACAATGCCGGGCTATAGTGCTAGTATATATATATATATATATATATATATATATATATATATATGCGATTGGTAAATTGTCGCAATTATTTTATTACGTGCGATTAGTAAATTGTCGCAATTATTTTATTATTTCACATATTCTTTAGGCTGAGTCTGAGCTCCAGGACCAAGGATTAGTTTTAAAGCTTTCATTACACCCGAACAATGCCGGGCTATAGTGCTAGTTAAAAGATATGTTGATAAAATTAACATGCATATATGGTTACGAGCATCTGGAGTAAAGCCTGAAATTCAAGTTTCTTGTTTTTGCAATGCAAGACTAATATTCTTTTTCTCTAACAAACTATCAGGCAAATATACGTAATAATGTCGATTTAAAACGCAGATCTTTTGGCAAATATTAAGAAAGCAAATCATATAGTGCTGACTGCAGGCACGGAAAGGAAACTTCAAGATCTCCTACGGAATGTAGCTGAAGAGAATGACAAAAAAGACTACAAATAAACTGCAAGAAAACTGCAAGAAAACCACATGAATGGTCATCAGCAAAAAGAGCAACCCAGAATGCCAAATACTGGTGTGGGATATTAAAATCAAGCCGGTACACAAACTTAAATACCTGGGAAGTCTTCTATCAGAAGACGAAAAGTGTGATACAGAGATCTGAAGGCGAATTGGCATGGTGAAATACGCGTTCCAGAAGCTGAGTAAAGTATTAAGACATAGGAAACTGTCACTAAAAACAAAGAGAGTACTAGATTGCTATGCAAAGATAAAAAAAAAACTGGAAGCAGCTTTAATGTGGTTCTACAGAAGGATGCTGAGGATATCATGGACCGAGCATGTGAGCAATGACGAAGTGTTGGAAAGAATGGCAACGAAAAGGAAATAAATATTGAGTATCAGGAAGAGAAAACTGAAGTTCCTGGGACATGCAGTGAGGAAGGAGGGCTTGGAGAACCTGATATTTACAGGCCAGATAGAGGGAAAAAGAGACAGAGGAAAGCGGCGGATAACATATTTGAAGGGCCTGGGCAGGTGGATGACAGAACGGGGGCTGAGAGACGTTACAGGAGAAAGCGTGCAAAGAGCCACCAGGGATAGGGTGACGTGGAAGGTCATGATCGCCTACGTCCTGAAAGGACAATGCACATAGAAGTAGAAACTACAGATGACAGATGACAAAATCTACATACAGCAGAGAAAACATGAAGGGCACTTCTAAGTATTCTATACGAGCGATGACTTATTATACAATCAATACAAACCTGTGTAAATTTGAAAAACATATCTATGCATTTTAAAAGACGTACAATTGTTGACTATTTACGCAGTCGATCAAGAGCTGAGTAAACCTGTTAGTCACATCAAAGGCTAGTAAACGTCGCAATATAGTTGACTGATTGCACAATCAAAAAGTGCTCAGTAAATTTTAATGACAATTCTAAAGCATGTAAACAATCTACTAAATCGACTAATTGTACAATAAAAAAAGTGAATACACTTGAAAGAGACTTTTTAAAGCTTATAAACGATGTACTACATTTGACTAATTAAACAATCAATAGAAAACAGTGTAAACTTAAACATAAAATATTTTTAAAACGGCATAGAACACCTGACATATTACGAACGCAATAAAAAACAAGTGCAAACTTAAAAGGCTTGTGAATATTATTCTACAATCGACTGTTACAGTCATTTAAGTGATACACGGTTCGGTGGTCATGTCTCGAAAAAGACATGACTGACTGGGCAGAAGATTATCCCGCAGTAGGTTGCTATTGCTTTCTGCAGTAGACTGGTTGCCAGCCAAGGATATAGAACCCAATCTGTCCTGTTATTTGACTCATAGCTAGAGGGGAAAGAGATGTATTATATTATTAAGTAGCAATTAATAGGGGAACAGTTTATTAATTCATAACAAGGTAAAATTGATCCCTCACTTTATGTCCAGTAGAAGCCTTATTCATGTTTTCAACCATTATATTCAGTCAGTCAGTTAAGTGCCATACGTGATACACGCTTTAAGCTATCATGTCTCGAAAGAGACATGACTGACTGGACAGAAGATTATCACGCAGTAGGTTGCCATTACACTATGCGGTAGACTGGTTGCCAGCCAATGCTACAGAACCCAATTTGTCCTGTTATTTAACCCATAAAGAATTAAAAAATTGGTGTAAACTTAAGAGACCCTTCAAAGGCTTGTAAAAGTCGCACTGTAGTTGACTGATAACATAGCCAATAAAATCTGTGTAATCTTGAATGACAGATTTAATGCTTTTAGACGAGTTCGAAACTTCACTGATTACGCAATCAAATAAAAGTTGTGTGAACTTGAATGACACTTCAAATGATTGTAAATAAAATACTACTATTAACTTATTGCTCAATCAATGAAAAGCTTTTTACCGTTGAAAGACTTTTCACAGTTTTTAAACGGCGTGCTACAGTTGACTGGTTATATAATCAATAAAATATGTGTAAACTTGAAAAACAAATCTATCTAAGGTTTGTAAACGACTTACCACTGATGACTGATCACAGAATTAATAAAAAGCTGTGCAAAGTTTAAAGACATCTCGAGGGCTTAAAAACGATTTGCTACATTTGACTTATTACAGAATCAATAACAACTGTGTAATCTTGAACGATAAATCTATGGATTGTAAGCAGTCAGTTAAGTGCCATACATGATACACGCTTTGAAAGAGACATGACTGACTGGGCAGATGATTATCCTGCAGTAGGTTGCCATTGCTTTCTGCGGTAGACTGGTTGCTAGCCAAGGCTATAGAACCCAATTTGTCTTGCCATTTAACTCATAGCTGGAGCGAGAAGAAATAGATTGTATTATTATGTAGTAATTAGTGGGGGATCGGTTTCTTATTGTTATGAAGTAATAAACTGATCCTCCACTTTATGACCGATATAAGCCTTCATCATTATTCCAACTATTATATTCAGTCAGTCAGTTAAGTGCCATACGTGATACACGCTTGGGCGATCATGTCTCGAAAGAGACATGACTAACTGGGCAAAAGATTATCCCGCAGTAGGTTGCCATTGCTGTCTGTGGTAGACTGGTTGCCGACCAAGGCTATAGAACCCAATCTGTCCTGTTATTTGACTCATAGCTAAAGGGAAAAGAAATCTATTATATTATTATGTAGTAATTAGTGGGGGATCGGTTTCCTATTGTTATAAAGTAATAAACTGATCCCCCACTTTATGACCAATATAAGCCTTAATCATTATTCCAACTATTATATTCAGTCAGTCAGTTAAGTGCCATACGTGATACACACTTTGGGCGATCGTTTCTCGAATGAGACATGATTGACTGGGCAGAAGATTATCCCGCAGTAGGTTACCATTGCTTTCTGCGTTAGACTGGTTGCTAACCAAGGCTATAGAACCCAATCTATCCTGCTATTCAACCTATAGCTGTACGAAGAAGAGGTGGATTATATTATTAAGTTCTAATTAGTGGGGGATCTGTTTACTACTTCATGCCAAAAGAAAACTGATCCCCCACTTTATGACCAGTAGAAGCTTTAATTATGTTTCCAACTACTCAGCCAGTTAAGTGCCATATGTGATACACGCTTTGGGCGATCGTTTCTCGAATGAGACATGACTGACTGGGCAGATGATTATCCCGCAGTAGGTTGCCATTGCTTTCTGCGGTAGACTGGTTGACAACCAAGGGTATAGAACCCAATCTGTCATATTATTTAACCCATAACAGGAGGGAAGAGACGAATTAATACCTTTCCCAAGGATATTTGCACGGAAGTGAATGCAAGGAATTCAACTGGAATTTGAACTCGGCTCCCCGATTTGTCGATATCCACTGCACAAAACTTTTACAGAGAAAAAGCTACAAATTCCATGGACCGAACATGTGAGCAACGATGAGGTTACGGAATAGATGAAAATGAAAAGGAAACTTCTATTTAACATCAAGAAAAGACAGCTGAAGTTCCTTGGTCAGATAATGAGGAAGGAGGACATGTAGAAGCTGACACTCACAGGTTAGATGGAGGGAAAGAGAGGCGGGTGAATGCAATGTATAACATACTTTATGGGCTTGAGCAAATGGATGTCAGAGCGTAGTTTCGGTGGGGTAGCAAGAGAAAGCCTGCTAAGAGCCACTAAGGAAAAGAAGATGTGGAAGACCATGATCGCCTATGTCCTGAAGGAACAGAGCACATGATGCTAATGAAACAAATCATGTTTAGATCTCATGCAGTTGACCAGCCGCCGAAAAATGATATTTGATGAATCCGTCATTTATAACAATTCATAGCGTGTGTATTCAGCAGTTTTTATGACTGTAGAGAAAAACAACTCTTTTTCTCTTTGTCATAAACAAAAAAAGCGATACTACTCTTTCCTACAAGCCTGATCTTTAAAACTGACTCTCTAAGGGATTTTTTTATTTTGTTTTATCTATTAAGCGAAGCTGGCTCGATTTTCGTTTTCATGTGCTCAATGTTGTTTCGTTTTTAACCAGTGAGTCCCCCGGCATTTCGAGGTGGCCGGAAATATAATTGTGCCCGTTTATATCAAGCGATCTCTCGGTTTATTTCTGGTTTTTGGACAAATAAGACCAGAAGGGTTAAAATTATTGGCAAAAGTAAGAGATTATACTTACAATTGAAATATTGCTATTTATTAATAATATATTGTTAAGTTCCGAACACGGTCAGCACATTTTTACCGTCTTCATAATTGACGTTATTAAAAGTATAGCCGGAAGTGCTCGAAATCTTAAAAGCTTTGGACAATTCTCATATAATTTGAGTTGCGAAAAGCAAAAAAATATAGGAGCACATGAATAATTATATAAAAACTTCATATAAAAATTATATAAAAATTTATATAAAAATATTGATTGATTGTTTAATTACTTTGTTTTAGGTCATAATAAAATTAAACCATTTCACATTTGTATTAAAAAGTGTTCAATACGATTATCTTGTAGAACTTTTGAATATTCTTCATTTGTAAACGAGTTATTACGCGACCTAGGTTTCTACCATGTGGCGTCATCAAAACTTCCCCGTTACGTGAGCGTTCAGAAAAAAAACCGTTACGTGAGCTTTCTTAAAAAAAACGGTAAATGGTAATATTGCAAATCGCCTGAAGACACCACATGGTAGAAACCTAGGTCGCGTAATAACTCTTTACAAATGAAAAAAAGTATATATATATATATATATATATATATATATATATATATATATATATATAATTATTAACCAGTTATTGGACAAAATTAAATTCAACCAGTATACGGTTGTATTAAAAGTTGTATCTCTGTAAGCCTTGCCAGTGTGTTTGTGCAGCTTTACAATTTTTGTACGCTTTCTTGGAGTAACATCTATCGCTGACAATGGCCGTAGAGCAACTATTCGACAGTCGAAACAATAGTGTCTGGCGCACCATGTGGATAACGCAGTATTTTTCAAGGCCAAACCAATTGCATCATACACCCCAAAAATAGATTCGTATTACTGCACACCACTGCAAATGACCTCATCTGAGAAAAATTAGAAATCGATTACACCCTGTCACTCCAGTTCGTCTAAAACATAACGTATGGTGAAAAAAAGGAAACTAAAGCAGTCATTTCAGTTCATTTGCACAAAAGTATACGGTACTTCGATTTAGACAACCATGGATATGTGAACAGTGACAAAGATTTAGATTAAAATGAAAACAAAAAAGGAAACTTAAAGTTAACATCAGCAAGAACCAATTGATATTTCTAGGGCTCATATTGTGGAAAGAGGGTTTGGAAAAGTTGATACTCACAAGCCAGACTTAAGGCAAGAGAGAGGAAAACAGCATGTAAATTACTTAGTGAGCCTGTGTTATGTATGGCGGAAAAAGTTTCGCAGAGTTAACAAACAGATCAAATTTATTAAGATCTATGAGAGACAAGAGATTGTGAAGAGCCATCATCGCCATTGCTCTGAATAGACACGACTTATAAGAGAATGTAACATATCTTACCTGAATATATATTAATGCTTTATTAATACATATGTTCGGGTTTAATTTGAGCATAAGCGCCTAAAACCAAGCCATTTGGACGAATTTCTGAACTGATTTTATTGTGTATATTAGAAATAAAGTTAATAATGCTTCCAGAAATATTTAATCATAAATTGAGATATGAGTAAGTTGATGGCAAAACAAGGTTTAGCAGAAGGACCAAAAAAAAAAAAATTATTAAGAGCTACAAGAACAGGAAATTGTTTGTTTGTCTGTTTTTGAGGCTTAACGACCTATCAATCCTTATTTTAAGGTCATAACCAGTGATTTTTGGGCAAGGTTATTTTATTTTTACAACGTTTTTCTTTTCACGATTCATTAGGATTTGTTTTTAAGGGCATGGTCCTCAAGTCCTACCCTTGTTATTTAACCCACAACTGGAGGGAATGGACGGATTAATACCTTTCCCAAGGGTACCAGTGCTTAAGTGAATGCAGGTTATTCAACTGGAATTCGAACTCGGCTCACCGATTTCTCTTTTTGAGCCGATAAGCACTGCACCACAACGCACATCCGTCACTATACGCTTACAGCACCTGGTATTCCCAAGCGGTCACCCATCTAAGTACTGACCAGGCTCAACGTTGCTTAACTTCGGTGATCGACCGAGAACCGGTGTATTCAACGTGATATGGCCGTAAGCCAATAAACGCTTACAGCACCTGTTATTCCCAAGCGGTGACCCATCTAAGTACTGACCAGGCTCAACGTTGCTTAACTTCGGTGATCGAGCGAGAACCGGTGTATTCAACGTGATATGGCCGTAAGCCAATAAACGCTTACAGCACCTGTTATTCCCAAGCGGTCACCCATCTAAGTACTGACCAGCCTCAACGTTGCTTAACTTCGGTGATCGAGCGAGAACCGGTGTATTCAACGTGATATGGCCGTAAGCCAATAAACACTTACAGCACCTGTTATTCCCAAGCGGTCACCCATCTAAGTACTGACCAGGCTCAACGTTGCTTAACTTCGGTGATAGAGCGAGAACGGGTGTATTCAACATGATATGGCCGTAAGCCAATAAACACTTACAGCACCTGTTATTCCCAAGCGGTCACCCATCTAAGTACTGACCAGCCTCAACGTTGCTTAACTTCGGTGATCGAGCGAGAACCGGTGTATTCAACGTGATAGGGCCGTAAGCCCCAGGAAATTGTGAAGAGCCATCATCGCCACTGCTCTGAATAGACACGACTCATAAAAGAATGTAACATATCTTACCTGAATATATATTAATATTATCTTAATACTTATGTTAGGGTTCAATGTTTATGAGAAATACCAAATATATTAAGAGCTGCAACGGAAAGGAGAATGTGAAGAGTCATGATCGCCAATGTTCTGAATGGACTCTGCACATGAAGAAATTCGCATCTTTGGTTGTTTCTCATCTGGCAACCATATATTCTGTCTTTTTAAACTTTATGCTTAACCTTTTATTCTCATTTTTCTTTCTAACGGTCTCTGGGAGTTATTCCAGTTTTATTTCTGCTTCTGCTATTAGCACCGTGTCTTCGGCATATATTAGTTAATCAATAATAGCTATTTTTATTTACCCCGAGAACACGGTCTACTTATTTCTGGTATTATCTGATTATGACGATGAAGGTAATTCCGTCATGGGATGCTCTTCGACAAATTAACATCCACGTTAAAAAGCGGCAAACGCGTTATCGTCTTCTTCGATGTTCCTTGACTTTCTACGTCTCCCTATCCCTGGTGGCTCTTAGCACACCTTCTCCTGTTACACCATGCAAACCCCGTTCTGTTATCCACTAGCTCAAGCCCATAAATCTAGAATATAAATGTATAGAAACAAACATGGCCACAAAAAGAGGGATCAGTTTATATATTGATTATAATATAGATTTGATCCCCCATTTTATATCTACATTATAATCTCTTATAAACAGTATATTATTCTGCTATATGCCATGTCCTTTCAGGATGTAAGCGATCATGGCTCTCCTTATCCCTGGTGGCTCTTAGCATACTTTCTTCTGTAGGACCACGCAACTCTCGTTCCGTCATCCAGCTGCTCAGGCCCTTCAAACATGTTAGCCACTGCATTCCTCTGTCTCTTTCCCCTCTATCTGGCCTGTTAGTATCAGGTTCTTCAAGCCCTCCTTCCTCATTGCATGTAACAGGAAATTTAATTGTCTCTTCTTGATGTTTAATATTAATTTCCATTTCGTTTCCATCCTTTCCGAAACCTCATCATTGCTCACGTACTTGGTCCATGATATCCACAGCATCCTTTTGTAGAACCACATTTCAGCCGCTTGACGTTTTTCCTTCTTCTTTGATGATATTGTCCAGCATTCACTGCCATATTGAACAACTGACATCACATAGCATTCTAGAACTCTCTTCTTTGTTTCTAGCGAAATTTTCCTGTTTCTTAATAGTTTACTTAACATCTGGAATGCATCCTCGTGCTTTCGGATCTCAGGAATATAAATGTATAGAAACTGTTGTGACCACAAAGTGAGGGGTCAGTTTATATATTGATTGTAATATGAAATTGATCCCCCACTTTATATCCAGTATGCTTTTGTAGAACCAAATTTCAGTTGCTTCAACTTTTTCCTTCATCTTTGATGATATTGTCCAGCATTCACTGCTATATTGAAGAACTGACATCACAGCAATCCAGTACTCTCTTCTTTGTTTCTAGTGAAGGTTTCCTGTCTTTTAATACTTTTCTCAGTTTCTGGCACGCGTCCATCGCTATGCCTGTTCGCACTTTCCGTCTTCTGTTAGAACACCTACCAGGTATTTAAATTTTTGTACCTGCTTGATTTTACTATCCCCTGCCTGCATTTGGCATATTGGGCTGCTCTATTTGCTGATGACCATGCATTCGGGTTTCTTGCAGTTTATGTATAGTTCTTTTTTGTCACTCTTTTCAGCTACATTCTGTAGGAGGTCTTATAGTTTCCTTTCTGTGTCTGCTATCAGCACTGTATCATCGGCTTACCTGATGTTGTTCAAATTATAGCCACCGATAAAAAATCCTGGCATATTATCTAGGGTCTTCAAAATAGTCTCGCTATACAAGTTTAATAGATCCGGTGAAAAGGCACATCCTTGTCTTACGCCACTTTCTTTCTTTGTATCGGCATCTTGAAGTCGCCGTGCTATACATAAAAATTTCAACCTTTTATAAGTTAGCAATAAGCCTAAATTTTAATCAACCTTCAGTGTATTACTTATAATTTGTAAGGTATATATATATATATATATATATATATATATATATTGCAGTGAGATTATTGCATGAATATATATTTTGTTTTGGAAAGATGTGTTCTTAATCTTATGTATTTTTCCTTATTTGTATTTGGTGTCTACGAACTAAAATTACCCTCTTTTCTTCACTGTTATCAAAGTCGTGCGCCAGTGCAAAATTTATTTTTGACCAATAACAAAAGAGTTTGACTCCGGACTGAACAACAGACCAATGCAAATGTTCACGAGCTTGTGGCAACTATACCTATCGAAAAAAAGGGCTGGCTTACAAAGTGAGCTGATAACGAGCTGGTAACGAGCTGATGTCAAATGGTTTTTTTATATAAATGAAAGAGAAAAGGAGCAAAGAAGATATAGAACCCAAGTCGCAATGTAGCAGAAGATTGTCGGCCACCGATCGGATACAACTGTCCCGGCGATTCGCATTTCCATCTTCTCACTTTCTCTCTTGTGCTTTCTTTCCCTATAATTTATGAAGGTGTTATGTTGCCCTCCTACGAGGAATGAAGTTTTCCTCTTTTTTTTATATATGATAACCTGCGTGACCTCCGGAAGGCAGTTAAATCGACACTAAAGGACGACAGATAGTACGTAGTTAAAGCCAGCTACTATTCTGGCAATTAGCAGCGTAATTCTACCGTTCGAACTTACTTATTTCTATTTACTCATTACTAACACTTACGTTGTTTATTTGTTCTTGTTATACTAATACACTGATTCGAACCTACCTTCAACCATACCGGTCACTACAATTTTGCCAAAACAACTCCACAGCAAATTGGCGACGAAGATTTGCGTTGAGACTTGCCACAACAAATTAGCGAGAAAGATTCACATCAGAAAGGAACCGAAGTTGTTCTGCTGACTCAAGTATTAGCAGAACCTCATTTTGTATAGTCTTTATACAAATATAAAGGGAATGTAAGTGTTCTGTTTACATCAATTATAGAGCAGATTCATTTTTAATTGACTCACGTATAAAGGCGTATAAGCTAGAGCAAATTTTTTTTTTACTTAAGTGTAAAAAATAAGTGTTTTGACATAGAAGCTGAACACATTTTTGCATTTTCACTCAGGCATAAACCTGATCAAAGTAAACGTTTTGACTCAGATAGAAGCCAATTCTAATTTTTTTTTTTGTTTAAATATAAATACAACTCAACTGTACTGTTGACTCAAGTATAATATAACAACATTTTGTTTTGTATTTTCATACAATTATAAAGGGGACCCAGATTTAGTCTTTGTTTTGAATACACAACGAACCTACTTTTGATTGAATCTAGTATAAAGGAACTTTAGACTTAAAATTTAACTCAAGTATGAGGTAGATCAATTCATGCGTTTTTGACTCAAGTATAAATGAGACCCAAATATACATGTTGATCCAAGTATAAATTATACCGTTTATTTATTTGTTTATTTTATTTTTCATTTATTTTATTTTATTTTATTTTTATTCTTTACTTTTTAACCACTAATTAAATTTACCTTTTGACTTGAGTAAATAAAAGAAATTGGTTTCAGTATGTGATCACCGATCATCGACCCCGTGATGTCATCAGTCCTGAGCTGGCATCTAGATTTTAGTCAATTCTCCACCGAGCTAAGTGACGTAGTTTTCTTCTGCATTTTCTATAAATATCTTCATTTTTACTGTTGAAATTATTAGATGTAACCTTAATTTTTTTAATCGTATCACCCCGAGCAAGGCGGTAATGTCACTGATGTGCAGGGGGCTACATCTTCTTCTTCTTCTATGTGCCCTGTCCCTTCAGGACGTAGGCGATCATGGATCTCCACGTCTCCCTATCTTTTGTGGCTCTTAGTATGTTTGCTTCTGTTGCTCCTGGCAACCCCCGTTCCGTCATCCACCTGATCAGACCCTGCAAATATGTTATCCGCTGCCTTCCTCTGTCTCTCCTTCCTTCTATCTGTCCAGTCAGTATCAGGTTATCCAGGCTCTCCTTCCTCATTGCATGTCCCAGGAACTTCAGTTGTCTCTTCCTGATGCTCAGCATCAATTTCCTTTTTGTTGCCATTCTTTCTAACACTTCGTCGTTGCTTGTATGCTCAGTCCACGATATCCGTAGCATCCTTCTGTAGAACTACATTTCGGACGCTTCTAGTTTTGTCCTCATTTTCGATGATATTGTCCAGCATTCACAGCCGTATTGAAGAACTGACATCACGTAGCAGTCTAGCGCTCTTTTCTTCGTTTCTATTGAGATCTTCCTGTGTGTTAGTATTTTGCTCATCTTCTGGAACGCGTCCTTTGCCATGCCAATTCGACTTCGGATCTCCGTGTCGCACTTTCCATCTCCTGTTAGAACACTTCCTAGGTACTTAAATTCTTGGACTTGTTTAATTCTGTTATCCCCCACCTGTATTTGGAATTTTGAGTTGTATCTTTTGCTGATGACCATGCACTCAGTTTTCTTAAAGTTTATTTGTAGTCCCTTCTTGTCACTCTCCACTGATTCTTTCTGTATGAGATTTGCAGTTTCCTTTCCGTGTCCGCAATCAGTACTGTATCGTCCGCGTATCTTATGTTGTTCAGGTTGTGGCCTCCAATAACAAATCCTGGTGTGTCATCTAGGGTCCTCAAAATATTCTCGCTGTATAGGTTGAACAAATCCGGTGAAAAGACACATCCTTGTCTTACGCCTTTTTCTATCTTTGTGTATCTACTGAGGTCGTTACCTGTCCGTATGCAGGCCGTTTGCTGCCAGTAGAGATTCTTGATTATTCTTATGTCTTTGCCGAAAATGTCGAGGTTGCCTAGCATTTCCATCAATTCTTTGTGTCGTATTTTGTCGAATGCTTTCGCGTAATCAATGAAGCATAGGTACAAGTCTTTCTTCATTTGTAATGCCCTTTCAGAGAGCATCCTAATCATGAATATGGCGTTCCTTGTTCCAGTGTCCTTGACGAACCCGCACTGTTCCTGCCCTATCTCTGGCCTGATTCTGCTTCTCGCTCTATTCATCAGGATTCTGACAATCAGTTTTGTAATGTGACTCATTAAGCTGATAGTTCTGTGTAGTTCGCACTCGTTTGCACCAGGTTTCTTCGGCAGAGCTATAAATATCGACTTGCATAGGTCGTCTGGTATTATTCCGCTGCTATAAATTTCGTTTATTATGTCGGTAATCTTTTCTATGCCATATTCTTTTAAGGCTGTCAGCAGCTCTATCACTATGCCATCTGGGCCAGGTGCTTTGTTTCTGTTCATTTTGGCCATTGCAGCTTCCACTTCGGATTTTAGTATTTCCGGTCCATCCATCTCCTTGTGTATTCTCGGTTGTTCTCTCTTGTCGCAAAAGAGATCCTTTATGTATTCTTCCCATCGCTGGAGTATTTCCTCTTTCTCTATCTCAGAAGAGAGTAAAGAGGAAGACGAATCGGTTAGAAAGGAGCAATAGAAAGATGAGAATGCAGGTGTGATGACAGTTTCAAAGGCGGAAAGAAAGGAAAGGATATACGGAGTGGGGAAAGAACTAGAGTCAAGTGGTTAATAGTTGAGTATTGACCTTGCATTTAAATTCCTGGAGGTTGTAGCCGTCAGGAAAGCGAGAATATGGGAGCGAGTTCCATAGGCGGGAAGTGAGGGAGAAGAAGCTGCAGGAGTAGAATTGTCGTCTGCATTTGGCTAATCTAACTGTGAATGGGTGGGACCAGAATAGTCTCTTCTCTCGCACTTCCCAATAGTGAAATTTATTTCCTATTTCTTGGTTTGCCGCCACCAACAAATCGCCATATTTAGTTTTCCTGAACGCCATCTTTTTTTTTTCTTAACGCTGTTCTTTAATTGTTCTTTCTCTTCAATAAAATTTTCTCATCCTTTTTATCTTGTGTCTTAGTGAAATTGGCACTTTCTTTAGTGTAAAATGATTAAAAAAATGATTGAAAAAAGAACCCTAAAATCTAATCTACTTCTGGACATTTAATCTTGACTCAGCGTACAGAGTTGTTTTTTCATACTGTAAAAATGTTCGGAGGCTCTTCTATGTCAGTTTTTTCCTAGACCTTCAGGGTTTGTTTTTAAATAGTCGACATCGGCAAAGTGTTCTTCTTTCAGATTTTTCGCCTGACTGAACAAATATCTCACATACAGCAAAGTCGGTTAAATGGATGAAAATGGCGATCATCGACTCCACTGATTTTTGGCCAGAAACTGCCGATTAGAAGGCTTTACTTCGGTGAATTATTCAATCCCCTTCTTTTAACTTTTTCTCTTAGAATTCTTCTTCTTTTTCTTGAATGAATCGTATCTCTACTGGATGTGAGTGACCATGACTCTTCTCAACTTCAAACATTTTATCACTCTATTTTTTGCTATCTCTACCAATATCTTCTGAGGTATGTTACTCGCTACTTTCCTAAGTTAAACATGTCCTGTGAGTGAAAAATTCACCAAGCCTATTTTCCTGATTTTTTTTATAAAATTATAAAAGGAGACACCGATTTAATCTCTGTCTCTAATGTATAATGAACCTATTTTGGATTGAGTCTTGTATAACGAAAACTTAGGTTTAACATTTGACTCAAGTATAAGCCGGGTCAGTTTGTGTTTTTTGACATAAGTATAACTGGAACCCAAATATACATGATGACCCAAGTATAAAGGATACCGTTTATTTATTTGTTTCTTTTAGGTTTTAATATATTTTATTTTATTATTTTATTTTTTATGTATTTTAACTGAAGTATAAGCACTGAATTTTCCTTTTGACTTGAGTAAATAAAAGTAATTGGTTTCAGTTTGTGATCACCGATCACCGATCCGTGATGTCATATTAGCTCAATCTTGATTGGCCTACGTCCAAAAACAGTTTACCTACAAAAATGTATATTGCAATATGTAATAAGCATAAAGTCTAATATCTAGAGCTTTCTTGTTTTTTAGTATTTTCCGTAGCCATTTTAGACTCGCTTAAAATATCGATTTGAACGACGGTATAAGAAAGGAAGGAATAAAGTTTAGAGACATTTTTGTGATTGTCCTATTATTTTAGACAATGATGGGAATAAGATAAACCCATCACACACACACACACATACACACACACACACACAGATGCAGACATATGCAAGAACCAGATCTAAATTTATACAGAGTAGCAATCGCCACACATTATTGATTTTTGGGGAATCTAGCTCTCTATTCCTTCTTCTTTTCTTGTCTGGGTAGCGAGCGTAGCAGAAAGCGTCATGTCCAGTCTCAAACTGGGAAAGAATATAACAGTCATCTTGAGTATTTTTTCTTAAATCTTAGCATGCAGCCACACTCAGCCAAGAGACTGACGATGATGAAGGTGGTCAGTAACATCGTGTTTACTGCTTTTACATTTTTTCGAAAACTTATGATACTTTCAGTAAATATCTTTTTACGACCAGAAATAAAATAATAAGGCATATTCTCTGATCTTTCATTTCGCGCCATCACCAGGGTCTTGAAACTTGTTTTCAAGCCTAAGAAAAAAAAGGCATAGGAAACAAAACAATAAATCTGGAAAACCCGAAAAGACAGACGGGTCCAAAACAGGGTTTAGTCATAGCATCTAGCGGGGCAATTTGCAATTCCGTCAAGTTCGCGATTAAAATTCGAATTCTACCATTTCTTAGATATCTATTTGTTAATTTCCGTCCACGGGACTGAAGTAATATATATATATATATATATATAACCGTACTGATGAGCTGTGATACGGCGAAACAGATCTGTCTGCGGCTGACAATATATATATATAGCATAGTGATGATCCACGTATACTGTCTTAATATGTATAAGAAAGAATATTAAAACGTTTTGAGTTTAAAAATGTGTTTTTTTTTACAGTATTTGTTTATTTCTTCTATTAAATTTTATATTTCAGACCGCCCATGGGCCTTCATCAGAAACAAATGTTTAAAATCATTTGTTTCTGATGAAGGACCGAGGGCGGTCTGAAATATAAAATATAATAGTATAAACAAACAAATACTCTAAAAAAAAAAAACACACACTTTTAAACACAAAACGTTTTAATATTCTTTCCGATATATATATATATATATATATATATATATATATATATTTCTAAACATATTAAATATAAGAGACAATGATATAACAGTATACGGCTCATGATTAAACATAATATACATTCATTGTCTCTTATATTTAACAACTAGCAATATAACCCGACGTTGTTCGGGTGTAATGAAAGCTTTAAAACTAATCCATGGTCCTGGAGCTCAGACTCTGTGGACGTTGGCACAAAAGACTAAAAAGCAATAGTTGTTTCTAGTTAAAGCGAAACCGTAGGATGAAAGAAAAATGAATGGGTGTAAGTCAAATTTTGATTTTCTGGTATCGATATCAAATTTTCTGCACTATTGTAAGAACTGATACCTTGAAACTTCTGAATACCTTTTATGTCTTTTTTTTTCTATGAGTGTATGAAATTTAATTAAAATCGGACCACTCCTTCTATAATTCGATTTTTTCGATTATCAATTTTCGATATTTATCGGGGGTACTTCGACACAAAACCTAGCTAAGAACACTCGCAGACGTTTATAGTACAACTGTGTAAATTTTCAAGAAAATCGGTTCAGCCGTTTCGGAGTCTATAGATAACGGACACACACACACACACACACACACACACACACATACACACACACATACAAAGTTCCATTTATAAATAAGTTAAGATATATGTTTAGAAAATTATCTGCTGCCTCGATACAATAAATATATATATAATAATAAAAACATATCCAAATGTTAGACAATTTTTGTCTTTATTTTCTCTTGAAATTAGAGGCAAAATGCGATGTTTAAAACGGCTCATGATTAAACATAATAGACACTGTTAAATATAACACACAATGAATGTCTATTATGTTTAATATTGGGCGGTTCTAACGATGGAATTTTGGCTTTAATTTCAGGTGAAAATAAAAGAAAATCAAAAATTGTCTAACATTTGGATATTTTTCTGTTATGCTGGTTCTAAGCTTTTGGTTCACATGAGCGATCTTCAGAAAGATTACAGAGACGTTGACATGAAGACATCCAGATGATATTATCTTGTGTTGACATAAAACATTGCTATATGACGATCACAGTCACCGAATAGACTTACCTGCTACCTTTCTGATCAGAGATCAATTACACAACATTTCTTAGAAAAACATAACCGTGTTGGTAATATTAGACAGATTTTAGTCAATAACACAATAATACTAACTCAAGCACACAGTAAAAAGAACCTTCACAAATTGGAGGCAATCTACATTAAATCAAAACAACACACTTAATAAAATCACATTTCAGTCTGGTCATAACACATTACATTGCATTTAGACATAAGGTTCTCTTAACATTTCGACCTCCACGCGATGTGACGTCATAGAACCGCATTACAAATTTACGAACTGCGTCTGCTATTCGGTGACTGTTATCGTCGCATTGCGATGTTTTATGTCAACACAAGATAAAAACATATTTGTTGTTGGATGTCTTTATGTTAACGTCCTTGTAACCTCGCTGAAGATGGCTCATGTGATCCGAAAGCTTAGAAACTGCATAATAAAAAAATATCCAAACTTTGGACATGTTTGTCTTTATTTTCACCTGAAATTAAAGCCATAATACGATGTTTAGAATAGCCCATGATTAAACATAATAGACATTCATTGTCTGTTATATTTAACAATATATATTATCGGTCTCTCTGGTGAACAGAAAATGTGTTAGTGTTTATACCATCTTTTTTTTTTTTTTGTATAAGCGTTTCACCCCGAGCAAGGCATGTCACTGCCACTACTGCGCAGGGGGCTACATAGAGTGGAGAAAGGATGATTAAATATAGGAAATGTCAGAAGGTGGGTGATAGGCGGGTAAGGATACCGAGAATGAGGGTTGGGTAGGTGAGAGTGTTCTGAGAATAATTGGGAGTTAGTGTGATAGGAGGTGTCTATTGACCTTACATTTAAACACTTGGAGATTGTAGCTGTCGGGAAAGCAGACTTGTGGAAGGGAGTTCCACAGGCGGGAAGCGCGAGAAAAGAAGCTGTTGGAGTAGAATTTACGGTTACATCTTATTTGTTTAACTGTAAAAGGGTGGGACCTAGTTGCTAATCTAGTATCTCGTGTAAATTCGTGCTTAGGCGGCACCAGTGATCTAAGCTCATCGGAGCAGAAGCCATGAAAGTACTTGTAGAAGAGGCACAGGGAAGCTACATCACGCCGGTGTGAGAGCGGCTGCAGCCGGTCTGCCAAGTCAGTATCAACCACGTTACAGATCCTCCTTTGTATTTTGTCAAGAAGCCCAAGGAGAGCAGCAGGGGCACCCGACCAGATATGGCAGCAATATTCAATACACGGGCGGATGGTACATTTGTATATGTGCAGAATAGATTCAGGTGGGAAAAATTTCCGGGCCCTGCACAGGGAGCCGACTTTCATAGCAGCAGATTTGGCAATGGATTCAATATAGTCATTCCATTTGAGGTCCGCCGAGAGTGTAAGGCCAAGGAGGCGTAGTATTTTACTCTCTGGGAGGCTAGCCTGTCCCATGCTAATGGGAGGTAGATGCGATTGTCTATGGTGGTTAGTTGATAACAGCTTCGTTTAAACACAAACTATATCTACTGATCAAGCGTAGCCGTAAATTGCCATTCAGAAATATTATATTAATTAAATATATGTATATAAAAACGTGATGAAATATAATGAATTTCAGCTCAATTTTACGTTGAATCCTTAAGAACTAGTATAGCTGAACGAACAACGCAACAGAGACAAATGGGGAAGCGGAGTTCTAACCAGTTTTCTTTTTATTAGCTAGAATCTTCAGTTCCGTCGGGTCGAAGTATATTTTCCTGTTTTTGCATATATATTTTGAACCTCAATTTATAATCATAATTCAGGCGTCTTATTATCAAAATTTGTCAGAGTGTTTGTGATAAATAGACTTTAATTGGCGAAGTTAGTATTTTGTTTGGCAGGATTTCTTCCTTCTTTCACGTATTCGAAAAAAGCATCTTTCACTTTCTCACTCACTTCGCATATATCGAATTACAAGGCTTGACTTTAACTCTGTTCAAATTTAAAAGAGCAATTAAGTCGAGAAAGCCAGGAGACAGTAATCACAAATTTGTCCACCGTCTGACGATATCCGTCTTTATTTATTTATTTTTTGCTTTCAAATAACAAACAATCTGTTTGGTCTATTTTTTTACCAACTTTTATTTTCCGAATTTTCGCCTTTTTTGTTAATGATGGTGTTCCGTATTTTTTTCACAAATCTATATAGAATATATATATTAATGCATAAAGGACAATTTTGCTACAAACAAGGAAGAGAGTACTGGATTGCTATGTGTTGTCAGTTCTTCAATATGGCAGAGAATGTTGGACAATATCATCAAAGATGAATGAAAAACTTGAAGGAACTGAAATGTGGTTCTACAGAAGAATACTGGATATAAATTGGGGGATCAGTTCCATATTAAAATCAGTATATAAACTGACCCCCGACTTTGGGAACACAGCAGTTTCTATACATTTATATTCCTGAGATCCAAAAGCACAAAGATGCATTCCAGGAGACGAGAAGAGTATTAAGAAACAGGACAATTTCGCTAGAAACAAAGAAGAGAGTACTGGGTTGCTATGTGTTTTCAGTTCTTCAATATGGCAGTGAATGCTGGACAATATCATCAAAGATGAAGGAAAAACTTGAAGGAACTGAAATGTGGTTCTACACAAGCATACTGGATATAAAATGGGGGATCAATTCCATATTACAATCACTATATAAACTGACCCCACACTTTGTGGTCACAACAGTTTCTATACATTTATATTATTGAGATCCGAAAGCACAAGGATGCATTCCAGAAGTTCAGTAAACTATTAAGACACAGGAAAATTTCGCTAGAAACAAAGAAGAGAGAACTGGATTGCTATGTGATGTTGGTTCTTTAATATGGCAGTGAATGCTGGACAATATCATCAAAGATGAAGGAAAACAAAGAAGAGAGTAGTGGATTGCTATGTGATGTCAGTTCTTTAATATGGCAGTGAATGCTGGACAATATCATCAAAGATGAAGGAAAAACTTGAAAGAACTGAAATGTGGTTCTACACAAGCATACTGGATATAAAATGGGGGAGCAATTCCATATTACAATCACTATATAAACTGACCCCTCACTTTGTGGCCACAACAGTTTCTATACATTTATATTCCTGAGATCCGAAAGCACGGGGATGCATTCCAGAAGTTAAGTAAACTATTAAGAAACAGGACAATTTCGCTAGAAACAAAGAAGAGAGAACTGGATTGCTATGTGATGTCGGTTCTTCAATATGGCAGTGAATGCTGGACATCATCAAAGATGAACGAAAAACTTGAAGCAACTGAAATCTGGTTCTAAAGAAGGATACTGCGGATCTCATGGATCGAGCATGTAAGAAATGATGAGGTCTTAGAAATGATGGAAACGAAAAGGAAAATAATACCTATGGATCTATGTTACTGAGCAATAACGGTAAAGATTAATTCGCAGTAGATATCAGTCAGTAAGTTAAGAGCCATTCGTGATACACGCTTAGGCGATCATGTCTCGAAAGAGACATGACAGACTGGATAGAAGATTTCACCAGAGTAGGTTGCCATTACTTTCTGCGGTAGACTGCTTGCCAACCAAGGCTATAGAACCCAATCTGTCCTGTTATTTGACTCATAGCTAAAGGGAAAATAAATCTATTATATTATTATGTAGTAATTAGTGGGGGATCGGTTTCCTATTGTTATGAAGTAATAAACTGATCCTCCACTTTATGACCAAAATAAGTCTTAATCATTATTCCAACTATTATATTCAGTCAGTCAGTTAAGTGCTATACGTGATACACGCTTGGGCAATCATGTCTCGAAAGAGTAGAAGATTATCCGAAAGTAGTTTGCCATTGCTTTCTGCGGTAGACTGGTTGCCAACCAAGGCTATAGAACCCATTCTTTCCTATTATTTAAGCTATAGATGGAGGGAGAAGTGATAGATTAATACCTTTGTATTAATCTTTTAATACATAAGTGAATGCAAGGAATTCAACTGGAATTCAAACCGGACATTCCGATTCCTCGTTCCCAGCGGATATCCATTGCACCACAACGCACATCTCCCGCAGTGTATGTAATGAATATTTTTAGAATATATAGGTTGTCAAAAAACATATCTGTCATTCATTTAGGCCTCATATTTTAACAAACTGTGTCAAACCTAGCGAGGTCGACTAAAATATTTAAACTTTTCAAGAAAGAATGTTTGGGTCACTATGTCGACCCAGGATGTCTTTTCCGCCTGAATCCATCCTGCATATATACAAGTCAACCATCCGTCCGTGCATGGAATACTGCTGCCATTTATGGTCAGGCGCCCCTGCCGTTCTCCTCAGTGTTCTCGATAGGCTCCAAAGGAGAGTCTGTAATGTGATAGGTACTGATCTGGCGAGTCGACTGCAGCCATTTCCCCACCGTCGAAATGTGGTCTCCCTTTGTCTGTTCTATAAATATTTTCATGGCTTCTGCTCGGACGAACTTAAGTCACTGATGCCTCCTCAACAGGTGTTTACTCGTGCAACCAGACTGTCAACTGGATCCCACCCACTCACAGTCAGGTTAGCCAAATGCAGATGACAATTCTACTCCTGCAGCTTCTTCTCTCGCACTTCCCGCCTGTGGAAATCGCTCCCATACTCTTGCTGTCCTGATGGCTACAACCTCCAGAAATTTCAATGCAATGTCAATACTCATCTATTAACCACTGGACTCTAGCTCTCTCCCCTCCCCCGTATATCCTTCCTTTTCTCTCCACCTATGTATCTGTCATCGCACCTGCATTCTCAGCTTTCTATTGCTCCTTTCTAACTAGTTTGTACTCCTCACTCTCTTCTAATTAATCTTTTTACAGTTATGTAGCCCCCACCCTCATCAGTGGCGTTTCCGCCTTGCTCGGGGTGAATTGATTAAAAAAAATATATTCTTTTAACCCATAGAAAAACAACTTTTTCAACAATCTGTTTTATTTACATGCCTTTTGCTTACCGATACATAGGTTCCTAACTTTTGCTGCGATTACCCCAAAATACAATTTCACTATTATCCATTACCCCAATGAACAAATACCCGTAATATAGGAAAAGAATTAATTATATTTTCATACATCAAAATCAGACAAAGTTAATGGAAATTATTCAATACAATAGTAGAAATCTATAATAATCAGAGGTATAGTAGCCGTAACCTAGCCGTGATTCTTAATGTGAGTGTTGAGCTTGTATTGCCTGTGCCAGTGCCAGTTTCTTTATTCTTGGCTTTGTGACTGAAAGGGCTGTTCGGGCATCGTTTTTCACATTGATTCTGCTACGTTCCTTGGTCTTCATTCCAAGGACACAGTGTGAAATTATAAGCTGACTGCCTCTTCCCAAACCAAACATCCATTACCCACAAAATATCGGCTCATTACCCCACTGGCGTCATTTACCCCGGGGTTGGGAACCATGGCGATAAAAGGAAGAGAATTTATTCATTCATAATTATATTAACTTTTCATGTATAAGACATTTTTCTTCCTATTTACACACTCCAAATCTAAAATATCATTTTCACATCTTTTCACAATTACATTTTATCTATTTTTGTTACCAAATATCAGGATATTTTTTGTTTATTATTTATCCCTTGTTGTTCGTTGTCAATTGGCAAATATTCAAAATTAAAAAGAGGTGAATAAAGACAGTATTCACTACACTTTCAAGTGGGATTTGATCTTTGAAGAGGAAAAGTTGCAAGGGTCGAGATCTTGGAAATATGTTGGTAGCCTCATATGGGGAAAGTTATGCTTTACTGAAACTGCTGCTCAAGCCATGGTGAATAATTTATCTTCTGTTTTATGATGACTGTATTATAATCTGCAGACTTTCCTTCAAAGCACTCCTGCAAACAAAGGAAATGAATGAGAATATTATAAAGCAGCGAGTACACTGGACATGGTTCATGGCCTATGTGTTCCAAGTGGCTTTACTCTCCGTACGTCTGCTCTGTTACATTAGCAACAGTCCTTTTATACTTCGACGTATTGTTCTAACTATGCGACGTTTATGCATACTGGTGTCAGCTATCTTTTAAAAGTCGCTGTTCCTCTTGTTGTGATTGTTTGATTTTTGCTTATTTAACAGGAATGTTTTTGAAGACGCAACTATCTACTTTAAAAAAAAAGATTCAGCAAGAAAAATAGAAACCGAAAACAATCAGATTGTCAGATAAATAACACACACCAATGTTATCTTGAAATAAGTATGATAAAACGAATCGTCTGTTTTCTACAATTTGTTTGGCAGTCAGCGCATGCGTAGTCAGGCGCAAGACGGACTTGCACTGTATCTTTCAAATCAATGTGAGTCCGCGCGTAACGCACAGCAGATAAATATAAGAAATGCGAAACAAATAAAGAAAGAATATTTGCATGGCAAACATTTTTCAATCTGCCTGTGTTTGCTTTTACGCCTCTTAGACAAGAGACTGCGTCGTCTTATGTGAAACAGATGCTGACAATCCTTGTGGCTTCGGGGTTGAATGTCAAAATCGTTGAATTACAGACAGTATTTACTTGGTTAGAACTTGTCTAACTTTTCTGAAAATCATTTCGTGAAAAAATAGTGATAATTTAAATATATTTATATTAAATTTCATAAAAAAAATAATTTTTCCTCTCGAAAGTGTGGGTATACATTTTTTTCATAGACGGAATAACTGATGCCTATCAAAAATCTCTGAATATATGAAATAAGATCTATTAATTACATCAGGATTGCACACGCCGGTACACGCATATATGCAGTCTGAATAAAAAGCAACACTTTAATTCGGTATTTATCTATACACGTTCGTTTTAGTCGGCATCATTAAATGTTTATGGAAGCATTCCTGAGGTTACTTTTTGAATAGCGTGCCTCTGTCTCATCGTATTCATTTGGATTTCCTCGACATCTTTTCAATTTAGATTTTATTTTTGATGAGGCAAAAGGTGCATGGGATGAAGTCTTGGGAAAATGGTAGTCATCATACACGGAGAATGTTGTACTTAGTAAAAACCTGTTGCACAAGACATGGTTACTGATGGAACCTCTGGAATGAGGTGAGACGATCTCACACTATTTTTTCAAGCATTGGCATAAATAACGGAAGCGAGAAAAAACGTTATAATTTAGTTTGTGCAAGCGACAGAGTTCAAGTTCGATGTGTGGCTAGAGGCCTCACTCTACGTACTTGCTTTGACCCCGATACTTTTTAACCAGACTTTTTATATATTTATTTATTTATATATATATATATTTATATATCTATATATTTATTAATAAGACTTTATATATATATATTTATTTATATATATATATTTATTTATATATATATATTTATGCTCTCACACCCTGATTGAGCACTCTGGAAGAATGGTAAACTTTGAAAAACAGTAGCTACTCTGGCATGTACGCATCGCTCATTCAGTAATGAATTAGAGCACTCTGGCTATTGGGCGTGTATAATGATAATATGCACGCCAAAAAGTCTACTTTGTTCTACCGAGCGCCCATAGCCCAGAGGTAGAATCGCCCGACTGACACCAATTCGGTCGGGTTTCAATTCTGGGTTAAAAGCAATCGGAGTCTAACCGTACTGTTGAGCTGTGATACAGCGAAACAGATCTGTCTGCGGATGACTATATATATATATATATATATATATATATATATAGAACATGTTCAAATTACAATCTACGACAAACTGTACATTTTGTTTAGACATTGAAAGGACAATGACTCTTCAGGCAGAAAACGCTATATTTGAAGGGAGACGGAAAATTCGCTTCATTATATTGGTAAACGTTTATTATTCATAATAATAAATGATAAATAAAATGAGGAAAAAGGGAGAGAAAGAGAAAGACCTAAAACAAACGTTTTATCCACTACCCATTCCAGGACAAGGATTTTAAAATCCCTATCCCTTACAGCCGATTATGCTGTATCCCACTCCTCTCTCTTCTTCGCCTATTTTCTCTTACTTTCTCGCCCCCTCTATGCATTTTCTTATTTCTTTCTCTCTGTTAAGCTCCGACATCCGGGTCATCAAAGGGTTGTATATGACTGTATTTTACTTCCTACTTTTATACCTGGTGTTTTTCTTTTTCCTTTAATCACGTATCTTTTATTTCGTTTTCTTTCTCTCCCGTTTTTCTCCTTTTAGTTATTATTTATTAATTTTTTCCTAATGTCCCTTTTATGATTCCTCATCCTGGTTTTTCCTTTTCTCTACCCCCTTTTCTCTACCCCCTTTTCTCTACCCCCATTCTCTACCACCTTTTCTCTACCCCCTTTTCTCTACCCCCTTTTCTCTTACCCCTATTCTCTACCCCCTTTTCTCTACCCCCTATTCTCTACCCCCTTTTCTCTACCCCCTTTTCTCTACCCCCTATTCTTTACCCCCTATTCTCTACCCCCTTTTCTCTACCCCCTATTCTCTACCCCCTTTTCTCTACCCCCTTTTCTCTACCCCCTATTCTCTACCCCCTTTTCTCTACCCCCTTTACCTCGCACACAAAAGTTTACCACGGATATTGTATTGTACATACTGCACCACGCATCATCTGGTATCTTACTGCCAATTCGACGATACAACAGAAGTAAATATTTCATGAGACGAATTACAAAGGAACCTGAATCGAATTAAAAAGGAAATTTTTTTTCTATGTCGACCAGGGCAGAAGACCCCAATATTTTTAACGCTTTTGCATTGTCCAGTTTTTGGAAGAATGAATTTCAATTTCAATAAAGATAATAAAACCCTCGTTCTTTCTGATAACGACACCTAGTTTTTAGTCACTTTCGTTTCGTGAAATACATATATTTGATCCTTTGACACACACCATCAAAGATATTTTTAATTGTGTTTTCGGATCATTCATCAACGTATTCCCACTGCACTGTGACTATGTAAATACTGTTCGGGTATCAACTTGTGCACCGTCCGACAGCTATAACTGACAATCCGCCGATTGCTTTGACATTTTATAGTACAACTACGGATAATTTCTTTTTCACCAGATTTGGTGTCCTTCAAAAAAGTATGCAAGGATAGAAACTGTTTAGATCTCGTAATAAATTTGGCGACACGTAGAATTTGGGGATCCCTTTGGATCTCAATTTTTTTTTCTTTTATTCCTTCAGAAAATTATAGTGTGACTTGTAGTGGATAAGAGTTTAAGAATGAAAATCAACCTTCTTCACTTTTACAAAAATTCACAATGACTTGTGAAATCCTGGATTTTTTTCAAATAGGAAAAGAATTGACCATGTGCTTAATAAAAAAGTCGAACTCAGATTTCACAAGTAGGTGTTAAACTGATTTGCTGATTAATTGGAGCGACTTGCAAGAGCAAAAGGGACTTTACGATCAAGTGCAAAATATCTATATACTATAAAAGGCCCCGGTCAGCGTCAATCAGTCAGTTAGATGGGAGCCGTGAGACGAAACAACTAAAATGTAACTTCAACTTCAAATAGACTCGGAGATAAGGTTAGGTCGCACATTGTTCTCTTTCCTTCTCATATGCTGAATCGTTTTACTTCTTCTCAGTTCAAAGATATTCCTTCTAAATATATACATACATACGTATGTACGCATATACTCTTTCAACAATTACTACTACGAACATTTTCTACTAATCTTGATACCCATAATCTCTCACTGAACAGGAACTCTACTCTTAACTTCTTAATAATTTTTTAATTGCACAGTAACATCTACAACTTGTGTTATTCTTTTCTTTTCATAAATTTCTATTTTAAAATGAAAAATATTCTTATAATATTCTACACTGTTGCACACATTCCAACCTGCAACCAACCTTCTGATGAAAACCTGATAATTCTGATGATGATAATTCTTGTAAGCTGTAGGGAGTTCGGTTAAGTATGACACAAGGCCGAATCAAAGAAACATTAACTATCTCACTACAGTTTCAGACACACTCCTTCTAAATATTTGAAATTAAAATATTCTTATCTTGTATAAACCTTCGTCTATATTTCTGAGATGAGTTATTTGTATCATTTACATTGTTATGGGGGTGCGATGTGCATTGTGATGCTGTGGATATCGGACTGGAACGCGAAATCTTAGAGCTGAGTTCGAATTCCAGTTGAATTCGCTGCAGTCACTTGCGCACAAATACTCCTGAAAAAGGTATTAATCCATCTCTTCTCCCTCCAGCTATGAGTTAAATAGCAGAACAGATTGGGTTCTGTAGCCTTGGCTGTCAACCAGTCTACCGCAGAAAGCAATGTCAAACTACTGCAGAATAATCTTCTGCCCAGTCAGTCATGTCTCTTTTGAGACATGATCGCCCAAGGAGTATATCACGTATGGTACTTAATTGACTGAATAGTTGGAACCATAATTAAAGATTGTAGTGATCATAAAGTGGGGGATCAGTTTTATATTAGCCTGAAGTAGTAAAGTGATCCCCCACAAATTAGGACTTAATATAAACAACCTCTTCTTCCTACAGCGATGGATTAAATAGCAAGACAGATTGGGTTCTGTAGCCTTGATTGGTAACCAGTCTACCGCAAAAGCAATGATAAACTACTGCGGGATAATCTTCTGCCCAGTCGGTCATGTCTCGAAAAGGACATGATCGTCCAAGGAGTGTATCACGTATGTTACTTAACTGACTGAATAGTTGGCACCATAATTAAAGCTTGTACTGGTCATAAAGTGGGGGATCAGTTTTCTATTAGCCTGAAGTATTAAAGTTATCCCCCAGTAATTAGTACTTAATATATTCAATTTCTTCTTCCTACAGCTATGAATCAAATAGCAAGACAGATTGGGTTCTATAGCCTTGGCTGGCAACCAGTCTACCACAGAAAGTCATGGCAACCTACTGCGGGAAAATCTTCTGCTTAGTCAGTCATGATCGCCAAAGCGTGTATCGAATACGGCAATTAACTGACTATTTCGCAAATAAACGATATTAAAGATCAGGTAGATATCAGGTTTTTGAATGCTGCTTTCCGCCAGCAGCCTCCCTACATTGTTCAGATTATCATTAAGACACACTTTTCTCCTTCATTCCTCTTTTTATCCCTTCTCTGCTTTTGCCGTGTTACAGTAAACTAAAACCGATTGTTATAAAAATATACAAAATTAGGTTTTGCTCATGAACGAAACGTTTTAAATACAATATGAACGATTTTGTTTATGGCTTTCTATAAGGAAACATGACACAAGACATTTAGAGTTTGCACACAATATGACATGATTTTCATAAATGCAGTAATTTTCTGATTGTATTTTATAACATTTACTGTTCATTTCTAGTTTTTACAACAATGTTCAGTTCATTTTAAAAATCTACAATCGTAAAATAAGTATCATGAACCGGAAATAATGAAAGAACACAAAACTGATATGAAAAAAATCAGGTAAATTAGACTAAAAATTAAATGCTAAAAGCTGATCGATGTCCGTGACCAAATTGACAAGGCGCCATTCATGTTGACAATTCTTCATTATTTTCGATTCGTGTTACTTAAAGAATGCGGCTGGAAGTCGAGCGTTTCGATAAAAAGCAGCAAAAATTTGACGACATATAAAGTTGTTAAATTTTAATAACAAATGAGACCACGAATCGTAAAGTTTTACTGATTACGATGGCGCGAAAAACAAAGATATACAAAATTATTAGCTGAAAAAAAGAATAACCATTAACACGATGAACGGAATAGCATCGATTAACTGAGGACAGTTAATCACTGATATGGAGGAGGATGCATATCATTTATAAAAAAAAATCCTGTAACATAGAAAGTAGAAATATATGGAGAAAAAACATTTATATAACGATGAAGAAAAATGAAATTTAGAATATGAATTCGTAATAATGATGAAAATTACAATAATTGTCATCATTGATTTTTAAATGATAAACAGATCATATGTAAAAAGTAACACAATTAAAATATTATCACATTCAGGTTAACACATATAAAATAAACTTCACAAATATGGACAATTATGAGGGTGTCCCAAAAGTTCGTAAACACTTGCGAAAAATTGAATTTTTTTTTAATCGTATCACCCCGAGCAAGGCGGTAACGCCACTGATGTGCAGGGGGCTACGTAATAGTGGAAAGATTGGAAAAGAGAAAGCCGGAAACCACACCCTAAACAGGAAACAAGTGATGAGCCTCTTAACCTGTTCAATAGACGTGGGTGGAGTGTGAACCGGGCGATAGATAGATCTATCTACTCCAATTGAAAAAAAAAACAAAGTGAGAAGATTGGAAAAGAGAAAGCCGGAAACCACACCCTAAACAGGAAACAAGGGATGAGGCTCTTAACCTGTTCAATAGACGTGGGTGGAGTGTGAACCGGGCGATAGATAGATCTATCTACTCCAATTGAAAAAAAAAGTGAGAAGATTGGAAAGGAGAAAGCCGGAAACCACATCCTAAACAGGGAACAAGGTATGAGACTATTAACCTGTTCAATAGACGTGGGTGGAGTGTGAACCGAGCGATAGACGTGGGTGGAGTGTGAACCGGGCGATAGACCTGCTGGAAGCGAGGTCTTTCAACCAGAAAAGCTGCAGAAGAGATTTGTGCTGCCGAAGGTAAAGGAACAATTGCATCTCAAAGTGGTACAAGCGTTTCTATTCTGGCGACATGAGTCTTGAAGATAAGCCTCGTTCGGGACGGCCGTTAAAGTTGGATGATGGAGACTTGCAAACCGGGTTGGACACTGCGCCTTCATCGAGCACTCGAGAATTGGCTGATGAGCATGGAAGTGGCAAATCGACAATTCACCGACATTTGAAGCAACTTGATTTTGTTCACAAAAAGCCGCGCCAAGATCCGCACGAACTCACCGAAGCACAAGCCAACAGACGAGTTGAAATTTGCTGTCAATTGCTCAGCAATCCATTGGACGAGCGTTTTTGGAAGCGCATTGTGACATCCGACGAGAAATGGGTCTATCTGGTCCAGCACAATCGAGACAAGCGATGGGTTCAGAAAGGGCAAGCTACACTGTCAATTCCAAAACAAGATCGATTCGGCAAGAAAATCATGTTGTGCGTTTGGCAGAACTTTGAAGGAATCGTGCATTTTCAGCTAGTTCCGAATGGTCGTGTCATCAGTGCCGAACTTGACTGTCAGCAACTTGAGCAGGTTTATGAAAAGTTGAAGCAAATGTACCCGGCTCTGATTAACCGAAAGCGCGTTTTAATGCAGCAGGAAAATGCCAAGCAACACACCGCCAGGAAGACCAAAGACAAGTTTGAAGAGCTGAACGACGTTGAGTTTCTGCCACATCCAGCCTACTGTCCTGACTATGCTTCATCAGATTACGGCCATTTCCGCTCAATGCAACACTTTCTGAAGGGCCGCCGATTCGACTCATTTGATGAAGTCAAGGAAGCGTATCAAGAATTCTTTGATTCGAAGCCGGCTGAATGGTACTTTGACCAGATCCGAAAGCTTGCAGATCGATTGCAGAAAGTCTTGGAAAATGATGGTCTTTATTTTGAGCAAAAATTTTTGTTGTTTTTTGCGAGTCAAATGTCAATTTTTTGCAAGTGTTTTCTGGTAACCTTAGATTACTTGGCGAGTAAAATTTCAATTTTTTGCAAGTGTTTACGAACTTTTGGGACAACCTAATATTAAAAAGCAAATACATGTTTAACGTATTTATTAATAATAATTTTAGAAAAATCTTTGTAAAAATGGAACAGACAAATACATTTTCTGGAGGACTTCGAAAAGAAGATAAAGCTCGCTTCACAAAACCACAATAACCAAAGCTGAGGTCTAGATCTACGTACGGAAGATAGAAAAAATATACATGCGAAAAGTCGAACACACATTCTCACAGACTCACTCACCAACACATACATGCACTTAAATATTCTCGAATTCCGGTGAGATGCGAAGCAAATCACAGTATAGCTACATATATATCCGTCTTAGTGTAACTGTTGGGAAATAACAGAAACGTGAAACCGGTAAAATTACTGGGAATAAATGTTATTAAAAACTCTAGTTAGATTTTCGAATACGTTTACTGTTATGTCGCCAATTATAAATGAATAACTCAACAACAGAATCAGAATATAAGTTGTATTCCGCGGAAAGACGGTTAGTAGGAACAGAAGTGGTTAGTAATATTTACAATAGAAAAGATACAAGAGTCCAATCCGTCGTAAGACGTGTGTATACGGGATTACTTCCGGTACGCCACCGGAAGTGTGACTAACTCTTCACTGAGTCGCACTGACTCTTCAGTAACTCATTAGAGACTCTCAAGTGACTCTCTACGATTCCCCTGGAGAGAATCCACCATTGCTATATATAGCAAGGGGAACAGTCCATTTGTAGTCAAATAGGAGCGGCGCCCTAACATTTACTATATATATATATATATATATATATATATATTGTCATCCGCAGACAGATCTGTTTCGCTGTATCACAGCTAATCAGTACGGTTAGAACCCGATTGCTCCCTGACCCAGGCTCGAAACCCGACAGAACTGGCGTCAGTCGGCGACTCTACCCCTGGGCCACGGGGCTATCGGTGGAAGAAGGCAGTCTTTTATTAGCGTATATCATATTACGCGCCCAGTAGTCAGCTTGATCCAATTCATTTTGAATGAATGAGCGATGCGTTCACGCTAGAGTGGCTACTGTTTTTCAAAGACTACCCCTCCTCCAGAGTGCTCAATCAGGGTGTGAGAGCGTAAATATTGTCATCCGCAGACAGATCGGTTTCGCTGTATCACAGCTCATCATTACGGTTAGACTCCGATTGCTCCCTGACCCAGGCTATAAACCCGACCGAACTGGCGTCAGCCGGCGACTCATATATATATACAGGTTTCATTGAATAATATAGACAAGTTCTGTCTATTTATTTTGTGTAAGATCCGTTCGTATGATCTGATTAGCTTGATAGTGTTGTCATGGAAAGACGACAAGAAATCGCAATAATTGTTGATTTTTTTATCAGGTCTGAGCTTTCGGCTTACATAAGCCATTATCAAAGGATGAACATTTAATGTTCAGTGAACATAGAACATTTAAATTATTATTAACAGAGTGGAGTTATATATATATATATAAGAAAAATTAAGACAGACACGCTATAATATGGTAAATCGGAAGTATACATTATACGAATCGTATATAATCCTTTGTAAAATAAACACGGAAGCTGACGATGGTTCACCTGAAACAGGATCATACTTCCGATTCACCATGAAATAACGTGTCTGTCTTAATTTTTCTTATATTTGCTCTATATGTATTTATATGCATATATGTTTAGAGCTCTCTTAGAGAGTTATCTTACTACTGTATGTACAGGATACTCCTTTGAATTCTTCTATACCCACACTGCATGCTGATATATAGATATATATATATATATATATATATATATATATATATATGGTGATATATATATGGTGATATATATATATATAGACACTTTCAAATGTCGGATGGTCGGATGATATACGATAAATATAAGTATAACTCCATACGCGTATGGCCTAGGGAGTAGCGACTTCGACTGACACCAAATCAGTCGAGTTTCGATCCCGGCCAGAAGCAAGTGCATATATCTAGCCACACTGATGAGCTGCGAAACACACTTGTATGTGGATGACTAATATATATATATATATATATATATATATATATATATATATATGTACATTCAGGTAAACTTAATGGAGAAATAGCCATTTTCATTATGTCATTTTAAAACATGCATTTTCAAGCCCTTATAAACTAAGAATGAAAAAAGCTTCCAAGCCCAGAGGTTAGCTCTCGTAAATGAAGGGGTGGGGAGGTATTAGTTTTATAGGGTTAAGCTAGCAGAATTTCAGTAGTAATTTCTTCTTCACTAATGGGAAGCATGTGGCTTGATCTTGAGTTAGTAGGTGGAGGGGAAGTAACTGCTTAGCCAAATTTTTATTGTGACTAATAACTGCTTAGCCAAATCTTTATTGTAACTAAATGGAAGAATAGGATAGTTATTGGATTACTCATTTCTCTGACGACATATACTAATGAGCGTCCTCCCTTTATTTAGCAGTATATTCTGGTATTTAAATTTCGAAATTTTAATTTCTTCTCTATTGGTTTTTATAGGGTTAAACTAGCGGAATTTTAGTAGTAATTTCTTCTTCGCTAGTGGGTGGTATGTGGCTTGACCCTTGAGTTAGTAGGCGAAGGGGAAGTAACTGCTTAGCCAAATTAAAAAAATAACCTTATTGTAGCTAATTGAAAGAATAGTATAATTAATGCAATACATATTTCTCTGATGACACATACTAATGAGCGTCCTCCATTTATTCAGGAATATATTCTGGTATTTAAATTTCAAAAATTTTAATTTTTTCTTTATTGGTTTTTATAGGGTTAAGCTAGCGGAATTTTCGTAGTAATTTCTTCTTTGGTATTGGGAGGTATGTGGCTTGACCCTTGAGTTAGTAAGCGGAGGGGAAGGAGCCAAATTTGAAAAAAAAACTTACTGTGACTAATTGAAAGCAAAGGATACTTATTGTAATTTAAACTTATTTCTATGACGATACATACTAATGATCTCACTTCAGTTATTTAAGCGTATAGTTTATTATTGAAATTTCGAAATTATAATTATTTTTTTATTATTGAAATTTCAATATTTTTAATTATTTTTATTATTGAAATTTCGAAATTATAATTATTTTTTATTATTTAAATTTTAAAGTTTTAATATTTTTTATTATTGAAATTTCAATTTTTTTATTTATTTAATTATTGAAATTTAAAACTTTTTAATTATTTTATTATTGAAATTTCAATATTTTTAATTATTTTTATTATTGAAATTTCAAAATTTTTATTCTTTTTTATTGTTGAAATTACAAAATTTTACTTTTTTTATAATTGAAATTTCAAAATTGTAATTTTTTTATTATTGAAATTTAAAAATTTTAATTTTTTTGTTTTATGTATATAGGTTGGAAAGATCAGCCGGTTGTGGTACCATGGTATCGATCTTTTCGGTGTTGTCATATATATTTTTTGTGTTTCGCCTAACGAAACCAAAAATGTCGAAACCATGTTAGCGTAGCGTTTGATCTTCTCTACTTAAATATCAAAAACCACTATTTGTTGAATCTCTATTTCCCATCAAGCATGTATTAACCACTTTCTAATATAGACATTTACAGGTCTAATTTAATTAAAACCTGACCTATAATGATTTAGTACATATATATATATATATATATATATATATATATATATATATTGATAAATATAATAGACAATGAATGTCTATTATATTTAATCATGAGCTGTTCTAAACATCGTATTTTGGCTTTAATTTCATGTGAAAATATAGACAAAAATTCTCCAGCATTTGGATATTTTTTTAATAAGTTGATTCTAAGCTTTCGGCTCGCATGAGCCATCTTCAGAGAGGTAACAGGGACGTTAACATAAAAATATTGATTGTCTCTTATATTTAACAGTATATGTTTAGAAAATTATCTGCTGCCTCGATACACTATATATACATATATATATATATATATATATATATATATATATATATATATATATATATATATATATATATATATATATATATATAGGTTACGCCAGTTACTCCTATATATATATATTTTTCGTCATCTGCTCTCTTTTACAGTTGCTTGGTCTATTAAACTTTTCTTTAAGGGATTGTGGTCTATTTAAAGGACATTCATGGTTCAGGTTGCAGTTAAGTGTGGGTTCTACTTATATGGGGTGGTTTTTTAGTTGTTTTCCTGTTGGGCATCTTTATTGTTTGCGTCATGTCTCAGTGTAACTCTAGTTGATTTTTTTTTTTTGTGTTTTTAAGAGATTGATGATTATTTTTCCTACTTTCATTTTTAAGTTTTTGAAATACAGTGTCTTCAACTTTATTATGTTTCATCTCCAGTTGTTTTTCTCTGTTTATGTGTGTACTGAGATGAATCCCCTATCCGTTTCATAGTTTTTTCTTGGCTTTGTTGTTGTTGTTGTTGTTGTTGATGATGATGATGATGATGATGATGATGATGATGATGATATATTAACCAAAAATGTTGATATTTAAATCCGTTGGAATAGCCATTTCTACGAGGAAATCCTCGCTTCTTCAGCAACGGCGAAACGAAAATTTTATTTACTCAAATTCAAATGTGTTAAAAGATTTTATACCAGTAGAAGTAAAAAAAAATCACTATGCACAGGAAAATAAAATGGGGTGGGATTAACAATTTTTGAATTGAAGGAAGTAAGAAGGGGAAATCAGACAGATACCCATGTATCGTATTAGAAGACATACCCCTCCTCCATACAAGAAACAAGAGTTTAAAAGTTAAGATTTAGCCATGTCAGAGGGATAGAAGTGGTAGGGGGTACGAAAGGAAAAAGGAAAAAAGGGATAGTTGACTGGGAAGGAAGCTATAAAAAAAATTGAAATAGAATGAAAAGAAAACTGCTACCATCAATGTTGAAAAAACGGTTGAAAGTTTTTACCAAAGAGATTTTAGTTTAAATAAATAATGACTGGGACAAATGTTATAGAAAAAAATTGGACTTAAAATTTTAAATATAAATCTTAAATTTTAAATTTTAAACTGAAAATATTAACTTCAAAAGGTAGATCTCAAAAAATCCATTAAGGACTCCAACGTCCATATGCATGGGCTTGGTGCTTCCGTCTCTCACTTCTAAGCACTGTTAGCTATCTCTTCTTCCTTTACCGCTCCACTTCCTCCTCTGACTGTTCGGTACTTGACAGCATCTCTGACAATATCGACAAGGCCATTTCTTCGCACCCATCTGCCCATATTTTCGTGTTTGGTGACGTTAACGCCCACCACACGAAGTGGCTGGAAAACTCTGTAACCAACCCTGCAGGTGTCAACACCTTTAATTTTTCGATCTCCCAATCCCTTACGCAAGTGGTGGACTTCGCCACGCGTTTCTCCAATAGCACTAACGAAAGGGACTCGCTACTAGACCTCTGCTTCACTTCCACCCCAAATTCTTGCTCCACCAGACAGCTCTGCCCTCTCGGAAATTCTGACCACGCCGTAGTTTCTGTAAACATCTCGTTCCACTCCACCCCTACCCAAGAAACCCAGACCAGCAGAATATCCTACTGCTATCAAAGAGCAGACTGGGATTCGTTCCGTGACTTCCTCTGCGAAGTCCCTTGGAACAATGTTTTTAGTCTTCCCGTCGAAGACTGTGCATCAGAGGTCTCCTTCTGGGTTAAGGCTGGCATCGATGCATTCATCCCTGCTAGGAAATTTCAGCTTAAATCCCATTCGTCTCCCTGGTTCTCGCCCGTTTGCTCGGCCGCCATTGCCCACCGGAATCACTTCTTCCGGCTTTATCGTAGCCACGTGTCGGACCAAAACAGGCGCCTTTACGCCTCAGCTCGTAATAAGTGTAAAAAGATACTTAACGAAGCTAAGATGCTATTTGCTGTCAGGATGAAGCAGCGCATAGCATCCTCCAAGTTCGGTACCAAAGACTACTGGCGCCTCTGCAAACGCGTGCTTAGCAAGAGTATGTCCTCAATACCCCCCACTAATAAACGAGTTTGAGGTCCTCACCTCCTCAGCGGACAAGGCTGAATGTTTTGCCCATAGATTATCGACCAATTCGACTCTGGATTCGTCTGGAATCCATACACCCGATTTCCCATCTAGAACAGAGGCCCAATTGAATGACGTCCACATCACGCCCTCGCTGATTTCTAGCATAATCTCAAAACTGGACCTTCACAAAGCGAGTGGTGGGGATGGAATCCCAGTCATAGTTTTGAAGAATTTTGCCCCTGAACTCTCCTCTATGCTTTCTAAGCTCTACAACCTCTGCCTGTCTTCCTCCTGCTTTCCTGCCTGTTGGAAGTCTTCTTCTGTGGTTCCAATATCCAAGAACACTGGTGAACCATCGGACCCGGCAAATTACCGCCCCATTAGCCTTCTTCCGATCTTCGGCAAAGTGTTCGAAGCCATTATCAATGCCGAGGTCGTTCAGCATCTCACGGCCCACGGGCTCCTCTCGGACCAACAGTATGGCTTCCGCTTCAACAGGTCCACTGCTGATATGCTAACGATCATCACCGAGTATATATGCCAGGCTCTCGACAAGAATGGTGAAGCCCGAAGCGTCGCCTTGGATATTTCTAAAGCACTCAACAGAGTATGGCATGCCGGCCTTCTACGGAAACTGCGAAGCTATGGCATAACTGGACTTTTGTTGAACTTAATCCGGTCATTCCTCTCTAACCGCACATTGAAGGTGGTATTAAACGGACATGCCGCCCAGAAATACCCTACAAACGCGGGTGTACCCCAAAGCTCTATCCTAGGTCCTACGCTCTTTTTAATTTACATAAATGATCTCCCCGATGCCATAAGATCACAAGTAGGCATGTACGCCGATGATACCACAGTTTACTCTCGCCACGATCAAAAATCTGGTGTTGATGACAAGGTGAACCTCGCTGCCGAGCTTGAGAAGGACCTCCAATCCGTAGTGGACTGGGGTAAGAAATGGCTTGTAAAATTCAATTCTTCCAAAACTAAGCTGCTGTCAATTAACCACCACAGACAACCGCACCCCACTTCCATTGGCATGGAACAGGCTTGCCTCCCAGAGAGTAAATCACTACGCCTGCTTGGCCTGACACTCTCAGCGGACCTCAAGTGGAATGACTACGTCGAATCCATTGCTAAATCCGCTGCTATGAAAGTCGGCTGTCTGTGCAGGGCCCGGAAATTCTTTCCGCCTGAATCTATCCTGCGATTATATAAATCCACCATCCGCCCGTGTATTGAGTACTGCTGCCACATCTGGTCGGGTGCCTCTTCTATTCTCCTCGGGGTTCTTGACAAAATACTGCGAAGAATCTATAATGTGATTGATACCGACTTAGCTGACCGCCTGCAGTCATTCTCTCACCGGCGTGAAGTGGCTTCCCTGTGCCTCTTCTATAAATACTTTCATGGCTTCTGCTCTAACGAACTTAAATCACTGGTGCCTCCTAGATGTGAATTTTCACAAGATATTAGATTGGCAACTAGGTCCCACCCTTTTACAGTGAAACCGATGAAATGTAACCGCAATTTCTACTCCAACAGCTTCTTTCCTCGCACTTCCCGCCTGTGGAATTCCCTACCGCATGCTTGCTTCCCCGACGGCTACAACCTCCAGGAGTTTAAATGTAAGGTCAATAGACACCTCCTAACACACTAACTCACACCCACTCTCTCCAACTCTCTCCCTATGTACATCCTAAGTCGTTTATCACCCCGCTTCTGACATTTCCTATACCCAATCCATCTATGTAACCCCTTGCGCTATAGTGGTAGTGGAAAACCTTGCTTGGGTTGACACGATTAAAAAAAAAAAGAAAAAAACTACAAGTACACACACACACACACATATTCCTGAAAATAATTTACTAATTAAATTTAATTTTAATTATTTGTTAAAATTTATGAAAATAAATTTAAGGCGGCTTAATTTGAAAAGAACGGAATTATTAGATATATTGTCAGGGTTCTGCTAAAAATTAACCAAAATTAATCTTTTTGTGTAAATGTTAATATAGATTTAGCATAAAAAATAAAGAAAATATAAATTTTATTTTATTTTAAGGTGGGTTCAACAAAGTTCTACACACACACACACACACACACACACACACACACATACACATACACACATATATATACACACATATACCTACATACACACAGACATACACCCATACATATACGCACACATCCACAATTATAAACCCATATACATATACACATATCTACAGCCATGCATACACATATATCCACATATACATACCTATAGATACATACCCATATACATACACACATATGTATGAGTAATACAGTCATGGAAAAATAAAATGGAAGTAACAAACGTCGCAAAACATACACACACACACACATTCATATATATATATATATATATATATATATATATATAAATAAACACATGCATACACACATACATACACATACTCATACACAATAATAAACCACTCATAAACACAAACTCATACACAATTTTCACACTCCACCCACGTCTATTGAACAGGTGAAGAGGCTCATCCCTTGTTCCCTGTTTAGGATGTGGTTTCCGGCTTTCTCTTTTCCAATATTTTCACTCTTACGTAGCCCCTGCACATCAGTGGCGTTACCGCCTTGCTTGGGGTGATATGCTTAAAAAAATTATATATATACATATACACATATCTACACACATACATACACACATATCCACATATATATACCTATATATACATACCCATATAGATATACATATACACATGTACGTACACACAAATCCTTACAAAGTGTATATATATATGTATATAAACGCACACACCCGTTACAATTATAAGAAGGCACATGGAAGTTATATCAGTAATAGAGTTATGGAAAAACAAAAAAACAAAAATAGAAACAAGAATCGTCGCAAAAACAAAGCAAAATATTAGAAAGGTACTGGAAAAGTAAGGGCTACAGAGTTAATCTACAGGTTCTTACATATTAAATAATAGATATTTAGATAGGAAATGGAAGATAGAGGGTATCTATAAGGCTGGGATTAGTATTTTGTAGTGGGGTTTAAATTAACTAGCTGAAAAAACAAACTTTAATTTACTAAATTCATAGATTAAATTTAAAACTTAAATCGTAAGTTTTAAAATTCAAAATTTATAAATTTCCGGGAGTACAGACTGAGCCTATCGGTTTCCAAGGAACTATAGGTTTTTGTCCTTCTTCCTTCATTTTTTCAAATTATTCGAAAAAGGGCTGTTTCATATTTTTGATTGGGGTTGGAAAAAGAATGCCTGTACTCTGTAAATAGAATTTTTAGGTGAGTTCAACAAAGTTCTATATATATATATATATATATATATATAGACACACATATACATATATACACACATTCATACACACACATACACACACACACACACATATATATGCATACACCCATACACACATAAACACATGCATACACATATACATACATATACATATACACACTCATACACAATTATAACCCCATATACATATACACACATCCACACCCCATACATACACACATATCCACATACACATACATATATAGAGATATATATATATATGCACATGTACGTACACACAAATCCTTACAAAAGTATATATATATATATATATATATATATATATATATATATATATAAACGCACACACCCGTTACAATTATAAGAAGGCAAATGGAAGTTATATCAGTAATAGAGTTATGGAAAAACAAAAAACAAAAATGGAAATAAGAATCGTCGCAAAAACAAAGCAAAATATTATAAAGGTACTGGAAAAGTAAGGGCTACAGAGTTAATCTACAGGTTCTTACATATTAAATAATAGATATTTAGATAGGAAATGGAAGATAGAGGGTATCTATAAGGCTGGGATTAGTATTTTGTAGTGGGGTTTAAATTAACTAGCTTAAAAAACAAACTTTAATTTACTAAATTCATAGATTAAATTTAAAAATTAACCAAAATTAAAATTCACAAACTTCGAAATATGGCGTCATTTGCTTATGAATTCTTTACATAAATTTAGAAGTAGATATTGATTTGAGTACTTTAATATATTTATTTTTTCCCCTAAACATAGATTGCACCTATCGTGAAACTTTCTGGGAGTACTGGCTGAGCCTATTAGTTTCCAACTAACTATGGGGTTTAGTCCGTCTTCCTTCATTTTTCAAAATCTTCGGGAAAAAGTTGTTTGATATTTTTGACTGGGGTTGGAAAAAGAATGCCTATGATTATTGTAATGCATCTAAAAATCCCCCGCGGATATTCCAATATACGTTTGGTAATTTGTTCTAGTGTTGGCTGGTGAGATTTGAGTTTCGTAGATTTATTGAACAGGTTACGAGGCTCACCCCTTGTTCCCTGTTTAGGATGTGGTTTCCGGCTTTCTCTTTTCAAATTTTCTCACTTTTTTTTTCAATTGGAGTAGATAGATCTATCTATCGTCCGGTTCACACTCCACCCACGTCTATTGAACAAGTTAAGAGGCTCATCCCTTGTTCTCTGTTAAGGATGTAGTTTCCGACTTTCTCTTTTCAAATTTTCTCACTTTTTTTTTTCACTTAGAGTAGATAGATCTATCTATCATCCGGTTCACACTCCACCCACGTCTATTGAACAGGTTAAGAGGCTCATCCCTTGTTCCCTGTTTAGGATGTGGTTTCTAGCTTTCTCTTTTCAAATTTTCTCACTTTGTTTTTTTTTTTCAATTGGAGTAGATAGATTTATCTATTGCCCGGTTCACACACCACCCACGTCTATTGAACAGGTTAAGAAGCTCATCTCTTGTTCCCTGTTTAGGATGTGGTTTCCGGCTATCTCTTTTCAAATCTTCTCACTTTGTTTTTTTATTTTTTCAATTGGAGTAGATAGATCTATCTATCGCCCGGTTCACACTCCACCCACGTCTATTGAACAGGTTAAGAGGCTCATCACTTGTTCCCTGTTTAGGATGTGGTTTCCGGCTTTCTATTTTCCAATCTTTTCACTATTACGTACGCCCCTGCACATCAGTGGCGTTACCGCCTTGCTCGGGGTGATACGATTAAAAAAAAAAAAAAAACTTGGGTAGAATTACACTTGCCTTCCACCGGACAGATACTCACATATACTTAATTTCTTGATAGCTATAACCCCCAAGAATTTAAATGCAAAGCCACTTTCCATCTCTTATCCACTTAACTCCAGCGTTTTTCACATCACCTCGTTTATCTTGTTCTTTTTCTTTTTCTCTAACTTCGTAAATGTCTTCACTCCTGTGTTCATATCCTTCTCTTGCCCTTTCTCTTTCACCCCCTGTAACTGGTTCTTCTTTCTCTTTACTCTTTCTACATCACCTCGTATATCTTGTTCTTTTTCTTTTTCTCTAACTTCGTAAATGTCTTCACTCCTGTGTTCATATCCTTCTCTTGCCCCTTCTCTTTCTCCCCCTGTAACTGGTTCTTCTTTCTCTTTACTCTTTCTACATCACCCCGTGTATCTTGTTCTTCTCCTTTCTCTCTACCTTCGTAACTGTCTTCACTCCTGTGTTCATATCCTTCTCTTGCCCTTTCTCTTTCACCCCCTGTAACTGGTTCTTCTTTCTCTTTACTCTTTCTACATCACCTCGTATATCTTGTTCTTTTTCTTTTTCTCTAACTTCGTAAATGTCTTCACTCCTGTGTTCATATCCTTCTCTTGCCCTTTCTCTTTCACCCCCTGTAACTGGTTCTTCTTTCTCTTTACTCTTTCTACATCACCCCGTGTATCTTGTTCTTCTCCTTTCTCTCTACCTTCGTAACTGTCTTCACTCCTGTGTTCATATCCTTCTCTTGCCCTTTCTCTTTCACCCCCTGTAACTGGTTCTTCTTTCTCTTTCCTCTTTCTACATCACCTCGTATATCTTGTTCTTTTACTTTCTCTCTACCTTCGTAAATGTCTTCACTCCTGTGTTCATATCCTTCTCTTGCCCTTTCTCTTTCACCCCCTGTAACTGGTTCTTCTTTCTCTTTACTCTTTCTACATCACCTCGTATATCTTGTTCTTTTACTTTCTCTCTACCTTCGTAAATGTCTTCACTCCTGTGTTCATATCCTTCTCTTGCCCTTTCTCTTTCACCCCCTGTAACTGGTTCTTCTTTCTCTTTACTCTTTCTACATCACCCCGTGTATCTTGTTCTTCTCCTTTCTCTCTACCTTCGTAACTGTCTTCACTCCTGTGTTCATATCCTTCTCTTGCCCTTTCTCTTTCACCCCCTGTAACTGGTTCTTCTTTCTCTTTACTCTTTCTACATCACCTCGTATATCTTGTTCTTTTTCTTTTTCTCTAACTTCGTAAATGTCTTCACTCCTGTGTTCATATCCTTCTCTTGCCCCTTCTCTTTCTCCCCCTGTAACTGTTTCGTCTTTGTCTTCACTCTTTTTCTGTTTAAAACTTTAACTCTCTTATGTATCCCCCTTCACGTCAGTGACGGTACCGCCTTGCTTGGGGTGAAATGATTAAAAAATATTAATTTTATTTATTTTTTTACGGATGGAGGTTATTAGAAGGCGAAACATAAAACACGGCTTTATTGGAAGACAAACATTGCATAACAGCGCCGGACTCTTTTCTTTCCTTCTAGTTACTTTTTTTGGATTTTACAGTTTTAAATTTTAAGTTTACATAATTTTTCTGATTCTTAATGACTTACATTTTAGAAGGCATGTTTTGCATACTTCTTTAAACAGTAAGTTAGAGGTAAAGCCTAATCATCAATTGTGGGATATTTTTAAAAGATCAATCATCCTTGAAATATACCAAAGATATCTATACTATTCACGTGTCAACTTCTGAAGAACTAGTTGGGGAGTCACCCCTATCTACACAATCTATGGACTCTTCCATGGTATACAAATAATCCTGCCTACAGTGAATGGTTGTTGTTGTTGTTGTTGTTGTTAGAGTTGCTGAGACTTTTCAACTATAACACTGTCAGCCCTCTGCCTTCGGGTAGAGAGCGCTCTCTGCTTCCGAGCAGAGAGCAATAACCCAGTCGTGGTTCCGCCGAAGGGTAAAAGCACGACTGGGCAAAAATAGACAGACATTTTTTGGCCGGGCCATATAGCCCGGAAATCCCAGTCATAACTGACCATGTGTCACATATTGGCCTTACTGGGAGGGACAACTAAATATAGTTGTTAGAGTTGCTGAGACTCTTCAACTATAACCCTGTCAGCTCTCTGAATTTGGGTAGAGGGCGCTCTCTGCTTCCGAGCAGAGAGCAATAACCCAGTCGTGGTTCCGCCGAAGGGTAGAAGCACGACTGGGCAAAAATAGACAGACATTTTTTGGCCGGGCCATATAGCCCGGAAATCCCAGTCATAACTGACCATGTGTCACATGTTGCCCTTACTGGGAGGGACAACTAAATATAGTTGTTAGAGTTGCTGAGACTCTTCAACTATAACCCTGTCAGCTCTCTGAATTTGGGTAGAGGGCGCTCTCTGCTTCCGAGCAGAGAGCAATAACCCAGTCGTGGTTCCGCCGAAGGGTAGAAGCACGACTGGGCAAAAATAGACAGACATTTTTTGGCCGGGCCATATAGCCAGGAAATCCCAGTCATAACTGACCATGTGTCACATGTTGCCCTTACTGGGAGGGACAACTAAATATAGTTGTTAGAGTTGGGGCTTGCCAGAGCAGTTGTACCGCCGCTCGTTGGTCAGCAAGAATATAGACAATTACCCGGACTTACTTCTTTGTATATATTTGACTCATACTAACAAGTATTCCTGAATCTACAAACCGTGTACAGGTTGTATATCTTTTTTTCAATATAGTTATATTTTTCCTCTCATATCTGTTTTGTGTTATTCTTATATTGTGTGGTTTTCTGAACAAGAATCCACAACAGAACTAGAAGATAACTGATTCTAATATGGAAACACTTTTGGTGCCAGACCAAAAATTAAGGAGACAAAGGATTTTGAGAAAAGCCGTAAATTTCATCAAATTAAATTTTATCCAGAATTCAAAATCCTTTTAACAAAGGGAATAAATAATTAACACACACACACACACACACACACACACACACACACACACACACATATATATATATATATATATATATATGAAGATCCGTTTAAGTGAAACCTTGGAAGGTTTGTTGGTTCACTAGGTTAATTCTTATTCTGTCCTGCTTACATATTGAGCGCTTATTTGTTATTGATTACTCGTCTCGAGTTTTTTCCTTGGGCTACGTACTGGCTCGGTCCAAATCGCTTTGGCTGATGTTCATGTGCTTTGCTCTTTCTTTTTTTACAAACATATCTTCCTTCCGTGTATACACGCGGAATGCTTTTCGAAACGAGTATAGTGATAAGTTTGCATTTATATATATATATATATATGTTTCTTCAATTGTTTTTATTGTAATACTTATATCTGAAAAAGACGCTCATTTTATTTTGACTTTAAAAGGTGACAATAGAAATTTTCCGAGTTATAAGTAAAATAAAATTCATATCCATTACTACTTCCTAGTTTCAATCTGTGAACAGTTGAGAGGATTCGAAAAAAATGTATGAGTCTCATGGTGATTACGAAGGTATAGCTGCTCAGAAATCAAATTTTGTTCGCTCTGAAAAGAAAAGAAACCTGCTGAATATGTTGTTGAGATCTTGAAAACTCAACACGTAGGTTACATCAAAAGCCTTGCGATGGCAGTGTTACCATTTGTCAAAGAGTGTATGCTAGAAGAACACATGTATGGCACAGGACTCGCCACCCATTAGAACGAGTGAAACCGCGAATGGCTCAGGAAACGGACATAATCCTCGAGATCGTAATCCTCCTCAGAGGCGATGAATTAATGTGGCAATTCTAGAGCTAATATAAGTGACACATGCCGCGATCGGCCGGCTCGCTGCCGTCGCCTTCGTGCTGTCACGCGCGTTGACCGTTACGGGTCGCGGCGCTACTCATTAGACTGAGACCGATGCGCGTCATTCTGTGCTCCCGTCGTCTGGCCATGACGGTTTCCGCGGCCTGTCAGACAATTTCTGTCATGTCATCAGTTATTACATCTAGTCCCCTAACTGCTTAGAGAGCGACCCCTTAATTATTATGCGTTAGGGGTGCTGTTGAGCGACAGAGGAACAAAACTCGTTTTAACACCAAAGATGAAGAGAAAGCAAGTATTATGGCAGCAATCACTAACGTAAACAAGGAGGCCGTTCAGAAGAAGTTCAGGAGATTCGGTAGTTCGGTAAATTTATTGAATAAATTTGCTCTTTAACATTTCAAGATATTTTTGTGTAATTTTGTGTAATTTTGTGTAATTTTGGTAAACATCTAAACTTATTAATAAATGGAACTTTATGTGTATGTGTGTGCCTGTGTGTGTGTGTTTGCGTTACCTATAGACTCCGAAACGGCTGAACCGATTTTTCTTGAAAATTTACACAGTTGTACTATACGCGTCTGCAAGTGTTCTTAGATAGGTTTTGTGTCGAGGTACCCCCGATAAATATCCAAAATCGAAAAAATCGGGTTATAGAAGGAGTAGTCCGATTTAGGTCAAATTTGATACACTCATAGAAAAAGACATAAGAAGTTTCAAGGTTGCAGTTCTTACAATAGTGCAGAAAATCGATAATATATATATATATATATATATATATATATATATATATATATAAAAGGCAAGATGTTTGTGTGTGCGTCTGTTTATCTGGCTGTATGTCTGTATTTTTTTAGTCATTTTATTTTAGTTTTTGCTTCGGGTTTGGCTCTAAGTAGGTGTAATTGTAGTTCTTAGTCTCAGCCATGATACTATCTACTCAGAGGACTTATTTAGCCTTCAAAATTCAGTTTACGACCAAAAAGAACTTATTTGATATCGATATCAGGAAATCAAATTTTGACTTACTTCCATTCATTTTTCTTTCAGTCTTCGGTTTCGCTTTAACTGGAAACAACGATTGCTTTTTAGTCTTTCGTGCCAACGTCCAAAGAATCTGAGCTCCAGGACCATGAATTAGTTTTAAAGCTTTCATTACACCCGAGCCACGCCGGGCTATACTTCTAGTATATGTTAAAACGAACTATCAACGTTAGTTATATTTTTGCGTAATTTAAACGGCAATATATCCCTCGCACCCAACACGCGCGCACGCGCGCGCACACACACACACACACAAACATATATATATATTTTTTTTTTTTTTTTTTTTTTTTAATCATTTCACCCCGAGCAAGGCAGAAACGCCACTGATGTGCAGGGGGTTACATAAATGTAGAAAGATTAATTAGAAAAGAGTGAGGAGTACAAGCTAGTTAGAAAGGAACAATAGAAAACTGAGAAAGCAGGTGCAATGACAGGTACATGGGCGGAGAGAAAGGGAAGGTTATACAGGGGAGGGGAGAGAGAGCTAGAGGCCAGTGGTTAGTAGGTGAGTATTAACTTTGCTTTTAAATTTCTGGAGGTCGTAGCCGTCAGGAAAGCAAGAATACGGGAGTGAGTTCCACAGGCGGGAAGTGCGAGAGAGGAAGCTGCAGGAGTAGAATTGTCGTCTGCGTTTGGCTAACCTGACTGTGAATGGGTGGGACCCAGTTGCCAGTCTGGTTGAACGGGTAAACACCTGTTGAGGAGGCATCAGTGACTTAAGCTCATCCGAGCAGAAGCCATGAAAGTATTTATAGAAGAGACAGAGGGAGGCCACATTTCGACGATGGGAAAGTGGCTGCAGACGAGTCGCCAGATCAGTACCTATCACATTACAGACTCTCCTTTGGAGCTTGTCAAGAACACTGAGGAGAACGGCAGGGGCACCTGACCATAAATGGCAGCAGTACTCCATGCACGGACGGATGGTTGACTTGTATATATGCAGGATGGATTCAGGTGGAAAAAACATCCTGGATCGACATAGTGACCCAATCTTCTTAGCAGTAGATTTTGCTATGGATTCAATATAGTGCTTCCATTTGAGGTCTGAGGACAGGGTAAGTCCGAGGAGGCGTAGTGTATTACTCTCCGGGAGAATCATCTGGTCCATGCTTATGGGAGGCAGAAGAGGTTGCCTGTAATGGTTGACAGACAACAGCTTGGTCTTAGAGGAATTAAAGTTGACAAGCCACTTCTTGCCCCAGTTCACCACAGAGTGTAGATCCCGCTCAAGGTCAGCAGCGAGATTATGTCTGTCCGCCACGACAGGTTTCTTACTGGAGCGGGAGTATATTGTAGTGTCATCTGCGTAGATGCCTACTTGGGACCTGATCTCATCTGGGAGGTCGTTGATGAAAATAAGGAAGAGCGTTGGGCCCAGGATAGAGCCTTGTGGGACACCAGCATTCGTGCTGTAGGACGAAGAGGCACGCCCATTCAGAACGACCTTCATTTTGCGGTTATTTAAGAAAGATTGGATTAGGTCAAGCAGGATATAGACTAGCATCATAGCCTATCTTTGCCTGTGCAACTCAGAACATTATTTAATTACATGAGTAATGCAGCGTGTTGCAATTTCCGAGCGCCTCACTTTAAAACTCAGTTATATAAAAAAAATATTTATATAAAAAATTGTTGTTTAATAATTGTTAAAAAATTCCATTAAACGAAACTATTTTCTTTTGTTTTGCGTAAACGTGATTTGATGTTTTGTGTGCCATTGTAAGCAATATTGCGTCTGTTTTTGTTGCAAAATTATAGGGGAAAATATTTAGATTTTTTGTTGACTAAATGAATTTCAGAAATCTTCGAATAATTTCTAGAAATGTAGACATTTAATTTTAGAGGAAAAAGTTACATTTATGCCACACGAATTACAAACAGTTGATTTCCTCCATGAAATATTTTGCGAAAAAAAGCTTTATTTTTTTAAATTTTATTTTCTGAAGTATGAAAAAAAAACTTAAATAATTAAATTAACCATTAGCACTTTATTTTACATATTTTGTTTTTGTTTGAAAAACACTTTTTTTTTTTAAATATTTCTTTTCCTTCAAAATTACCGGGAAAAATATTCACATATTTTTGTTGACCAAATGAATTTTTAAAACGTCGGAATAAAAATTGAATATAAAGACTCATTTATATATATATATATATATATATATATATATATATATATAAATATTTTAGTCGCGTTTGATAAGTGTGATTTGATTTCTGTGACGTAATTCAGTAACAATGTTAGATCTTAAATGTTTTGCAGAGAAAATTAAACAATCGGCTCCATTGGCCAAAAAGTGCGAAAGGGAAAATTGCTGAACTTAAACTCAAAAAGTATGTGTCGACCTGGCTTCCCTGCAGATATGTGTCCCTACAAAGTTTGAAAGGCGTAGCTTAAAAAATGTAGCCGTGCATAGATTACAGCCACACACAGACTCACAGATTGCCTTTCATATATATATATATATATATATATATATATATATATATATATTGTTTTTTTTATTCCAATTTCTTATCATTTCACTAGAAATATGTAAATTTATTTTTAAACTAAATAATTAAGTTTAAACAACTAAATTTAAATAGAATAATTAGGCTTACTTTTAAATTAAATTTTAATTTTTTTTAAAACTTTATATTATATTTGTTTTGTTGGTTGTATAATTAGTATAATTTTGAGTATATAGTGGTGTGATGGTATTTGTGAGTACAACTGATTGATTAAGTATTATCTCTTAAATATTTTCAATTTTTAGACCCCAATTTCTTATCTTTTCACCGTTAGTATATAATATTTATTTTTTTAATTTTTAATTTTCATTTTCTCCTATCCTCTTTTCTTTCTATTTTAAATTTATTCCTCTCTTCTTTCTTCTTCTTCCCTTTGCGTTTATCCTTTACGATACTTACCTTGTTTTTTAAGGCTCTCTGTCTCTTTCTCTCTCACTTAACCCGCTTTCTTTACGTTTCATATCTACGGGTCAGCAGTCTAACTGACTTGCTGAATGTACCTTTAGATTTAAGTTGACATCCGCTCTTACGCGTGCTCTTCAATGATATGTTGCGTATATATGCTTATGCATATATACGTGCGTGTATTCGCCGAACTGATGTAATGATGTATTCTTTCTCAACTTTTCTCTTTTAAGGAAGCGATCTTTATTTTTATTCCGTTAATTTTTTAGGTCTTTGTGAATTACATTCATGTAAAATTCTCTGAACAATAAAAACGGAAGCAGATGATGGTTCGCCTGAACTCGGCCTACACTCCCGATTTACCATGAAATAAAGTGTCTACCTTAATTTTTTCTTATATGAAAAAAATTTGAGGTAGACACGTTATTTCATAGTAAATCGGGATACAGGCCTATTTCAGGCGAACCATCATTAGCTTCCGTCTTTATTTTACACGAATTTACACAGATTTTACAAGAATTTACACAGATTCGTGTAAAATCCTGTAAAATCTGTGTAAAGTCTGTGCAAAATCTGTGTAAATTTGTAGAAAATCCTTTGTAAAATAAAGACAAATCAAGACAGAAGCTAATGATGATTCGCCCGAAATAGGTCTATACTTCCGATTTACCATGAAATAATGTGTCTGGCTTAATTTTTCTTATATTTGCTCTGTATGTATTTATATAAATATATATTTCGAGCTCTCTTAGAGAATTATTCTACCACTGTATGTACAGAATACTCATTTGGATTCGTCTATAACCACACTGCATGCTGATATATATATATATATATATATATATATATATATATATATATATATATATATAATAACAAGACCGACTCTGTAAGTATCTAAATCCTAAAATTATACGAAAATAAACTTTGAGGACAACAAATAACAGACAGAATCTAACTCCGTTACTGTCCGTCGCTATAAGGCGTTGGACAAGAGGGGGAAAAAAAAAAATTATTTATTTATTTATTTATTTTTTTGAACCTCCCCCTCCCCCGTCGGGTAGGCTGGTCTGCTAGTCTTTGTTTGGTGGTGTCTATTTATTTGATTAGTCCTTGGTTTGCCTTTGCCCTGACGAGCCGTTGTGTGAAACCGCGGTAGGTTTTGGCGATCTTGTGATTTTTTACGTATATATATATTTATATATATATATATATATATATATATATATTATACTATATAATATATATATTATACTGATAAGAACAGAATGAAGCAAGCCAGATAGATAGATAGATAGATAGATAGATAGATAGATAGATAGATAGATAGATGTGAACAGAATGAGATAGATAGATAGATAGATAGCTGGATAGATAGATAGATAGATAGATAGATAGATAGATAGATAGATAGATAGATAGATAGATATGAACGGAAATAAACTAGTAGATAAAGACATATTTACATAGAAAACTATTACAAAACTGAATAAATTAGATATGACACACTCAGCAGCTAGATATAAGGAAAAGAAAATGAAAGAAAAGGAAGAGTTAAATAGTAAATATTAAACTGAAGCAATACAGACATAACAACAATAACAACATGAAGAGGACAAAACAACGAATATATCTTCAAATGAAAGCAGCCGATGTCCACATATGTATAATGAATGCAAATAGAATAGGATGTATTAGTAAAATTAGGCAATTATTTGAACACTGATGGAACAGAATTGTATCAGATAAACATAAGTAGATGTAGACTGATTTAAACACCGATATCAACAGAAAGCAAAATATATGATCAATTTGCGAAATACAAAATGGCGGACTGCTTCTAATTGACTGCGTTGATGGGGAATTTGCTGTAAAAATTTGGCGCATTTAAGAGAAAAAGGCGAAAGCAATAAATATGAAAATATGAACTTCCTCACCTTCATCATTATTCTTGATAACAATAATCCTTCTGATAATGATGAAAATGATAAAGTTATAAAACAATCATACAATGGCTAATACGGCTTGAGCGAGGTAAGGTTTGAAGTACAATGTACACGAAGAAAACAAATAAAAAGAAAGAAAAGCACGCCACTTCTGTTCTCTGATTTAGATCAGAGAAGATTATAAATATATATATCCTCAGATATTTGAAGAAATGTAGTCGTAGACTTACTGAAGTGGGTGTCACAAAAACGGGTTGGGGTGGCTGAAACAAGAAAAATGTTTACTCGAAGATATTTCGAAGGGAATCTAAAAACAAATTTAAACTGAATATGAAACCATGCAAAACAAGTGACCAGGGCAGATTCCATGAATTACTTGTCGCAAATTGTCAAAGAATTCAATAACAACTCTATAAATAACCTCAACAGGATGATGAGAATTTTTTTTTATTCATACATGATCAGCCAATCCTGATTTCATTGTTTCACGTGTAATTACACCTTTACTTTGATACTTTGTAATTTTCTTATTTTTTGCTATTTCTCTGAGATTTCGGATTTCTATATAAGTTTTCACTTGTAATTTAATACACAAATTTCTGGATATTCTTGATTTTAACATCTCCGACAGGTAGTGCATACAGTGGACTACCCCTTTTGCTGACAACTATTCTTACAGTTAATAATTAGTCTTTTCTTTTTGCTTGCAATTACTACCTTTTTAAAAAGATCCTTCCGTTTCCAGGATAGTAAGTCTATGTTACGTTATTAATATGCAAGAAATCTTTTGTTTTTTTTATGATTTTCTTAAGAATATATCATACTCACGTTTTTTCTCCAAGAGTCCTTGCTTTATTCGGGTTTCGAAAGAGACATTTTTGTCTCTGAGAGTCCATACTTTATTCAGGGGAGCGTGTAGCCTTGTTAGAAATAGCTCGGGAGAACATTAATTTTATTTCATCAGTTACAGTTTTCAAGCTCTTACTTTTTTTTTTAGGTGCAAAGTGATAGTTATAGTTTTGAAGGTTGTTATTTCTAAGCCTTAAAAAAAATAATGCATATATTATCCTTATGTCTGTCTTGTGTGTCTTACTCTTCTATATACCTCTTCTTTTCAGCACTATCCAACTTCGGCAAGCGAAAACTGAATCGTTCCCTTGACAAATTTCTTTAAAAGACGTCTTAAAATTTTTCCAAACTTATAGAAATAACATGCATTCCAAATACTTATATCTTTGAATTTTATGGTGTACATTTGTGTAATTATTTAATTGAATTAAAATAAACCAAATAAATTTTGTATAAAGAATATTTACAAATTTTTTTTCGGCCTAAAATATTAAAATGACCAAAAAAAAAAAAAAGTGTTTCATTATAAAATATTTTTAGATGTTTCTTTCCCTGTCCTTTACAGAAAATAAAAAGAAAATTAAGTTGCTGATATTAAGTTCTAAGTAGGGGGTCGCATGGTTTTCAAACATTTAGGTAAGGGGTCGCGAGTGCCAAAATTTGGGAACTAATATTTAGTTCCTATTTTTATATAAAACATATAGTTTATGCCTGTTCTTTCTATCGTATCAAATCATTAAAAAAGTCTGCGTCTATTTTATCATTGTCAATATAAAATGGCCGCAACTTGACACTGGTACAATTACTCTGAAACTTATAGATATTTCTTCCTCCAAGAAGAGATTTTCATGTATATACTACCATATAGGCGATTAAATATTACTTAGCAATTCAGGACTCTATTTTTTATTCAAACGCAATTTTTCTATGGCTATACTTTCCTTAGATTAAAAAAAAAATTCTTAGTATTCGTATGTTTTTTTTTTCTTCATCATATCACCCCCGAGCAAGGCGGCAACGCCACTGATGCGCAGGGGGCTACGTAAGAGTGAATAGATTGGAAAAGAGAAAGCCGGAAACCACATCCTAAACAGGGAATAAGGGATGAGCCTCTACACCTGTTCAATAGACATGGGTGGAGTGTGAACCGGGCGATAGTTTAGTCTATCTACTCCAATTGAAAAAAATAAACAAACAAACAAAAAAAAGAAAAGTGAAAAGATTGGAAAAGAGAAAGCCAGAAACCACATCCTAAACAGGGAACAAGGGATGAGCCTCTACACCTGTTCAATAGACATGGGTGGAGTTTGAACCGGGTGATAGTTTGGTCTATCTACTCCAATTGAAAAAAATAAACAAACAAACAAAAAAAAAGAAGAAAAGTGAAAAGATTGGAAAAGAGAAAGCCGGAAACCACATCCTAAACAGGGAACAAGGGATGAGCCTCTACACCTGTTCAAAAAACATGGGTGGAGTGTGAACCGGGCGATAGTTTAGTCTATCTACTCCAATTGAAAAAAATAAACAAACAAACAAAAAAAAAGAAAAAAGTGAAAAGATTGGAAAAGAGAAAGCCGGAAACCACATCCTAAACAGGGAACAAGGGATGAGCCTCTACACCTGTTCAATAGACATGGGTGGAGTGTGAATGTGCCGTTTGTTATGACACTAACCGTAGAGTTGATATTCATTGACTGCAGGCTTTTGAAGACCTTAATTTCTATCACTTTTTCTGACAACCATATGTTAAATCTAAGAGTTAATTTTCTTTTGTTATTGTTTTTCAACAGAATTCAAAGAATATAAAAATGAAGACTGTTGTTAAACTTGGACACATTGAATATTCATCAACCGTAACTGGGAAATATATTTGCATGACAACTATCATATTATTAGAGACTTGAATAAGTTCTCGCTGTTTTTCAGCAGATGACGTTCCCAAAACTGCGTGCGTGTTGTTTCGTATGGTAACGAATCTATAAGAAAATACTATAAGCAAGCTTGAAATTCAGTGTATGTCATTTCACCAAAGTGTAAATTACTTTGTTTTTCATAGCTTGAAACATTTCGGATTTCATGCAAAAGAAAATGTATTTCTATGGAATTTTACTGTACTTCATTATTCAAAAAAAAAAAAAAGCTACACCTAAAGCCCAACTAACTCTTGTTGAGACTTACTGGGACATTACTCTGTCGAATACAACATGCACAGATTGGTTTAAACTCTTCAAAAATAATGATTTTGATATTGAAGGTGAAGAAGTCTCTGGCGCACCGAAATGTTCCAAGACAAAGAATTGGAGTCACAACTTCATGAAGACTCATGTCTGGTGCAAACTAAACTTGCAGAATCATTAAGAGTTGATCACAACAGTTTCGAAACGTTTAAAAGCATTAGAAACGATTCAAAAGCAAGGACATTGAATCCCGAACGAGTTGAAGCCGAGAGACGTCGAAAAGCCAATTGTCACGTGTGAACAGCTGCTTTAGCGACAGAAAAGGAGATTTTTTTGCATCGTATCGTGACTGGCGATGTATGTGGGTACACTACGATAACCCTAAGCGTAGAAGATCGTAGGGTAAATCCAGACAGGTGTCAACATCGGCAGTAAAGCCGAATATCCATGTTTCGAAGCTTCTGCTTTGCATTTGGTGGGATCAGCTGGGTGTAGTTTATTATGAGCTGTTCAAACCGACCGCAACAATCATGGAAGATTGCTATCCACTACAGGTGACGTGTTTGCGCCAAACATTGAAGAAAAACAGTCACAATATGACCAGTGATTTTGCAACGTGACACCGCTGGCCTACATGTTGCAAAACGGGTGAAACGCTTAAATGGGAAGCTATACTCTACTCTCCGTTTTCACCCGACTTTGCCCCGTCTGATTTTTATTTGTTTTGATCGATGACACTTGAGCAGCAGTTTCATTCTTATGAAGATGCCAAAAAATTGATCGACTCGTGGTTACTCTTAACACATGTGTCGTCTATCCGATGTCAAATTGAAATACTGCCAGAAATATGGGGAAAGAAGTGACTAGCAATGGACAATACTTTCAGTAAAAATATATTTTACTAAATTTTGTAAATAAATCTTTACTTTTCATAAAATTTCAGCGAGAATTTATTGAAGGTCTTAATACAGTTTCACGTGTTCATCATTTTGCACATTCGTTACGCCAAAACCTAAACTAAATCATAGTGACTTTGATTGCGAAGAAAGAGGACAGAAAAAAGAATTGATTTAGATAAAAAATTGACCATTTCTTTTGATTGAAACGAATAGATATATGAGAATATTTTTTTTTGTTTCAAGGGAAAAAAAGAAAGCAATGATAATATTGATAAGAAAGAAAAGCAGCTTACTTTGGTAATTATTAAATTATAGGGATATAAATTTATATTAGAGTATACGCCACGTCATTGATTTAGGTAATAAATTGAGCATTTCTTTTGATTGAAACGAATAGATATATGAGAATATTTTTTTTTGTTTCAAGGGAGAAAAAGAAAGCAATGATAATATTGATAAAAAGAAAAGCAGCTTACTTTGGTAATTATTAAATTATAGGGATATAAATTTATATTATAGTATACGCCACGTCATTGATTTAGGTAATAAATTGAATTTTTTTCTTTTGATTGAAACGAATAGATATATAAGAATATTTTTTTTGTTTCAAGGGATAAAAGAAAGCATAAATTATAATGATATTTCTTTCTCATTATTATATAGTAAGGAAAAAGGTGTGATAACGTATTCGGTAAGGACATCAGGTATTTACCTCTGCTTCAAGAGGGTAATCAATAATTAAAATAAGTATTATAACTCATTGGTAATTTCGAAACAGGAAACTACGTAATTTTCCTAATTTACTGTCAGTAAATATTAATGGATGTAAATATTTACAGTCATAAATAAATAATCGATAAATAACTATAACCTTTTTTTCAACAAGGAATCGATGTAATCTGCCCGATCCAATTTTATACATGGGTGAAAACATATATGAATGATGCAACCATTTCCAGCATGTTACACAATATTATCTATCTATCTATCTATCTATCTATCTATCTATCTATCTATCTATCTATCTATCTATCTATCTCATTCTGTTCACATCTATCTATCTATCTATCTATCTATCTATCTGACTGTCTCTCTTATATATATATATATATATATATATATATTGATCACTCTTTATAAAAGTAAATGCATGAATAGCAGGTTAAAAAACCTACGAGTTCCACAACTTTGTTACAATATATATATATATATATATATATATATATATATATATATATATATATATTTCTGCTGTGTAACTTTATATATATATCAGTATGATCCTTATCTCTCTCTCTCTCTCTCTAACTCTATGTTCATATATATATATATATATCTGTATATATATATAATTTAGAAAGAACATTTTAGATATTCTACAATTTCATGGGTAATACGTATTTCGACGCTGACCTTGCTGCTCGTCAGACCCAAATGATACAACAATTAATCTTCAAAATATTCCTGAAAATAATTACACACAGACGCTCACGTGTCCATATTGAGAATAGACATTTGTAACATTAATCTACAAAAAAAAAAAATTCCTCGCTCATTCTTAATAAACTCCAAAGGGTGAAAGAAGAAGAAAAATGTAGACAATTGATAAATGGAAAGAGAAAGAAAGAGATAAAGGGAAAGAGAACGAACAGTATAGAGAGAGATTAAAGTTATAGATCGACTTTAGCGTCCATTGCAATCCATCTGCGTTCTTGATATGGAAAGCTAACATTAAAATCTAGTTTTAAATATAATGGGCTAAATTTACGGTAAGAAATAAAGTGTAAATTATAATTTTTAATACAAATTATAATATAACTATTCTCAGTATTATTTTATAAATATATTTAAAACAAGTAAACCTCATAGAAGAAAAAATTAAAATTAAATATATAAATAAAAAAGAAAGTATATATACATACATATATTTTTCTAAACATATACCGTTAAATATAACAGACAATGAATGTCTATTATGTTTAATTATGAGCCGTTCTAAACATCGTATTTTGGCTTTAATTTCAGTTGAAAATAAAGACAAACATTCTTCAACATATGTATATTTTTTTATTAATTTGGTTCTAAGCTTTCGGCTCACATGAGCCATCTTCAGAGAGGTTATTCAGGCGGTAATACAGTAACATCCACCATCACCGATGATTTTATTTTGTGTTGACATAAAACTCCTCGAGGTAACGGCAATAGTTACCAAAAATAACAAACGCAGTTCTCAAATTTGCGATGCGGTTCTCTGACGTCACACCGCGTGAAAGCTTGAAATGACAACAGAACCATGTATTCAAATGCAATGTAACGTGTTATGTCCAGATTTAAAGGTGATTTTATTAAGTGTTGGTTGTTTAGATTTTATGTAAATGGCCTCCAATATCTGAAGCTTAGAACCAAATTAATAAAAAATTATCCAAATGTTGGAGAATTTTTGTCTTTATTTTCAACTGAAATTAAAGCCAAAATACGATGTTTAGAACGGCTCATGCGTAAACATAATAGACATTCATTGTCTCTTATATTTAACAGCATATGTTTAGAAAATTATTTGCTGCCTCGATACACTAAATTTAAGTTACACACACACACACACACACACACACACACACACACACATATATATATATATATATATATATATATATATATATATAATGTAGGCAACCATTTATTTAGCGAGATAAAGAATCCCATTTCCTGATCAAAATGCAGTCTTTTGGTAGTGAGATTGGCGTAATATCCCACGTTCCCAAGCTTCGGCAACGGAGGGTATGTGCTTCCCTGGCAACTTGCCATTCTCCCTGCCCACAATCGACCGTAACAACAAGATCCAATGGAATAGCTGTTACGTTTGTGGCCAGTTTGAATTCCTGGAAAATTATAGATGTTGACAGCCAGCTACCTTCAGTGATCCACGCCAGGTTTTCTGTGTAGATTCATCCGTACATTTCTGTGCTTGGTTTCAATATGGCCGCATGTTATATGAGGTTTATAATCGTTCTTTTTCTTCCCTTAAAAAACTGTCTTCTTGAAATTCCGAGCTCCTACCCACCCGAAGTAACAGTTCCAGAAGTACCAGTTACCCGCCTTCGACCATTCTCGGTCTTGAAGCTGAACTCGGTTGTCACAGGAGCATTTCACAGGTTGTGCAAACTCGTCTTAGCATATCACCTCCATGTATGGCAAAATTTGGAACACATATGTTCTACGTACATAAAAAAATGTGTGATTTAGAAGCTCCCAAAAGAAGCTCTCTCTCTCTCTCTCTCTCTCTCTCACACACACACACACACACACACACACACACACATGTATATATATATATATTTATATATAATAATAATAATAATAATAATAATAATAATAATGCTAATACTTATAATTGTTATAATAGATTTCAGTTCGCCTCGAAAAACCCACCGAGAACGAACTCCAAGTGAAAAGAAGGGGAAGTAAAAAAAGAAACAAACGAATTGCATGAACAAAAAGTCAAGCACTCGTAAGAAAGAAAAAAAAAACCCAAGACGAAAACCCTAACACTAAAGCGCTCAATACGAAAGTAGAACAAAGACAGAAAAATACAAAGAAGCTGAGGGAGTAGTATTGTCGGCTACATTCTGTTGATCTAACTGTGAATGAGTGGGACCCAGTTGCCAGTCTGGTTGCTCGTGTAGACTCATACGGCAGGGGCACCAGTGACTTAAGTTCTTCAGAGCAGAATTTGCACAGAAATGTATAACTCATTTGTTAATTTTATATCAATCTCATTGAGAATTTAACTTAAAACAGTATACACCTGTCACCTTGAATAAGAAAAGAGAATAGATGCGTTTATTTATTTATAATAATAATATTAACTATAGTAATAACAATACCAATAGTAACAGAACTAACCCTGCCGAAACTAGTATTAATTAAGCTATAATTTAAATCATCTTGTACAACCCACCGAGAACGAACTCGAAGGGGAAAGGAGGGGAAGTAAAAAAAGAAACAAACGAAGTACATGAACAAAAAGTCAAACACTCGAAAGAAAGAAAAAAACCGCCAAGACGAAAACCCTAGCAATAAAGCGCTCAATACGAAAGTAGAGCAAATAAAGACAGAAAATTTAAACAAGAGCCAACAACCTACCACGGTTTCGCCCTACAGCTCGTCAGGGGAAATTTTCTGTCTATATATATATATATAATAACAAAAATAATAATGCTGATACTAATAATTGTTATAATATATTTCAGTCCGCCTCGCAAAGCCCACCGAGAACAAACTCGGAGGGGAAAAAGGGGAAGTAAAAAAAAGGAAACAGACTAAGTACTTGAACATACGTCAAAATACTCGTAGGAAAGAAAAAAACCCCGAGACGAGAACCCTAACACTAAAGCGCTCAATACGATAGTAGAGCAACAAAGAAAGAATAAATCTAAGTTAGAGCCAACAGACCTACCTAGGTTTCACCTAACTGTTTGTCAGGGTAAGTCGGTAGGTCTGTTGGCTCTAACTTAGATTTATTCTTATATATATATATATATATATATATATATATATATATATATATAGGAGAGTTTTGTAATTTGCTTGAAGCATTGTGTAAATAAGGAGTATGGGTACGTATTTGAAGGCTAGACGGACGTGAAATCAAGATCTCCTATCATTCTGACGATGAGATTCTGATCTCGAAATATTAATGAATAATATATAGGTAATAACTAATACCTTTTTACCTTCCGTTATTACCGTTATTATACTGAACGCATTGCGATAGCCTTCAGATACATACACATACACCATATATATATATATATATATATATATATATATATATATACCGACATTTTGAGGTTACTCTGTAGATTTCGAAGAATCGCCTAATTCACTTGTCAGCCTTTTCAAAATTAATTTAATAACTCATGAAAGGCTTTGAAATTACAGAAATTTAATATTATTATTGTTGATAATAATAATAATAATAATAATAATAATAATAATAATAATAATAATAAAATAAACGCTATGAAAAAAGAGCAAGATTTTACAGACAAAACAAGATTTTTCAGACTGATACAAAGAGATTTTACAGGGAAATAGGTAAAAAAAGAATTGAAGTGACAGTACCCCCCAGAATGGAAGAAGTCACACAGTTCTGGGAAAAGATATGGGCTTGCCCTAAAGAACTTAACAAGGAAGTACATTGGATTACACAAGAGATAGAACGAATGAAAAATAAACCCGAACAGACATGGGCTGGAATTACAGAAGATGATGTTAAATTTGCACTAAAAAAAGCACACAATTGGAAATTCCCAGGAATAGATAAAATTCCTAACTTTTGGCTATATTATTTAAATGCAGCACATAAAAAACTAGCCAAAGAACTTCAAGAAATGGTTGACGATCCCATTAAAATTCCTGCATGGATGACCAAAGGAATTACATTTCTTCTACCCAAGAATGGTGACACAAACAACCCGAAAAACTACAGACCAATTACATGTCTTCCGACAACATATAAACTATTAATATCTATTTTAACAAAACAGACATATTTATTCTTAGAAAGAAATGACATGTTACCGCTTGAACAAAAAGGGTGCAAAAGTGGCTGTTATGGTTGTAAAGACCAATTGCTGATTAACAAAATGATCCTGGAAAACTGCTACAGTACAAAGAAAAATCTTAGTACAGCCTGGATAGACTATCGAAAGGCATTCGATAGTGTGCCACATGACTGGATTTTAAAGACTTTAAATATATACAAGATATCGCCCGTCATCATCAATTTCATCAAACAGTGCATGTCTATATGGAAAACAACCCTTTACTTCAATCATATAAATGGAACCTATAAGTCTGATGAAATAAACATCAAAAGAGGTATATTTCAAGGTGATTCTTTATCTCCCTTACTATTCTGCATATCATTAATAGCACTAACCAGTCAACTTAATAAGACAGAATGTGGTTATAAAATAGGACAAAAGAAAATAAGCCATCTATTTTACATGGATGACTTAAAGTTATATGCTAAGAATGATAATGAGCTGGAAGGTCTTCTGCAAACTGTAAAATGCTTCAGCGAAGACATTGGAATGAAATTTAATTTGAATAAATGTGCTAAAGCTACAGTTTTACGTGGATCAATACAAGAAACATCCTCAATTAGCCTAGACCCTGCTGTAACAATAAAAGAATTGAAACCAGAAGAAGCTTATAAATACCTAGGTGTAAATGAGAGTGAAAACATTCACCATAAAAAAATGAAAGAAATAGTGCGTAAAGAGTACTATAGAAGGCTACGAATGATATTAAAAACTGAATTAAATTCACAGAACAGAGTTATGGCCATTAATAGCCTTGCAATCCCAGTTGTCCAATATAGTTTTAACATCTTAAACTGGACTCTAAACGACATCAGGCGAATGGATGCTAAAACAAGAAAGCTTCTTTCTAAGCATAAGATGCATCATCCAAAGGCTGATGTAGACCGTCTATACATACCCCGTAAAGAAGGTGGAAGAGGTCTTATACAGCTGGAATTGTCATACAAGACAACAACTATTGGCTTACTAACATACATAGAAACAACAAAGGATTGGATGATACAATTAGTAAGGCAACATGAAGAAAGAAAGAAAAAATATTCAATAATAAAAGAAGGCAGTAAATTCAAACAAAATTTACAGTTAGTAGATTCTGTAGAAAAGTAGAACGGAAGCCAAGAGCCGGCTATTGCGGCAAAAAATATGAAAATGAAAGCCAAAGATAAAGCTCTTGAACAGATGAAACAGCGCTGGCAAGATAAACCTCTGCATGGCCAATATCCAGTACGTGCCAATAAATCCATTGTTGACAAAGTTAATACTCATCGATGGTTACGTGCATCTGGATTAAAGTCTGAAACTGAAGGCTTTATTCTTGCAGCACAAGACCAAAGTCTTTTCACGAGAAACTTTCAGGCAAATATTATGCATAATAATATGGATCCAAAATGCAGGTTTTGTGATAAACACCAAGAAACAATAGACCACCTAATCTCAGGCTGTTCTGTGCTTGCCCCAAATGAATATAAAAATCGCCACCATAGAGTTGGGCATTATTTACATTGGGCAATATGCAAACATTATGGAAAAGCTGTAAACAAACACTGGTATGATCATCACCCAGCACCGGTTACAGAAATAGAAGATGTAACCATTCTATGGGATTACACCCTCTACACAGACAGAAAAATTGAAGCAAACAGGCCAGACATTATTGTTAAAAACCAGAAGGAGAAAACTTGTCTATTAATTGATATGGCTTGTCCAGCGGATTGTAACATAGCAATCAAGGAATTTGAAAAACTGTCAAAACATAAAGACCTGGAAATTGAAATAGAAAAAATGTGGAAATTGAAAACAAGAGTTGTGCCAGTGATAGTAGGTGCACTTGGAATGATAAAAAACGGAACAAAACAACACATTGAAAGAATCCCTGGAAACCCCAGCTTAAGAGATATACAAAACATTGTCTTATTAAGTACAGCCCACACACTAAGGAAAACTTTATCTATGTAATGCTAGGGATGATAGGGAAGATAGAAAAACATGAAATGGAGCCATAACAACACGCCACTACCTGCCTTAGGTCTCCCCGCAGACTTGGTTGGTAGTGAGACCAAAGCAGAAATCGAAATATGATGAAAAATGACAATAATAATAATAGAGTGTGACAAAATTACACTGGACAATGTGCAAACACTATGGAAAATCTGTAAACAAACACTGGTATGAACATCACCCAGCATCGGTTACAGAAATTGAAGCTATCACCATTCTATGGGATTACACCATCTACACACACAGACAAATTGAAACAAATAGGCCGAACATTATTGTTAAAAACCAGAAAGAGAAAACTAGTCTATTAATTGATATGGCTTGTCCAGCCGATTGTAAAATAGCAACCAAGGAATTCGAAAAACTATCAAAATTTTAAAGACCTGGAAATTGAAATAGAAAAAAATGTGGAAATTGAAAACAAGAACCGTGCCAGTGATAGTAGATGCACTTGGAATGATAAAAAATGGAGCAAAACAACATAAAAAAAATCACTGGAAACCCCAGCTTAAGAGATACACAAAATATTGTCTTGTTAAGTACAGCCCATACATTAAGGAAGACTTTGTCTATATAACGCTAGGGATGTTAGAGGAGATAGAAAAACATGAAATGGAACCATAACAACACACCACGACCTGCCTTAGGTCTTCCTGCAGACTTGGCATGTTGTTCGACCATAGCAGAAATTGAAATATGATGAAAAATAACAATAACAATAATAATAATGGAATTAATCCATGAATGCGTAAAGTTTTCTTAGAAAATTAACAGTTCTGGCCTAACCTCCTTTAATAGTAATCTTATAGCTGATTAGTAGGATCTCTCTAAAAGCTTGACGGTATTCACTAATGGGTTTTACAATTTCAGCATCCTAAATTAATAAAGAAATAATATGAATACATTCGTATTTTAAGTGCTTCTTTTGTTTATAGATGTATATATATATTCTTTTGCTTATATATATATATATATATATTAGTCATCCACATACAAGTCCGTTTCGCTGTAGCACAGCTCATCAGTGCGGCTAGACATATCCACGACCGATTTAGTGTCAGTCGGAGTCTCTACTCCCTAAGCCATCGGCGCATGGCATCAGGGAAGGGAAATTTTAACGTCTTGTATATAAGCTGTGTGTACAGACGCTAGTCAACGAGAAAACTCAATTCATTTCTGAAGAGTCACGCATATAGCCGAAGTGGAACCTGTTTATATATATATATATATATATATATATATATATATAAGAGTAGATAGCTCATCTATCATCCGGTTCCCACTCCCTCGAAATCTATTGATCAGTAGTTTCATTCATTGTTCCCTGATCAGGATATGATTTACCGGTTTTCTTTTTCTTCTACAGGGGTTAACATATTTTAACTGTGTTAATGTTTTGGATATCAGATTAACCAGTGACTTCGACTTTCCATTGTGAAGACCCTGGGCTGTCAGTTTCTTGGATGCAGTTTCCGAATGGTCGTTCGGAACCCGAAATCTTTGTTATAGCTTAGAGAGGCTGGTGTGATCAACAGTCGCATAAGATTGGGATATTTGCAGTGCCATGTGATGCATGGGTAGGAATCCTTGTATATATTGCCAGTGGGTAACACTAAAGCAACATTATGCTATGTTCTTAGCCATACTCTGGCTGGTTTGTATTATCGTTGACCACAGATAGTGACAATTCTTTCAGACGAAAATTAACTTTCAAATATATAAAAATATAGATTTGTTTAAGAAAGTTAACTTTAAGGTTAAGTAAAACTTCACTTATCACTTATTTTCACATATTTTAAAGTTAACTTTCTTCTGAAATTAAGTACCAAAAAAAAAACAGAACGCAAAAAAACACGCAAATACGCGCAATACATTTGAAGGTTAATTACACTACACATATCACTTATTTTCTTTTATTTGAAAGTTAACTTACTTCTGAAATACATACACGCAAACAAAAAACAGGAACACCTTCCCCCCTTAACCACCCTTTTCGTAATATTCGTGGTATACATTCCAACTTCTGTAATAAAGAATCTTTTCTCCTACAACGGTCTCCTGATATATATGTCATTTTTTAAACCAACTTGAATTCTTCCATTGCTACCAATAAATTCTTGGTTCCAGCCTGTGTTTCCCTTTACTGAAAAAAATCTAGGATTAACATGGTGTTTACATTCAGGATAATCTTCCGATAGCTAGGGAATTGTATTTCGAGCCTGATGACTAAATTTTCTCGTGCTTCCGTCTTTCATTACTAAACTCTGAGAGTTATCGCATTTTCTTTTATCGCCCCTCTTCTTATTTTTATTTTTTATTTTTTAATCATATCACCCCAAGCAGGCGGCTAAGAGTAAAAAGATTGGAAAAGTGAAAAACCGGAAACCACATCCTAAACAGCAAACAAGGGATGAGCCTCTTCACCTGTTCAATAGACATGGGTGGAGAGTGAACCGGGCGATAGTTTAGTCTATCTACTCCAATTGAAAAAAAAATAAAATAAAAAAAGAGTGAAATGATTGGAAAAGAGAAAAACCGGAAACCACATCCTAAACAGCAAACAAGAGATGAGCCTCTTCACCTGTTCAATAGACATGGGTGGAGTGTGAACCGGGCGATAGTTTAGTCTATCTACTCCAATTGAGAAGAAAAAAAAAGAAAAGAGTGAAAAGATTGGAAAAGAGAAGGCCGGAAACCACATCCTAAACAGGGAACAAGGGATGAGCCTCTACACCTGTTCAATAGACATGGGTGGAGTGTGAACCAGGCGATAGTTTAGTCTATCTACTCCAATTGAAAAAAAAAAAAAGAGTGAAATGATTGGAAAAGAGAAAAACCGGAAACCACATCCTAAACAGGAAACAAGGGATGAGCCTCTTCACCTGTTCAATAGACGTGAGTGAAGTGTGAACCGGGCGATAGTTTAGTCTATCTACTCCAATTGAAAAAAATAAAAATAAAAAAAAAGAATGAAATGATTGGAAAAGAGAAAAACCGGAAACCACATCCTAAACAGGAAACAAGGGATGAGCCTCTTCACCTGTTCAATAGACGTGAGTGAAGTGTGAACCGGGCGATAGTTTAGTCTATCTACTCCAATTGAAAAAAATAAAAATAAAAAAAAAAGAATGAAATGATTGGAAAAGAGAAAAACCGGAAACCACATCCTAAACAGGAAACAAGGGATGAGCCTCTTCACCTGTTCAATAGACGTGAGTGGAGTGTGAACCGGGCGATAGTTTAGTCTATCTACTCCAATTGAAAAAAAAATAAAATAAAAAAAGAGTGAAATGATTGGAAAAGAGAAAAACCGGAAACCACATCCTAAACAGCAACCAAGAGATGAGCCTCTTCACCTGTTCAATAGACATGGGTGGAGTGTGAACCGGGCGATAGTTTAGTCTATCTACTCCAATTGAAAAAAAAAAAAATAAAAAAAAAGAGTGAAAAAATTGGAAAAGAGAACTGCGATATTGATGTAACTCCGGGAAAAAGTTCACAGGAAAGACACGGACACGGTATACGGTTGAAAACATTATTATATTAGAAAAGAGAACCAGTGTACAGAGGAAATAGAGTATAATAGTACTTAGCGCCAGAACGGTGTACTCCCAAATGAGTATCGTAGCTGCTGCTACTTACTACTACCCCCGAGAGTACATAACTCTCGGTATTTATGTAGTCCGGTAGAGTTCATATTAGTGTGTAGATAATTACCCACAACAGATATATCAGACATGATAGCTGAAATTATAGAAAGAAGTGATCGTTCCATCCATCTACAAACATCGTTGTCTTTGATGATATTACACCTCACCGTTATACTTGGCTGAAACATTCTAAAGTGACTGATGTAACCTGCATTCAAACATTAAGTTTTTCCTTTGCCCAATTCCTTACTCAAATCGTGGACTTTCTTATTTGTTTCTGTTCTGGATTCTTGTTTAGAAACCACACAAAATAATAATAACAAATACAGATACGGAGAGATAAAATCCAAGTATATAGAACAAAATATATACAACCTAGAACACGGGTTAGTAGATTCAGGAATACTAAGAGTACTGTTAGTAGGAATCAATATATACAATCTTGTACATAAGTAAGTCCGGGTAATGAGTCTATATTCTTACTGACCAACTAAGCGGCGGTCTAACTACTCAACTCCTGCTACACACTTTCTCTAATACTCACTGTTAGTAGGAATCAATATATACAATCTTGTACATAAGAAGTAAGTCCGAGTAATGAGTCTATATTCTTACTGACCAACTAAGCGGCGGTCCAACTACTCAACACTAGCTACACACTTTCTCTAATACTCACTGTTAGGAGGAATCGCTATATACAAACTTGTAGATAAGAAGTAAGTCCGGGTAATGAGTCTATATTCTTACTGACCAACTAAGCGGCGGTCCAACTACTCAACTCCTTCTACACACTTTCTCTAATACTCACTGTTAGTAGGAATCAATATATACAATCTTGTAGATAAGAAGTAAATCCGGGTCATGAGTCTATATTCTTACTGACCAACTAAGCGGCGGTCCAACTACTCAACACTAGCTACACACTTTCTCTAATACTCACTGTTAGTAGGAATCGCTATATACAATCTTGTAGATAAGAAGTAAATCCGGGTCATGAGTCTATATTCTTACTGACCAACTAAGCGGCGGTCCAACTACTCAACACTAGCTACACACTTTCTCTAATACTCACTGTTAGTAGGAATCAATATATACAATCTTGTAGATAAGAAGTAAATCCGGGTAATGAGTCTATATTCTTACTGACCAACTAAGCGGCGGTCCAACTACTCAACACTAGCTACACACTTTCGCTAATACTCACTGTTAGGAGGAATCGCTATATACAATCTTGTACATAAGAAGTAAGTCCGGGTAATGAGTCTATATTCTTACTGACCAACTAAGCTGCGGTCCAACTACTCAACTCCTGCTACACACTTTCTCTAATAAACACTGTTAGTAGGAATCAATATATACAATCTTGTAGATAAGAAGTAAATCCGGGTCATGAGTCTATATTCTTACTGACCAACTAAGCGGCGGTCCAACTACTCAACACTAGCTACACACTTTCTCTAATACTCACTGTTAGTAGGAATCGCTATATACAATCTTGTAGATAAGAAGTAAATCCGGGTCATGAGTCTATATTCTTACTGACCAACTAAGCGGCGGTCCAACTACTCAACACTAGCTACACACTTTCTCTAATACTCACTGTTAGTAGGAATCAATATATACAATCTTGTAGATAAGAAGTAAATCCGGGTAATGAGTCTATATTCTTACTGACCAACTAAGCGGCGGTCCAACTACTCAACACTAGCTACACACTTTCGCTAATACTCACTGTTAGGAGGAATCGCTATATACAATCTTGTACATAAGAAGTAAGTCCGGGTAATGAGTCTATATTCTTACTGACCAACTAAGCTGCGGTCCAACTACTCAACTCCTGCTACACACTTTCTCTAATAAACACTGTTAGTAGGAATCAATATATACAATCTTGTAGATAAGAAGTAAATCCGGGTCATGAGTCTATATTCTTACTGACCAACTAAGCGGCGGTCCAACTACTCAACTCCTGCTACACACTTTCTCTAACTCTCACTGTTAGTAGGAATCAATATATACAATCATGTAGATAAGAACTAAGTCCGGGTAATGAGTCTATATTCTTACTGACCAACTAAGCGGCGGTCTAACTACTCAACTCCTGCTACTCACTTTCTCTAACACTCCCTGTGACAATCACTATATTTAGCTCCCTCCGACTAAGGGCAACATGTGACACATGGTCAGTTATGAGTGGGAATTTCCGGGCTATATGGCCCGGCTAAAGAATACCTGTCTATTTTTGCCCAGTCGTGCTTCTACCCTTCGGCGGAACCAGGACTGGGTTATTGCTCTCTGCAGAGAGCGCGCTCTACCCGAAGGCAGAGAGCTGACAGTGAGAAATGCCATCACAGCGAGAAAACGCTGCGACAGTCACTGTATTTACTAGCCTTCCCACGCAAGGCCGGATGTGACACATGGTCATTTTAAAGTGGGTATTCCCGGCCATATAGCCGGGCCAAAAAAATGTCTGTCTATTTTTACCGAGTCGTGGTTCTACCCTTCGGCGGAACCACGACTGGGTTTGTGCTCTCTGCTCGGAAGCAGAGAGCGCGCTCTACCCGAAGGCAGAGGGCTGACAGTGAGAAATGCCGTCGCAGCGAGAAAACGCTGCGACAGTCACTACCGTTTTCTGTATAGGCAGGGTTATTTGTACACATTAGACGAGTCTATTGTGCCATAAGTGGTGCTACCCAATAGTTTCCCTAGCAAAAGCGAGCAGCTGGCTTCTCTGCTTGATTTATTTCATACTTCTTGTCTTCCCTCTTGTCGAGCTTTGCAGTACCTCCCTCTTGGTAACTCAGACTACTTTGTGGTAGCTAGTGATATTTCGTTCCAATCATTTATTATAAAGAACCCCCTATCCATAATACCTCTTCAGTTATCTGCCGGCTGACTGGGATTAACATCATAATTATCTTCTTGACGGACATCTTCATTCATCCAACTTAAAATTTCGCCGCTGAGGTTCCGTTTTGGGTTGAAGCCGTTAAGGATGCTTCCATCCCTTCTCGAAAATAACAGGTTGTTGTGGATTCCGGGTGAGGAACCGCACAAAATAATGAACAACAAAACAGACAGTTGAACTAGAAAAATAAGTTATATTAAACGTAAATATACAAACTTGAACGCAAGTTAGTAATCAGGAATACGATTAGTAAGGAATATATATATATATATATATATATATATATATATATATATATATATATAAGACTTTGAAGTGAAGCCGTGTTAGAATTAGTATGTCCACGTTGGGACTGTCGGGTGCTGTGTAATACTATTCTGGCTGAGTGGAGCTCAGAGCTATTATGACTACTGACGCGGTATTCTCTGTGAAACTTCGGTATCTCACGGTAACTTACGGATCTGAACCAGTTTTCTGACGTATCTCACTATGGCAGGAATATAGGTATACTCAAGTCAAATCCATTATCATAGAAAAAGAGGATATCCCACAACACAGGTGAAACCTCAATCCTTTCCATGTTTTAAACCAGCATGATTGGCCGTTATAGCATACAGGAACCAGCATTATCGGCTATGCCAACCTGACCGCTCTCGTCACAACAGATGCCTATTCGTTGCTGTTCGTAATAAATGTGAGTGAGTCGTCGAAATATAAGCGAGTCCTGCTTGCTGAGAGAATGAGGCACAGTATACTGTGACTCTAACAAATTTAGCTCTTGTGATTACTGGCAGCTCTGTAATAAGGTATTAAACAAACGCAGGATTTTTATTTGCCACCCCTCTTTAATCTATTTGAGGCGTTATCATCCTCTTCTGATAAAGCACGTAAATTCGCCTCAAACTCTACTCCTGATCTATCCGGAATGATCCTAACTTTCTTCCTTGAACTGCGTCTCTATTGGGTGATATGCACTTTTTTATAGTCATATCGCCCCAAGATACCACTGATGCCCAGGGGGTTACATAGAAGGAAAGTTTTGAGAAAGAATGACAGGTTATAGGGGGTGTCAAGAAGTGGGTAAGAGAAGGATAATTGTGGTAATAAAGTGAGAGATCAATTTATATATTGATTGGAATGTAGAATTGATCCCCCACTTTATAACCACATTATAAAAGTATAGAATTTATTTTTTTTTTGATAATCATATCACCCCAAGCAAGGCATTTTACTACAACTGTTTTGCAGGGGGTTGCATAAGAGGAAAGTCATGAGAAAGAGTGACAGGTTATAGGGAGTGTCAGGAAGTTGATAAGAGAAGGATGGGAATACTGATGAATATGGAGTGAACGGAGAAAGGAGTATGAGAGAAATAATATAAGCACTTCCACGGTTTCTAGTACGATATCTAAGGTAGATTCCCATAAAGCATGTGCATCTGATAGTATCCCTGTAATAGCCATCAAGCAGTGTGCTCTGAACTGGCTTCTGTTCTCTCTAAACTGTATAATAATTTCCTCGCTGAATCCTGCTTTCCTGCCTGCTGGAAGTCATCTGCTGTTAATGATCGAGAGCTGTCCAAACCTTCCAATTATCGATCTATTAGCCCTCTACCTATCTTAGGGAAAACTCCTTGTGGACCTTGGATGTGCGTTGTGGTGCGGTGGACATCAGTTCAGGACGAGAAATCGAGGAGCCGAGTTCGAATTGCAGTTGAATTTCTTGCTTTTACTTAAACACAATTACCCTTGGCAAAGGTATTAATCCGTCTTTTCACTCCAGTCATGGGCTAAACAATAGGACAGATTGGGTTCTACAGCCTTGGTTGGCAACCAGTTTACTGCAAAAAGCAATGGCAACCTACTGCGGGATAATCTTCTCCCCAGTCAATCATGTCACTTTCGAGACATGATCGCCCAGGCGTGTATCACTTATGGCACTTAACTGACTGAGTGAATATAATAGTTGAAAACATAATTAAGGCTTCTATTTGGCATAAAATCAGTTTTATATTGTTATGAAGTAATAAACTGATCCCCCACTAATTACTACTTAATTATATGGTACATATCTTCCTCCCCTAGATATGTGTCAAATAATGGAACATATTTGGTTCTACAGCCTTGGCTGGCAACCAGTTTACTACAGAAAGCAATGGCAACCTACTGCGGGAGAATCTTCTGCCCAGTCTTATTCGAGACATGCTCGCCCAAGCGTATATTACGTACGGTACTTAACTGACTGATTGACATAGTGAACTCAATCTATGCTGAATCGTTTCGTCATCTCTAGGGCCTTTTTTCACACAAGCAATACGGCATCAGTTTCTCCAGGTCAATTGCTGATGGACTGACGGTGATTGTGGAGAGAGTCTATCAGGCTCCAGAAGAAAACGGTGGCTTGTTGCGTTGACCATATGGATGGCCTTTGACCGGGTCTGGCATACAGGTCTTCTCTACAATCATAAAAGTTACGGTGTCTCCCGACACAATTTTGAACGTAAATTGAAAATCATCCTGCGTAGCTACGTCTAGATAATTTCTTACTAACGCGGGTGTCTCCGGGATACGTCTTTAGGTATTTTCGTTTTTCATAGGTTGTTTTCGTTTTTCACTTACGGCTGTCTCTATAATGACAGCTCTCAACTTGACATCTGTGCTGACCACACAATTATTTACATCTGCCTCACTAGCAAGGTAATCAGTTCGATAAGGGCAAATGATTTTCTCATTTTTAACCCTCCAAAACTAAATTACTCTCATTTAATTATCTGAGAGACCCCTCTCTTTTTCGACCAGCATGGCTGATGCTAACCTTCTTTGGCTCATGTATTCAGCTGAAATGAAGTCAAAAGACTATATTGATTCCGTTGCAAAGTCAGATGCTAAAAAAGTCGTTTCACTGTGTTGGACGAGACGATTATCCTCTCCTGAATCTATCTTACATATCTATAAGTTTACCACTACGTTCTTAACTAGAATATTGCTACCGGCCATAATTATTAGGCCACACAAGTTTTTAAAAGATGATATATTTCCTACTATTTTTTTCTATTTATTGACAAGTGAATAATTCTAAATGAAAATAGAATGGTACTTTTGTTATTATTACTTTACAAAATTTTACAAAGCAAATAAGGACAATTTACCTATCGCACCCTGTAGATCATATATATATATATACTACTATAGGCCACACAAGTTTTAAAAAAATTGATGTATTTCATAATATTTTTAATACTTATTGCCAAGTGGATAATTGTAAATGAAAATAGAATGATTCTTTTCTTAATATTGCACAATAACATGTGCATCAAATGAATTTACAAATTAATAATTACCTATTTTGCAATTTCATCAATGAAAGAATGAAGAAAATTTAGGGTGATTCGGAAGAGTTCATCTTTGCTTCCTTGCCTTGTAAAATTTTGCAAAGTAATAATAACAAAAGAACCATTCTATTTTCATTTAGAATTATCCACTTGGCAATAAATACTAAAAAATAGTATTAAATATATCATTTCTTTTTAAAACTGGGGTGGCATCATAATTATGGCCGGTAGCGTATGGTTCGGTGTCCCTGATATTTATTTGAGCTCCTTGATAGGATCCCAAAAAACAATCTGCAATATTATTGGTCCTGATCTATATAATGATAAAAGATTGCTTTTGTTTCTTTTCTAAAATAAATAGTTCCGTGGTTATTGTTCAGATTATCCCTTCGTTGTGTTACCTAGATTGTATGAGTCTAATCGCAGTACAAGACTGGTTGAGATCTCATGAATTTGCTGTTCGACTGGCTATAAGTAGCCGTAAGTTCTATGCCAACAGCTTCCAAATCTTATTTGTCACATGTTGAACACTCTCCAGGCTCGTTGCTTTCTTTCCAACATTAATCTTCAAAACGTTAAATGCAATGGTACTGTCCTATTGAATATTTTTTCTCCTTTTCTCATTGTTACAATTCCTGTTTCTAATTCTTCCAAGGAACTGCAGTTCCTTGGTGATACCAAATTTATATATATATATATATATATATATATATATATATATATATATATATATGGTTAAATAAAATAAAGGCAAGAGGAAAACTGTATTTTAAATCGCCTATGCGTTTCGTCCTGTGATAGACTTTATCAAGGCAAAAAGACGAAATGAGCTTTATTCTAAATTACGTATCTATAAACAAACAGTGTTGGCAACCACAAAGACGCTCAAAAATCATTTCAAAAGATTAACAGAATATTTTAGTTTTTAGAATTTCTGCATGTGTAGTGCAAAGTCACAAGATATTAAAATGAAGGGAATTTGACCGTTTTCTTTGAGAACTGTTTATTTCGTGTATAAGTCTGTTTTAGAATTTTGTCATGTGTAGCGCAAAATCACGAGATGTTAAAATGAAGGGAATTTAACCGTTTTCTTTGAAATTTTTATTATGTATGTTAGTCTGTTTTAGTATAATTTCCATAAGTAAAAGTGAGATTGGAAAAAATCCGGGGGGCAAATTGAGGTTTTGGTAGTACTTGCCTTGATAAAGTCCCTCACAGGACGAAACGCGTAGGCGATTTAAAATACAGTTTTCCTCTTGTCTTTATTTTATTTAACCATTCTGTCATTAATCTCAGATTATAACTGAGTATGTTTTTACACACACACACACACACACACACACACACACATATATATATATATATATATATATATATAAATTTATAAATATTATGTTTATATTTTTTATCTTTCTCTTCAGTTAAAGAAAATGCTTATTCATGCAAAATTGTGTGGGCTGATGAAATGATCTAATTAAGCCCATTGAAATTAATGATATTTTATAACCAATTTAAATGACGTGTTGAGTTTTCCTTCATAAATATCATATTGCTCCATTGAGCTCTCTATATAGATATAACACTTAATATTCTATATCAAGTTAATCTTGTTGGATTATCCTCACGTTTACAGACTGGGCATCTATACCTATATATATATATATATATATATATATATATATAATGTGAGATAAAAAATAAAATAAATATTTGAGAAAAAACAAGATATGGATTTCTTGTGTGGTTACCAACATTATAACGTTTCGGTTGTTATAACCATCATCAGGGCTTATATTTATATTTACTATTGTGACGTTCTTTGTTGTTGTTACGGTGTGTGACTAGATTTAGAAATGTAAAACAAATTAAATTTTAAGGCTGTTTTTGTTGTTTCTCAAGTAGTTTTTATCTCTCTCTCTCTCTCTCTCTCACACACACACACACACACACACACACACACACACACACATATATATATATCAATTTTTAGCAATATTATTCAGTCATCAAATAATTTTAGTGAAATTTTTGTAAAAGTACACAACATATCGTGTATTCAGTCAGTTAAGTGCCATACCTGATACACGCTTTGGGTGATCATGACTGACTGGGCAGAAGATTATGCCGCAGTAGGTTGCCATTGTTTTCTGCGGTAGACTGGTTGCCAACCAAGGCCAAAGAACCCAATCTGTCCTGTTAATTAACACATAACTAATTTGAAGAAAGAAATGGATTAATATCTTTCCCAAGGGTACTTGTGCGTAAGTGAATGCAAGGAATTCAACTGGAATTCGAAATCGACACCCCGATTTGTCGTTCCGAGACGATATCTACTGCACCACAACGCACATCCTCATTGTGTATTAAAGAACTTAAAAAAGAAGAATAAAAAAAACCAACAAACATTGTTATATTGGCCGAAGAATTTCGGGATAATATGGTAAATTATGAAGGAAGTCTATTTTATGTTCAATAATGTGTATCGCCTTTGAAGCATGAAGCGAAAAGTTATAAGACAAACATTAGTCGATTTTCTTAAAAGAAAATTCAATTATATTTTTCCTTCAACTGAGTCCTTGGAATTCATTATGCATTCTTATCTATATTGAGAAAAATATTCCGAATAGTTTTTCCACTAGATTTTAATGCATTCAAACAGTATTTTCTACACTGATTATTTTTTGTGATTAAACCAATTTTACCGCTACGGGTAGAAAAATAGAACATTTCTGTGTTGAACAAAATAGCAGATACATTTTTAAATGATGAAAATTGTTCATTGCCATAATTGCTTTCCAACCCATTTCCCGCGTGAATGACATTTTCACGGCTTTTAAACGACGTAAAGAAGTAGCTACTTCTAAGGTTTCCATAATATGGTTCAATTATGATGCTGGAAATTTTTGCATCAATCACTAATTAAAAAGTCCATCAAGTTTCATTCAATCAAAAATCGATGAGTAGAAATAATTTTTTTTTCAAAATCAAAAATTATATATGTATTTTTTTAAAATAAAAATGAAAATCTGATAGAAAATAAAAATGTAAAATAAAAGAAAGGAACATTCTGTCCTTCCATTATTACAGAAAAGAACAAATATGTTAATCGTTGACATAACCAAGAATAAAAGGGGAAAATTTAGAATTAATATTATTAATTTAATATTAGATTTACTCCCTGTTTACTTCCGGTTTATTCATCAATTTGGTTTGACAATTAATTCACTGATATTGTTGACATTATTATTATATTTTTCTTTATAATATATATATATATATATATATATATATATTAGATTTCAATGACGAGAGGAAAATGAATGTTCATTTCTAATCTGAATTTTATGTGCTTGTTTTTAATTGAGCACTGTTTTATTATCCTCACCAAAATTAACAATGCGCTATTTCATATATATATATATATATATATATATATATACACTATCGGTTATAATTATTAGGCCTCCCCAGTTTTTTTAAATGGTGTATTTCATACTATTTCTAGTGTTTATTGACAAGTGAATAATCTAAATTTATTTGTAAATGGAACTATGTCTGTGTGCGTGTGTATGTGACTCTCTGTATGTGTGTGTCCGTTACCTATAGACTCCGAAACAGCTGAACCGATTTTCTTGAAAATTTACACAGTTCTTCTATAAGCGTCTGCGAGTGTTCTTACCTAGGTTTTGTGTCGAGG
>JBBBDQ010001411.1:0-22500 GCA_037127315.1 Ascarosepion bandense | reverse complement strand
AGGAAAATATCAAGCGCTGTAGCGTACGGCACCCGGGGTAGGCCTTCACGCACCGTCATACTGATAGCCGCCACACTTAAGATGGTTGTCACACCTGAAAAATACGAAAGAATAGAATCAAAGACTAACACTACAAGAAATATCGCACGCATGAGAGGGAATCCTAAATCTTGGGCACGATATGGAAGATATTAAAGAAAAATTAAACGATGTTTATGATGTTGAAAATTAGATAACGGGGACGACTGTCCCAATAATTTAAAGTGTATAAGTGTGCAAAACTATGACAAAATGTTACACTGTAAAACAAATTCAATAAAAATATTCAAAGAAAAAAATTTCGTACACAGTTAAGATAGAAAAAATAAATTCAGAAAACTAAAAAAAAATTGTGTATCGGAAAATTACTAAAATTACTGATAGTGATATCACAATACTAAACGAAGCCCAATGGAAAACAAACTTAAAATTAAAAGAAAATTTAAAAATCGCATGCGGTGTATCGGGTGAGAAATTATTTGCTATTGGTGAAATTTCTTGCAGTGTTTCATTTTTTTTTTTAATCGTATCACCCCCTAGAAGGCGGTAACGCCACTGATGTGCACGGGGCTACGTAATAGTGAAAAGATTCGAAAAGAGAAAGCCAGAAACCACATCCTAAACAGGGAACAAGGGATGAGCCTCTTAACCTGTTCAATAGACGTGGGTGGAGTGTGAACCGGGCGATAGATAGATCTACCTACTCTATGTGAAGGCTATGGTTGAAACCAATGGCATTTTTTTAAAATATGTTTTTGTTTTTAAAAAATAAGGCTTATAAAAAATACAAAAAACTTATTTGGTACTGACTGGATGAAATTATTAAAGTAATGGGAATTACCTATAAATATTTATTGGAAAAATATAAGTGGACAATTGATCAGTTAAAAATAAAACAATATGAAAATTTGAAGGAAAAAATAAAAAGAACGTTTTCCAGATTTTCTGTTGAATAAGTTGGGTCGGTGTCCTGAAGTTAAATCAAAATTTCAAGTGAAAAAATGATTGACGTCAGTATTTAAACTGAAACAGTCTACGGTTCGCAGTCTTGGATCAAGTCAACTAAGAATTAGACTGTTGTGGGGTTCTACCTTTTCATAAAGATGGACTCGTCCGGAGTATAATTATACTACTGCTATAGAAGCGAGACTTTTTACGCGGTAGTTTTATTGACACTGTCAGCTCTCTGCTTTCGGGCGGAGAGCATTAACCCAGCCGTTGCTCCGCTGAAGGGTAGAGTCACGACTGGGCAAAATTGGAAATTTTTGACTGGGCTATATGGCCCGGAGGACCTACATCTAAAATGGCCTTGTGCCGCATTTTGCCCTAGTGGAAGGGCAAATAAATACCAGAATACTGCGTTTTCAGTCGATTGTTCCTTTGACATTGTCAACTATCTGCCTTCGGGCGGAAAGCATTAACCCAGGCGTGGCTCCGCCGAAGATTAGATTCACGACTGGGCAAAATTAGACAGATATTTTTGATTGGGCTATATGGCCCGAAGACTCCCCTTTAAAAAGAACTTTTGTTACATTTTGCCTTAGTGGGAGTTTAGATAAATACAGAATGTCGCGTTTTCTCGCCGTAATTCCTGACACTGTCAGCTCTCTGCCTTCGAGCGGAGAGCATTAACCCTGTCGTGGCTCCACCGAAGATTAGAGTCAGGACTGGGCGAAATTAGACAGAAATCTTTGGCTGGACTATATGGCCTGGATGACCCACGTTAAAAAAGGCCTTGTGCCGCATTTTGACCTAGTGGGAAGGTAAATAAATACCAGAATACCGCGTTTCCTCGCGGTAATTTCTTTGACACTGTCAATCTCTCTACCTCCAGGCGAAGAGTATTAACCCAGTCGTGGCTCCGCTGATGGTTAGAGTCACGACAGGGCAAAATTAGACAGATATTTTTGGCTGGGCTATATGGCCAGGAGAACCCACGTTAAAAAGGCTTTGTGCCACATTTTGCCCTAGGGGGGTTAATAAATACCGAATACCGCGTTGTCACAGAGATTTAACCGGAGAATACGAGAGTCCAGAGAGAGATCTGTCAGTACATAGTAGTTCATAGTATCTCTGCGCCCCACTAATTAAAAAGATTATTACGCCTTACCCGTCAGCTTCCGATGCGGACATACTCAATATACTACGGATTCACCTCCAGAGCTTGTACATATACTTTTTACAAACCCGTATTCCTGGACTACAAATCTTCATTCAAGTCTGTATTCTTACGTTAATACACTTATTGTCTATCTCTATTACTGGTCGCTTTTCATTTATTTGTGCGGAGCCCCATTTGAAAAAATGGGTGTAATCGAAAAATATTGAAAATGAACAGCAATAGCAGTGTATAAAAAGAACAAAATCATTTTTGTATTGATTTGTCGTCTGATTTAAACGAATGTTTAGCCAGTAACAAGTCCAAAGGAAAGATTTACAAAATGAAAATGTTCGAAAATTTTTCGAAGCTGGATTTTTCTAAGGCGTATTTGCGAATACAAGGTGAAGAAGAAAGTTCAGAGTTAATAACGTAAATACGCACAGGGGATTGTATAAATGCAACCTATTTTTTTGTTGGGGTAAAAGTAGATGCAGCCATATTTCAACAAGCTATGGAATCTTTGCGGATTGGGATTTTTCAGTTGCTTATCTGCATGATATATTAATTAAAAGTATAACTAAATTTATACAAGGAAATAGTTTTCGTTTACAGACAGACCACAGATATATATTAACAATTTTAAATGAATTTCGTAGTTTACATCTTGAAATTTCATGAAATATCTTATGAAAAGTTATACAAGACCAAAACTGATAATGAAAAATTAGTTTTTCTTTACAGACCACAGATATCTGTTATCAATTTTTGTTTCCACAAAAGAAATTTCTACGCACATGGAATAAATTACAACCCCCTTATTAAATTACGATTTTAAGATGGATTACCAGCCGTATAAAAAATTAGAACATGTGGATTGATTATAAAGATTAATACAAAAAAATAACGACCCGTTTGAGGATACAGTGAGTGCAACATTAAAATTTAAAATAGAAATTAAAAATATATTATGCAATATAGTACGCTAACCACTAGTTATCCCAGAAGAAATAAAATCAAAAGTAGGATAAGACATGTTTATTTCGAAAATAAAATCAAAATAAAACAACAAACTATAAATCGGGGAGCCGAGTTCGAATTCCAGTTAAATTCCTTGCATTCACTTACGCACAAATACCCTTGGGAAAGGTATTTTGTCGCTTGCTTCTAGTTATGGGTTAAATAATAGGACAAATTGAGTTCTATATCCTTAAATGACAACCAGTCTATCGCAGAAAGCAATGGCAACCTACTGCGGGATAATCTTCTGCCCAGTCAGTCATGTCTCTTTCGAGACATGATCGCCCAAGCGTGTATCACGTATGGCACTTAACTGACTGACTGAATATAATAACTGAAAACATGATTAAGGATTTTTCTGGTCTAAAGTGGGGGATTAGTTTTATATTGTTATGAAGTTATAAACTGATCCCCCACTATTTACTACTTAATAATATGATCCATATCTTCCGCATCTAGCTATGAGTCAAATAATAAAACAGATTGGGTTCTATAGCCTTGGTCGGCAACCAATCTAGCGCTGAAAGCAATGGCAACCTACTGCGGGATAAACTTCTGCCCAGTCAGTCATGTCTCTTTCGAAACATGATCGCCCAAAGTGTGTATCACGTATGGCACTTAACTGATATTTAGAAAGAAATCTGGACTTGAATACTTACTCGATATGTAACGGAGTACGATTTGTTATAATTATCATATTACAAAAACGGATATTAAATAAATTTCGTAGATTACATCCTGAAATTTCATGGATGAAATATCTCATGAAAAGTTATACAAAACCAAAATGGATAAAGAAAAATTAGTAAAAATCTACTCTGGCAGTTTAATAAACGGATCGCAATAGCTGGATAAATTTACTAAGTAGCCTGAAATTTGTAAACGCACAAAACCAACATCCATGGTTAGGGTGAATTTGTTTACATGAACTTTTTGCAAGATATGGCATTCTGCATGTCATTATCTCGAATAACAGTACACAATTCACTGCTTATGAATCTAAAGAATTTTGAAAAATGTTCTCGACTAAACATATAAAGAAAAAGTGAGTGAAAAAGACGTATAAAAATTCTTGAGAGTATACTGGATAACGTCGAATCCTGATACACCGGCAGACATGTCACCGGTAGAATTGATGTTCAGAGGAAAAATTAAATCGGTCTTCAATAAATTGTTACCAGGTCAAAAATAATAGGAAATGATGAAAATTTACAATAAAATTTTCAAAATTGGCAAAAAATTGCTTTTCATCATTTATAAAATAGGATAAATAATGTGAGAAAAATTTTAAAAAAATAGAACGAATAGGAAAATGACCTATATAGTGAAAACAAAGTAAAAAAACGGGAAGACCAAAGGCATTAGAATCAGTTAAAGGACAGTTTTATTGAAGAAAAGCCCGCAACAAAAAAAGAATGTATGCAAGTTCTGTATGAAATCATTGATGTACTAACACTCCAAGAATTCGTTGAACATACAAATATGAGTACCAGGAAAATGAAACGTACGGAGAAACTAGTCGCTAACCAAAAAAAAAAAAAGAAAAAAAAAAGGAATATATAATTCAGTACTTTGTGATCTCCCCTGAAATTAGTGGAGTAAATACTCAAAAATAAACAAAAAACATGTAAGAATATAAAGAATCCGAAAACTGTGAATATGGATTAAATAAGACATCTCCATTAACGCAAAGGAATTAGGCAAGATGCCTTAAATAAAGTACTCAAAGATATTTCAGCGCCAGACTTCCACATCGAAGTCTATCTCGTCGGACTCTCTTCGTCAGTACGGTGAGGAACACAGACGAGATTCAGCCGAAGGACAGAGTCTTGTATAGAAAAGAATAGACAGGTACCTGCCCCTGCCCCTGTGCAGTTTCTAAATAAAAATTTTACCCGGGCTTAGGGGCTCGGATATCCGACTTGAAAAAGTCCGTATGCCGTATTCCGCCTCAGTGGAAACGCAGATAAATATCCAGACTTCCATCGCGAAATCTACCGTGTCTAACTCTTTGCCCCCGGGAGAGAAGAACCTAGACGAGGTTCAGCCGTAGGACAGATCCTAGCCTGGGGTAAAATATACAGATGCCTGACATTGCGTTGTGCAGGGTCTACGGAAATTTTTTACTTGGGCTTAAGGGCCCGTAGTTTCCACTATAAAATGGCTTTGTGTCTCATCCAGCCTCATTAGGGTATATAACCAGAGTTCTACCGCGAACTCAAATTCGTCGAACTCTCTGCCTCCTGGCGGAGAGGAAGCCAGACGAGGCTATGCGAAAGGACAGAATCTCGACTGGGAAAAACAAACAGGAGCCCGACCCTGCTTCAAGAAATATATACGGGAATTTTTGCCCGACATTAAGAGCTCAGAATTCCTACGTTAAAAATCCACATTGTGTTATCAGTGTGGATGAATACTTAGAGTTCAACTCGAACTTAACCTTTTTGTATCCCAGTGGTGGAAACAGACAAGGGTATGTCTACAGGCAGAGGTTAGACTCTAGAAAGTTAGACTCTAGAAACTACACAAGAACATAATGCTGGGTCTGGGTAATTTTTGCCCGAGAGTAGACAGTCGGAAACCTTGTGATACATACAACCACTGTGGGGAGGACTTGGGTAAATACGCAGAAAAAAAAAGAGATAAAATTTTAAGGAAATTTTGTGCATCATTGAGATAATTATGTTATTATTATTATTATTATTATTATTAATATTATTATTGAATATATGATAAACCCTTTCAAGAACTTCATCTGACCTAGAGTAAGCTCATAAATTAATTTTGGAATGTGTACAACCATCAATTTTTAGGCAATTCTTTTAAATGCAAATTTTTTCTCTTGTCGAACTCTCTGTCTTTAAGTTAAAAGCAACTTAGTCATGGGTTGTTTCTCGGCAGAGAATTGACTGACAAAAATAGATATGCCCAGTCCCGCTCATCTGGATTCTGGAGAGGTTTTTTATCCGAGTGTATGAAATCCTAAAACCTTCGTTAAACCAGATGTTGTGATACATCGCCCCTATGTGGGGAAGACATGGGTAAATATTCAGTGTTCCATGGAATCTCGCTTTTGTCAATCTTTCTGTCTTCGAACCGAGAGCGACTCAATCAGGGCAATATCTACGGGTGGAGACTCCGCTAGGAAAAATAGATATGCCCGGTCCTGTGTATTCGGGTGTTGGGAAATTTCTGGTTAACTCGCAGTTAAAAGCTGACCTTGGATCGCATTTTGCTTCACTGTGAAGACTAAGGTAAATTCCTAGAATTCCATAAGAGTTCTGAAGGAATTCCGAAAGATTGGTTTTTTTTTTTTTTTTTTTTTTTTTAATAATCATATCGCCCCAAGCAAGGCATTTTACTGCCACTATTGTGCACGGGGTTACATAGAAGAAAAGTTATGAGAAAGAGTGACAGGTTATATAGGGGGTGTCAGAAAGCGGGTAAGAGAATGATGACTGTGGCCTTAAAGTGGGAGATCAATTTACATATTTATTGTAATGTAGAATTGATCCTTCACGTTATATCCATATTACAATAGGATAGAATTTTTTTTTATAATCATATCGCTCCAAAGAAAGGCATTTTACTGCCACTGTTTTGCAGGGGATTACATAGGAGGAAAAGTATGAGAAAGAGTGACAGGTTATAGGGGGTGTCAGGATGTGGGTAAGAGAAGGATGAGAATACTGATGAGAGTGGAGTAGTCGGAGAAAAAAGCATGAGAGAGAGGATGCAGGTTAGTGAGTTAAGAGATGACAATTGACTTTACATTTAAATTCTTGGAGATTATATTTGTCGGGAAAGCAAGTAATTGGAAGGGAATTCCACGGTCGGGAAATGCGAGAAAAGAAGCTGCTGGAGTAGAACTTGCATTTACAATTTATTGGTTTACTTTACTTTCCAGGGATTAAATTGTTAAGAATCTATTCTTGGGAAAAGAGAGAAGCAGAGAAAATATCCAAATATTCTGAGAAGAAACGGAATTTTAATTTATTATCAACATAAATATCGTCTTCAAATATGTAACCTGCTCTTTCAGTACGTAGGTGATCATGGATTTCTACGTCTCCCTGTCCCTGGTGACTCTTAGCAAGTTTTCTCCTGTTACACCACGAAACCCAACCACCGTTCTGTCATCCACCTGTTCAGACCCTTCAAATATGTTATCCGCTGTTTTCCTCTGGCTTTTCCCCTCTATCTGGCCTGTCAGTATCAAGTTCTGTAAACCCTCCTTCCTCATTGCATGTCCCAGGAACGTCATCTGTCTTTTCTTGATGTTAAGTATTAGTTTTCTTTTCGTTTACATCCTCTATCTGACATGTGAGTATCAGATTCTCCAAGCCTTCCATCCTCATTACATGTCCCAGGACCTTCAGCTGTCTTTTCCTGATGTTAAGTATTAGTTTCCTTTTCGTTTCCGTCCTCTATCTGACCTGTGAGTATCAGGTTCTCTAAACCCTACCTCCTCATTACATGTCCCATGAACTTCAGTTGTCTCTTCCTAATGCTCACTATTAATTTTTTTTCGTTTCCATCCTATCCAAAACCTCATCATTGCTGACATGCTCGTTCCATGATATCTGCAGCATCCTTCTGTAGAACCACATTTCAGTTGCTTCAAGTCTTTTTCTGATACTCTGTATTAATTTCCTTTTCATTTCCATCCTTTCCAAAACCTCATCATTGTTCACATGCTCGATCCATGATATCCGCAGCATCCTTCTGTAGAACCACATTTCAGTTGCTTCAAGTCTTTTTCTGATGCTCTGTATTAATTTCCTTTTCATTTCCATCCTTTCCAAAACCTCATCATTGTTCACATGCTCGATCCATGATATCCGCAGCATCCTTCTGTAGAACCACATTTGAGTTGCTTCAAGTCTTTCCCTGATGCTCAGTATTAATTTCCTTTTCATTTCCATCCTTTCCAAAACCTCATCATTGCTGACATGCTCGTTCCATGATATCCGCAGCATCCTTCTGTAGAACCACATTTCAGCTGCTTCAAGTCTTTCCCTGATGCTCAGTATTAATTTCCTTTTCATTTCCATCCTTTCCAAAACCTCATCATTGCTGACATGCTCGTTCCATGATATCCGCAGCATCCTTCTGTAGAACCACATTTGAGTTGCTTCAAGTCTTTTTCTGATGCTCTGTATTAATTTCCTTTTCGTTTCCATCCTTTCCAACACCTCATAATTTCTAACATGCTCGTTCCATGATATCTGCAGCATCCATCTGTAGAACCACATTCCAGTTGCTTCAAGTTTTTCCTTCATCTTTGATGATATTGTCCAGCATTCACTGCCATATTGAAGAACTGACATCACATAGCAATCCAGTACTCTCCTCTTTGCTTCTAGTGAAATTTTCCTGTTTCTTAATAGTTTACTTAACTTCTGGAATGCATCCTCGTGCTTTCGGATCTCAGGAATATAAATGTATAGAAACTGTTGTGACCACAAAGTGAGGGGTCAGTTTATATATTGATTGTAATATGGAATTGATCTCCCACTTTATATCCAGTATGCTTCTGTAGAACCACATTCCAGTTGCTTCAAGTTTTTCCTTCATCTTTGATGATATTGTCCCGCATTCACTGCCATATTGAAGACCTGACATCATATAGCAATCTAGCACAATCTTCTTTGTTTCTAATTAAATTTACCTGTGTTTTAGTACTTTATAATTGTTTCAGTTACATATGTTATATCTTTTTCTCTAGTAGACGGTATCTGGATTCTCTTGCTCAAAATATCTATACGTTTTTAACATGAACTGTTTCATGTTTCTCAAGCATTATAACATCTATCCTATACCACATATTGTGACAAAAATGAAAGTGTTTGGCATTTACTATAATAGGCTAAAAAGTTATAAATCTAAAGGCTTTAAAATTCTCTCATTTGACTTCATCTTGATCAAGATCACACATGCGTTTATTTTTTTTTTTAAGGCTGATGCACTCAGGGAATTTAGAAAACATCAGCACGAAATTCGAATTTTGTGGATTTTCCTCGAAAGTTTCTTTCTCAGTCTGTTCATTATCTATCTATCTATCTATCTATCTATCTATCTATCTATCTATCTATCTATCTATCTATCTATCAATCTATCTATGTCAGTCTGTTCTTATCTATCTATCTATCTATCTATCTATCTATCTATCTATCTATCTATGTCAGTCTGTTCTTATCTATCTATCTATCTATCTATCTATCTATGTCAGTCTGTTCTTATCTATCTATCTATCTATGTCAGTCTGTTCTTATCTATCTGTCTATCTATCTATCTATCTATCTATCTATCTATCTATCTCATTCTTTTCATTATCTATCTATATATCTATCTATCTATCTCATTCTTTTCATTATCTATCTATCTATCTATCTATCTATCTATCTATCTATCTATGTCATTCTTTTCATTATCTATCTATCTATCTATCTATCTATCTATCTATGTCATTCTTTTCATTATCTATCTATCTATGTCATTCTTTTCATTATCTATCTATTTATCTATCTATCTATCTATCTATCTATCTATCTATCTATCTATCTATCTATCTATCTATGTCATTCTTTTCATTATCTATCTATCTATCTATGTCATTCTTTTCATTATCTATCTATCTATCTATCTATCTATCTATGTCATTCTTTTCATTATCTATCTATCTATCTATCTATGTCATTCTTTTCATTATCTATCTATCTATCTATCTATCTATCTATCTATGTCATTCTTTTCATTATCTATCTATCTATCTATCTATCTATCTATCTATCTATGTCATTCTTTTCATTATCTATCTATCTATCTATCTATCTATCTATCTATCTATCTCATTCTATCTATCTCTTATCTATCTATCTATCTATCTATCTATCTATCTATCTATCTATCTATCTATGTCATTCTTTTCATTATCTATCTATCTATGTCATTCTTTTCATTATCTATCTATCTATCTATCTATCTATCTATCTATCTATCTATCTATCTATCTATAATTGTTTTAATCGTTTCACCCCAAACAAGGCGGTACCACCACTGGTACACCAGGGGCTACATAAGAGAAGAAAGAGAGAAAGTTAAGGCAGATGGAGAGCGAAGAGAAGACGAACCAGTTACAAGAGGTGTCAAAGAAAAGGCAAGTGAATGATGGAATACCAGTGTGAAGACAGTTGCGGGGGTAAAGTGAGAAAGGGGGAAAAAAAACAAGATACACGAGGTGATAGAGAAAGGACGAGATAAAAACTGGAGTCAAGTGGATAAGAGATGGGAATTGACATTACAGTTACATTTTTGGAGATTGTAGCAGTCAAGGAAGCAAGTATACGGCAAGGAGTTCCACAGGCGGGAATTGCAGGAAAGGAAGCTGAGGGAATAGAAGTGGAAGCTGCATTTTTTTTATTTAACTGTAAAAGGATGAAACACTGTTGCCAGTTTGTTGTACGAGTAAATTCTTGTGAAGGGGGCATCACTGAGGTAAGCTCGTCGGAGCTGAAGCCATTAAAATATATTTAGAAGAGACAGTGAGAAAGTGGCTGGGATTGAGCTGCAGGAGGGTCCGAACACTTTACAGATTCTCATTCTGTCGAGAACCTTGTGATGAATGGTAGGAGCGCCCGACCAGATACGACAACAGTATTATATATATATATATATATATATATATATATATATATATATATATATATATATATATACATATTATCCCACGTCTATGACCCGACTCAATGAAAAGATGTTTAGTGGTACAAAACTTAATTACCACTGTAAACAGACATTTTTTGTCACCACCCATAATGAGGCTATATTCTTTAGAACAAATAGAATCGAAGAACGGGCTGGTCAGTCGGTTTCGCACCTCGCTTAACAGAGCCACATATAGGTGAGTAAAGAAATTAGCTATTTTTAAAAAATGGAGAAGTAGAAAGAAATTCAGAAATGAATTGAGTTCTTTCGGTGACAGGCGTGTGTATACACTGCTTATATACAACAGGTTAATATTTCCCTTCTCTAATTCCATGCTCCTATGGCTTAGAAGGTAGCGACTACGACTGACACCAAATCGGTCGAGTTTTGATCCCGGTCAGAAACAAGTGGATATGTCTAGCCACACTGATGAGCTGTAATGCAGCGAAAGAAGCTTGGATGTGGATGACTAATATATATATATATATATATATATATATATATATATATATATATATATATATACAGCAACTGCCATACTATAAGGAACGGAAACAACAAAGACATGAATATTTGTATTATTTAAAAAGTAATGCATGATTACCAATGAAATTTCTGCCGAATAAACATTATGGTGAAGTGCATGGCCGCTACTGTATATATTTATCTGTAAATTCAGAAAAAAACTTAACCAGGAAATACCCATTTTCAACATGTAATTGTAAAACATGCATTCTCAACCCCATATAAATAAAGAATGAGAAAAAATTCTAAACAAAGAGGTTTGATTTAGTAAAAGGTGTTGGGAGATTTTGTTTTTATAGGGTTAAGCTTGCGGAATTTTAGTAGTAATTTCTTCTTTGGTAGTGGAAGGTATGTGGCTTGACCTTTGAGTTAGTAGTGGTAGGTGGTGGGGAATTAATCTTGTGCAAAATTTTATAAAAATCTTATTGTGAGTAGGTGGAAGAAAAGGGTATTTATTGTAATTTATACTTATTTCTATGACGACACATACTAATGATCTCCCTTCGTTTATATATATCCGTACCAATGTCTAACCGTACTGATGAGCTGTGATACAGCGAAACAGATCTGTCTGCGGACGACTATTCTATGCTCTCACACCCTGATTGAGCACTCTAGAAGAATGGTGGACTTTGAACAAACAGCAGTTACTCTAGCATCTAAGCATCATTCATTCAATAATGAATTAGAACACTCTCATTTATTGACGTATGTTTACATAGTATACCACACGCTAAAAGTCTACCTTCTTCTACCGAACGCCCATAGCTCCGAGGTAGAATCGCCGACTGATGCCAATTCTTTCAGGATTTAATCCTGGCTAAAAGCAATCGGATGTCTAAACGTACTGATGATCTGTGATACAGCGAAACAGATCTGTCTGCAGTTGACTATATATATATATATATATATATATATATATATCAGATGTTATGCCAGGTGTTATGTAAACCAATTTTATTCACAATAAATTTATATTTAGATAAGCAATACGAGTTTCACGTTTGTTTGCCTATTTTTTTAATTAAAATAAATGTTCAAGTTGTTGGTAAGAATGGCAATGAAAAGGAAATTAATAGTGATCATCAGGAAAAGACAGCTGAAGTTCTTGGGACATACAATGAGGAAGGAGAGCTTGGAGAACCTGATACTGACAGGCCAGATAGAAGGAAAAAGAGACAGAGGAAGGCAGCAGATAACATTTGCAGGGCCTTATCAGGTGGATGACGGAACGGGGGTTGCGAGGTGTAACAGGAGCAAACATACTAGGAGCCACAAGGGATAGGTAAACGTGGAGAACCATGATCGCCTACGTCCTGAAGGGACAGGGCACATGGAAGAAGAAATGTTCATGATAATCTTTGAGGTTTGCCAAATTTTATTATGCAAAGTTAAGCATCCATTTTAATACAAAATCAAATTCGAAATACACAGGCCAGAGTAACAGATATTAGATCACACATTACAAGACATAACTGAATCAATTATAATTCTATTATCTTGCAGACTAATACTTATTAACTGATACTTAATAACTATTAGTCTTTTCAGACTATGTTTTTATTAAATCATCTTACCGTTTCGAATATAACAATAATTTCCATAGCTCTATTGTTTCATTTGTTGAAATATTTTCTAATTCTCATATTAAACTCCTTTGATAATAACTCATATTTTCGATTGAATTAATATTTGGACAGTCAACGAGGACATTCAATTAATTTAATGTCTTTAAATTAGTTTTGGTAAGAACAGCAAGAGAAAATTTCTGTCAATGTGAACAAATGTTGGTTTACATAAATATATTCTCTACATTTAACTACTTACCCTCATAAAATACAAAACCAAAGAGACACTCAACTTAAATGTTTACTGAAAAAATATATGAACGTGAAAGAGAATCAATTGGTTTGTGTATTTTTTACGGCTTATCAACCTCTCACAAGTTATTTAAAGCCGGGAAATATTTTTAGATTGTAAGAATGTTTTGGTGATAATATTGATTGTACTGATGTATGTCCTAATAATTAACCCATAGTTGGGAGGAGAAGAGATCAATCTGTACTTTTCACAAGGGTATATTTGTGCGTAAGTGAATATTGCGAGAACTCGGTTGGAATTAGAACTCGGATTTCCCTGAAAAATTCCGAGCCGTTATCAATTACAACTTATTGCACTTGGTATTTTCAGTTGGTCATCTAATTACACTACCGGCCATAATTATTAGGCCACCCCAGTGTTTCTAAAAAAAACATTATGTCTTTCATAAGATTTTTTTTTAGTACTTATTGCCAAGTGGATAATTCTAAATGAAAATAGAATAGTTCTTTTGTCATTATTACTTTGCAAAATTTTACAAAGCAAATAACGACAATTTACCCATCGCACTCTCTAGATTTGCTATGCGCTCACACACCCTGATTGAGCACTCTGGAAAAATGGTAGACTTTGGAAAACAGTAGCTACTCTAGCATCTACGCATCGTTCATTCGGCAATGAATTAGAACACTCTCAGCGATTGGGCGTGTACAGTGATAATATACACGCTAAAAAGTCTGCCTCCTTCTACCGAGCGCCCAATGCGGTTGGGTTTCAATCCTGGGTAAAAAGCAATCAGATGTCTAACCGTACTGATGAGCTGTGATACAGCGAAACAGATCTGTCTGCGGATGACTATATATATATATATGTAAATATATATATATATATATATATGCCCTACCGGCCACAATTATTAGGTCAACCCAGTGTTTAAATAAAAAATGATGTCTTTCATACGATTTTTTAGTATTTATTGCCAAGTGGATAATTCTAAATAAAAATAGAATGGTTCTTTTGTTATTATTACTTTGCAAAATCTTACAAAGCAAATAATGACAATTTATCCATTTCACCCTGCAGATTTCTCTCTATCTATCTATCTATCTATCTATCTATCTATATATATATATATATATATATATATATATATTCCCTACAGGCCATAATTATTAAACCATCAGAGTGCTTTAAAAAAATGATGTCTTTCATACGATTTTTTAGTATTCATTGCCAATTGAATGTAAATGAAAGTAGAAATGTTCTAAGAAGAAAAAAAAAGAGAAAAAGAGGAAGTGAAGAAAAAAATGTTTTTCTTCTCTTTTTTTCTCTTTTCTTTTTCATTTTTTTCTTCTTTCTTTTTTAGTTGACTTTTTCTGAATGAATTTGACCCATTCATTGTTGCATGAATTTGGTCTGACGAGATATCGATAGGAGAACATTGAACTTTGTTTGGATTTAATCTCCTGTGGAATTTACATTACCAAGTATCAATAATTCCACTTTATATATATATATATATATATATATATGTTTCATTCAAAATGCCATAAAACGTATTACGATTAAGTATTTTATGTAATTTTTCATGCGATCATATGATTTTTTCTTTTCAGGATATAATTATACAACATTATAATTAAAGAATAATCTTTCATTAAGACTCAAACTCCTTACCCCATAGGAGCTGTTTTACCATTTCAGCTACAAGAGACTTCTGTGTTGCAAAGGATCATGTGTAATCAATTAAACATTTATTATTCTTCAATCACCCAAGACTATTGATATTGTTACTTTTACATAATAATAATCTGAAATTGTTATTAGATGTAACATCCTTAATCATTGTCGCTATTTATTTCTTCTTAATTTTAGTTCTTTTTCAAAGATTCCCTTAGTTTAAATGGTAGTTTTTACAGAAAAACTCTTTCAGGCTGGAGAAGGGGTAAAAGATCTGTAAGTTTGTTCCTCACTAAGAACTTATTTCTTATTTTCAATGTACAGTTTACTAAAATCCATTCACATTAAGGTGGAAGAAAATTCAGTCAAAAATTACTTTAAATCCAAATTTAATTATAAAGTAAAGGAATTTACTCCTATGTTCACACATAATTAGCATAGCAATTACTCTAATTGGAGTAGATAGACTAAACGATCGCCCGGTTCACACTCCACACTCATCTATTGAACAGGTGAAGAGGCTCATCCCTTCTTCCCTGTTTAGGATGTGGTTTACCGGCTTTCTCTTTTCCAATTTTTTCACTCCCATGTAGCCCCCTGCACATCAGTGGTGCTACCGCCTTGCTCGGGGTGATATGATTAAAAAAAATATATAAAAATTGTTCAAATGGTTTGTCACTAAAGGCGTTGTTGATATTATTGAGTGCTATATTATCAACTACGAACAGACTAACGGCGTTTTACCATGTTCGGTACGTAAAACATACACACTGCTCTACAAATATACATAACATTACATGTTACGGAAATTAACTTAGATCAACGAAATGGTTATAAACCACCGACAATTTGAAATTATTTTTTGAACATTATTTTTGATTGATACTCGTATTTAAGTAGATATTCTATTTATAACCGAACAGGATATATATTTATTTCTACCGGCCTGCCGAATGACACACATTTTCGTAAGAAAAAATATCGGAAATAATTATGCCGGTAGAAATATATATATATATATATATATATATATATATATATATATATATATATTCAGTTATACGTAAAATAACATCCATCCTCGATAATGGCTAGAATTATAGCTGAAAGCACTCAATAAACTAACCAGTGAAACAATGTTTATATGAAATCACATGAAAAATTATATAAAAACTTAACCATAATACTTTGTCTGTGATTTTTAATGAAATCTATATAAAAAAGAGATTGCTGTTTATATATATATATATATATATATATATATATATATATATATGTGTGTGTGTGTGTGTGTGTGTGTGTGTAATGAATTATTTTGAACATTATTTTTACCAATACTCGTATTTAAGTAGATATTCTGTTTTTAATTAAACAGTATTTTATATTTATATCTACCGGCCTGATTATTTACGATAAATTTTTATTACCAAAATGTGTGCTTCCCAGCAGGATTATCTACTTAAATACGAGTATCGGTAAAAATAATATTCAAAATAATTCATTACAAATTGTCGGTTGCTTATAACCAGGTTTCGTTAAAATTCGTTCATTTACGTAACATGTTTACATTTGTTGACATTACGATACATTTCAGAGCAGATATGGTTTGTTTACGGTAGATCGAAAATTGTGTTATATAAGCATGATAAAAACCTCGTCTGATCAAGAGGCTACCCATGGTCGAGTGGTTAAGATCAAATGGTAGCTTCCCCTATGTAAATAGGGGTGGCAGCTTCGAATCCTGCTGGATAGCACACATTTTCGCAATAAAATTTATCGTAAAATAATCAGGCCGGTAGATATAAATATAAAATACTGTTTAATTAAAAACAGAATATCTACTTAAATACGAGTATCGGTAAAAATAATGTTCAAAATAATTCATTACAAATTTTCGGTTGCTTATAACCAAGTTTCGTTAAAATTCGTTAATTTCCGTAACATGTTTATATATATATATATATATATATATATATATATATATATATATATATGAGCTTTGTTGAAGGATCGAGATTTTTGTCGCTGAAATAGCTATACAACGTATGTAGAATTCGGAATTTTATTTAATATAATATACCTATTTGGTTCTGCAAATGCATAAAACTATTACATCGAACCCTCCACCAGGATCATTTTAAATATTAATTAAATTATATTAATAGGATATGGTTTTTAGGATTTTACCTCCATGCTTTTGTTTAGTTGGGATTTTAAATCAAGTGTATATTCAGTAATGAATTAGAGCACTCTGGCTATTGGGCGTGTATAATGATAATATACACGCTAAAAGGTGTGCCTTCTTCTACTGACGCCACTTCGGTCGGGTTTCAATCCTGGGTTAAAAGCAATCGGATGTCTAACCGTACTGATGAGCTGTGATACAGCGAATCTGATCTGTCTGCGGATGACTATATATATATATATATATATATATATATATTATGTTTTAGAACATGTACATAATTTCTTCTATATATGTCCTCTTCCCTACAATCATATGGTTGTTTCAGTGTTTGGATTTAAACACTTGCTTCGGGGGAAATAAAGGTTTGGAATCATTCTCTGTTTATATTTGGTTCGTTGTTGTCGTGGGGGTTGGTTGGGGTTATTGGTAATTAACTGAATGTCTCGTTTTCATCGTTAGACTTTTGAGGAATTGGGTGTCTAAGTGTGAAATTGTTGATTAATGGTATTATCTGTTGGAATGTATGTTTTATCTTTTTATCGGTTGGGTATATCTTTTGGTTACTGAAACAACCATATGATTGTAGGGAAGAGGACATAAATAGAAGAAATTATGTACATGTTCTAAAACATAATTTATAATAAATATTCACTGCTCTATACATCATATATCGAGCACTGTTTAAATTAATGTTTTGGACGGAAAAAATGTTCTTTTTTCTCTCTTCATTCTATACTCACTCGGATTCCAGTTTCTGAAAGGATTTTTCTGTTGCTGAGGTGATGTTTTATCCCCCGTGGGGATTTTCATATCGAAATGATCATCCAACATCATTGAATTAATCCTTTTTTAATTTATATTTGCTCTGTAATATTTTATTACATGGAGCTCTCTTCCTGTATCATTTTTTAATATTAAAATAAAATTTTGAATATTAATTAGGATCGGGTTTTTGGAATTTACCTTCCTGCTTTTTCCGCTTGGATTAAAGTAGCTGAATTAAAATATCTATATATATATATATAGCGAGAGAGAAAGAAATAGAGAGAATGAGATCCACACACACACACACACACACACGCACACGGAGAGAAAGTGATAAAGAAAAAGAGATTAGGGACTGTCAAATGTCCCACCCACACCGCGTAACGCATTTCATATAATGCGTAATGTCAGAAGGGGCAAGTATTTGAAGTGTTGAAGTTCCGTAATATGCAAAAGTGTCATGTGTAAGCGAATTAAAAATAATATCGTCAGATTTTTTTTCTTTTAAATATCGCTCAAAACAACTCTATGAACGAGAAGATCATTATCTACTCACATATTCATGCATAAATCACACCAATAAATGGTGAATTTCTGTTGGGGCTTCTTAGGGCTGGGAAGAAGGACACAGAAAACAAAAAGGTAGGTTTAACCCGTGTATTAAAATAACAGAACACAAATAATACGAGTGTTAGTAGTCAGCAGATATGAGTGTACGTCCTAACTGTCCAGTTACACTGCGTCTCGACTGTTTCACGACTGCCTGTAGACTGCCTCCCGGAAGTCACGCAGATTAGTAATTATTTAAGAAGGAAGAGTCCAGTCCAATGTAGATAGGGCATCATAACAATTTCTAAGAATAGCAGAGATGTGGCCGAAAGTATGGGGCACACGGTGAGGATGGAACTCACTAATCAGTCACAATTATAAGTCACAATAATTACCTCAATTCGAGGCTCTTTCTAGATATATATGTATGTATAGCGAATGAAGCTGTGAAACAGAAACAGCGTGAGAGACAGACAGGCAGACGGAGAGAAAGAGAGGAAGGAAAAGAAAATAAAAAATGTAAAAAGACAGAAATGGACTTTTTTGTGAACCAATGAAAGATCATGTTGCTTTTGAACTTCACTCCTAACCGCAATGATGTAATTTGTATTGTGAAGAATTTATTTTCGAATATTCAATTGACCAAGAACCGTTTTTTTTTATTCGTTTGGCGGAGTCATCACTCTTTTCGCGTTATAAATACTCCGGTGATAAATTGGGTGTCATTTCCAGATATTGGCTATACTGGAGCTTTTTTTTTTTAGGTGTGCATGTCTTTAAAATTACAAAATTAGCACACTCGGTTAATATGTTATTTTTTGAGTACAAGTCGAAAGAAAGTTTGAAATTATTTACGATATTTCAGGAACTGTCTGGTTGAGTTCTTGTTATTTTCAAGTAAAAAATACATGCGTTTTTGTTCATCAGTGTTCTTAAATAGGATGTGCCTTGTGGTGCAATAGATACCAGTTCGGAATTAGAAATTGGAGTGCCGAGTTCGAATTACAGTTCAATTCACAAACGCACAAATACCCTTGGGATTGGTAAGTGTCCATCTCTTCTCAGGACAGGTTGAGTTCAATATCCATGGTTTGCAAAGAAAGAAATGACAACCTATTGCGGGAAAATCTTCTGCCCAGTCAGTCATGTATTTTTCGAGACATGATCGCCCAAAGTGTGTATCACGTATGGCACTTAACTGAATAGATTCAAAGTCCCACCCTTTTACCGTAGAAAATAGTTAAATTTAACCGTCTCTTCTACTCTAACAGTTTCTCTTCTCACACTTTCCTCAGACTCACATTGTCTTCTCTGGACAGATTGAGTTCTATAGCCTAGTTGGAAACCAGTCTACCTCAGAAAGAAATGCCAACCTACTGCGGGAAAATCTTCTGCCTGGTCTGTCATGTCTCGAAAGCGACGTGATCTCCCAAGCGTATTTCACATATGGCACTTAACTGACTAACTGTTCTTAAATGAAAATAGAGGAGAAAGAATTATGTATTAATTGGGGAAAGAATAAAGGAAATATTTGGACTGAAAATCAGACAGTGAAATTGAAAGTTGCATGCAACTGCAAAGAATCCCTTCCAAAATCTAAGGACATTATTCAGATTAGTTAGAATTTAAGAAAATTGTTTTTTCTTTTAATCATCTTACCCCAAGCAAAGCATCTTACTGCCACTGTTGCACGGGGGGTAACATCGGGGAAAGTGATGAGAAAGATGGGTTAGTTATAGGAAATGTCAGGAGGAGGGTAATAGACGGATGAGTATACCGAAGATGGGGGTGGAATAGATGAAAAAAGACTTTGTGAAAATGGATGAAAGTTAGTGTGATAAGAGATGTCTATTGACTTTATATTTAAATTCTTGGAGATTGTAGCTGTCGGGGAAGCAAGTACATGGAAGGGAATTCCACAGATGAGAAGTGCGTGAAAAGAAGCTGTTAGAATAGAAATTGCTGTTATATTTTATCGATTGCACTGTAAAAGGGTGAGCCCTAGTTGCTAATCTAGTAGCTCGTGTAAATTTATACCTAGGGCGAACCAGTGATCTAAGTTCATTGGAGCAGAAGCCGTGAAAATATTTATAGAAGAAACTCAGGGAAGACCCGTCACACCGGTGAGAGAGCAACTGCATTGCAGATTCTCCATTGGATTTTGTCAAGAACCCCGAGGTGAATAGCAGGGGCACTCGACCAGATGTGACAGCAGTATTCAATACACGGGCGGATGTGCAGGATGAACTCAGACGGTAAAAACTTCCTGGCCCTGCACAGTGAACCGGCCTTCTTAGCAGCGGATTTAGCAATGGATTCGATAGAGTCATTCCATTTGAGGTCCGCTGAGAATGTGAGTCCAAGGAGGCGTAGTGTTTTACTGTCAGGGAGGGTAACCAATTCCATGAAAATGGGTGGAGGGTAGGAACGATTGTTTATGATGATTAATAAATAGCAGCATTCAAAGCCACCACGCCTCACATGTGACAGCGAAAATATTATATGCTTCCTCTTTTGTTCAATATGTCCCAATAGTGGATATATTGGCGAATCCGGTAATAGCTTTAGATTTCGCTTCAATAATCACAAACTTAATATACGCTAAAATAATCAATATTCCCCAGTAGGACCACATTTCAATCAAGCTGGTCACACCTTAGAAAATTGCAAATGTTTATTAATAGACTCCAATTTTAGTTCTACATATTCACACAGAAAGAAAGAAAAATACTGGATTTTAAAATTAAATACACACAAGCTAGGGTTAAATAGGGACTTAGGTGCTTTGAATCTTTACAAATACTTCAATAACTAAACATTTTTAGATACATTTAAAAATAATTTTAAAACTTTTTTAGATACAATTAAAATTTTTTTTTTATCTAAAACAAATTTACAAGCATTATTAAAGATAGGTTTAAGTTTACAAACATATTTTTTTTTAAATCTGTCGCTTTCAACGTCACTTGATGTAAAAACAAAAACTCTCTCAAGAAACAAGTCACGTGATGTAAACCAACGCCTCACGTGATGTAAACAAACTCTTCATTGACGCTCTCGCGAAATCTCGCGAAATACGTTACTAATTCAAATTTTAAAATCATTTGTTTCTGATGAAGGACCGATATACTATATATAAATATTGATTATTTAAATCTAGGTGTAAAAGAAATGTATGAAAAAGAACTTATATTTAATTTTTCTTATTTTCTTTAAAACATGTTTTTTTTCAAACTAATCTATTGAACATCTATGGGATATTTTGGATAAAAAATGGATAAACCTAATGTTACTTCGCAAAACACACTTTGGAAACAAATACAAGCTGCTTGGCAGGAGATACCATTAGATACATTGAAGAAGCTTGTGATGTCAATGCCTGACAGAATGAAGGCTGTGATCAAAGCAAAAGGCTATAAGTAAATATAAGTTCTTTTTCATACATTCCTTTTACACCTAGATTTAAATAATCAATATTTATTAGCAATTTACTTGGCTTTTCGCCCTGTATTTTAATTTCAGTGAGGTTTTTAGGAAAATCACTCCTGTCCTAATACTTTTGCACCCTCCCGGTAGTGTGCAAACGTGTTAGGACATGGGGTGATTTTAAACTTTATTTTGACGCCTCATAAAAGATAAAATTGTTTTTGTCCTAATACTCTTGCACAGTACTGTAAATATACATATATATATATATATATATATATATATATATATATATATATATATGATTGCTTAATACTTAGTTTTTGGTCCTAATACGGTTAGACCAATACACATTTGTATTAAAAAGTGTTCTATACAATTATAATGCAGAACATTTGAATATTTTTCATTTATAAACGAGTTATTTCGCTACCTTGGTTTCCACCATGAGTGGTTTCTTCAGGCGATTTTTAATAACTGATTTTACCTTTTACTGTTTTTCTTTTTAAGAAAGTTATTCTTTCCTATAAATATAAATATATATATATATATATATATATATATATATATATATATATATATATATATATATATTTCATTTTTAAACGAGTTATTTCGCTACCTTGGTTTCCACCATGAGTGATTTCTTCAGGCGATTTTTAATAACTGATTTTACCTTTTACTC